>JARYHS010008074.1:182141737-182329755 GCA_031002005.1 Vandiemenella viatica
TTATTGCAGAAACACTGGTTCGTAGAGTTTCCAAGGATCATTATACATATCTACACTAATATTATAAATGCGAAAGTAACTCTGTTTGTCTTTATGTCTGTTTGTTACGTTCCTTGGGCTAAAAGGATACTCTGATCATGATGAAATTTGACTTTAGGATCGAGATGGGATACTATATTATGTATAGATAAGAACATATTGTCATTAAATTATGAAAACTATCTCAACTGTGAAAGATAAACGCATCTATATCTGTAATGCGAAACATTGTCAAGTAATGTTGGGATGGCGTAGTGGTAACGGTTTGCTTCTTATATTAAACTGTAGTGTTCCTCCGGGTTCAAATCCCAATGGAGGCAAGTATTTTTATGAATTGTTTTTCATAGTTTGAGCCAGGGCCTAGGATTTTATAGTAAGGATACCATGTTCTGGCAAATCTTTGGCAGTAGAAAGCGTTTACTTTATTCACGGTATACTGATTCCACAGGTAGTTTTTGTGTGATCTAAACTAACAATATTGTATATGCGAAAGTAAGTCTCCATCATTTTTTTTTTTTTTTACGTTTTCACGAATATAATTATGTGTATACCGATGACAAGGAAATACTTTGTATATTTAGGAACGAAATAGGATACTTTTTTCCGATATGAATAACAGTTTTGGTCATGACACAGGTTCGAAGGTAGAATGGCATATCGATGGCGTTCCCGTTATATTATGCCGACTCAATGTTGTTTGGGACATCTTAGATAATTTTCAGCTTTGCATATCCAGTTCTAGCAATCAAATTCTAAATCCACGCGTACGAAGTCGCGGGTAACAGCTAGTAATATATATAATAATGATTATGTGGCATTATTGCGAGCGACTGTGCTGGCCGCTTTTACAGAAATATTTTATAATCAGACATTGAAAAAAGAAAAACCTCACATCCCGCCGTTTCTAGAACGTCTAACAATGGCTCAAACGATCGGTTATTATTAATAAGAATTAAATCTTGCTTAAAAACAGTTTCAACTAAATTGGAAATAATCTTATATATATATAAAAATAGACGTGTTTTTTCCTATATTTAACTTTTCAGCCACCACTAACTAGCACAGATCACTGATGTTTGTGGGTGGAAGTAGCATGGAGTTTCCTGTCGTGCACAACATTGGCCGAATGCCGATAGCTGTGGGGATGTGGGAGATATAATGATTAAAGTTGGTCAGTGCAGGGCGTTTTCATATTTCGACCAAAAATTCGTATCTCCGTATACTTCTCTTTCCTGCCACAACTACATAACATAGACTTTTGTTGTTTGTGTGTGGTAGTAGAATCGTCTTTCCTGTCGTGCACCATGGTTGTTAGATGTCGGTAGCTATGGGGATGTGCGAGATATGGGGGTTGAAAGTGGTCGACCTGTGGCAGTTTCATACTTCTGCCAAAGACTAAAGTGTAATGGTGTATCACTTTTCAGCGAAAACTACAGATCACAGATAACTGGCGTTTGTGTGTAGTAGTAGCACAGAGTCACCTTTCGATCACAACAGCGGCCGAATTTCAGAAACTGTGGTACTGTGGTAGATATGGTGGTTGTAAGTGGCCGACCAAGGATATTTTCGTATTTCGACTGTCTCCGCATATGTCACTTTTCTGCCACAACTACATAGCATAGAGCATTGGTGTTTGTGTTTGGTAGTGGAATCGTATCTCATGTAGTGCACTATGGTTGTTAGATATCGGTAGCTATGGGGATGTGGGAGAAATGAGTGGTTGAAAGTGGTCGACCTGTGGCAGTTTCAGTACTTCTGCCAAAGACAAAAGTGTCATGGTGTATCACTTTTCAGCGAAAACTATAGATCACAGATATCTGGCGTTTGTGTGTAGTAGTAGCACAGAGTCACCTTTCGATCACACCAGCGGCCGAATTTCAGAAACTGTTGTACTGTGGTAGATATGGTGGTTGTAATTGGCCGACCAAGGATATTTTCGTATTTCGACTGTCTCGGCATATGTCACTTTTCTGCCACGACTACATAGCATAGAGCATTGGTGTTTGTGTTTGGTGGTAGAATCGTATCTCATGTAGTGCACTCTGGTTGTTAGATGTTGGTAGCTATGGGGGTGTTGGAGAAATTGGGGTTGAAAGTGGTCGACCTGTGGCAATTTCATACTTCTGCCAAAGACAAAAGTGTCATGGTGTATCACTTTTCAGCGAAAACTACAGATCACAGATAACTGGCGTTTGTGTGTAGTAGTAGCACAGAGTCACCTTTCGATCACAACAGCGGCCGAATTTTAGAAACTGTGGTACTGTGGTAGATATGGTGGTTCATGAATATTTTCGTGTTTCATCCAAAGACTTGTGTGTATCCGTAAATTTTACCTTGCTGCCGGAACTACATAGCACGGAAGATTGGTACTTGTGTGTGGTAATAGTATCGAGTCTCCCATCGTGCACTAGGGTGGTTAGATGTCTATATCTTTCAATATGAATTCTTTACAATCACGAACTGAAGTCGTGGGTACCAGCTAGTATTAAATAAAATTACAAAGTAATTAAAAGTTTCTGAAATAGCACAAAATAAAATAAAGATTTTGAAAGCACCAAAAACACTTACGGTAGTTGGCAAAACATAAATATTACTGTTTGATTAAAATGCATTGTATCGCACTCGATTTAGCACTCACGACAACGTTTTATTCACTCAATCAAAACAGTTTCACATAGAATACAGACCAAAACACTATACATAATATAAGAACAAATCTCACGTAATTTCTCGCTCACAATTTAAAATACATTATACTTGCAATTTTGTTTTTTGTTCATTTATAATAAACTGTTTCTTAAGCTGGTATATTGTGGAAAGGCAAGAATTATCTCAAAATGTTGAGTCTTGAATAATTTCATTTTTAGTAAAAAAAACTAACAGTTAACAAAGACTTTCAGTTGTTTTTAAAAAAATGTAGTGGAACTTAAACATTATTAAGAAATGATTTCATTTTATTCTTATAGAAGCCCACAGAAATTTTACTTTTATCATTATCAAGTCTGATTATGCTGTGATTTTATAATATTACGTACAATTGTGAGTTTCAGACACAAATTTAAAAAAAATTATCAGAATTAATATTCTTTCATTTCATTAATTAATGGATGAACACGATATAACTCATACTGCAGTTCTCCTTGGTAGGATTTGTATCCACCATACGCTCGATTGTAGGTTCGGACCTATACAGATCCGCCGGACACGTATTTGGATGTAGGTCCCTACACATCCAGTTCTGCCATACACTCCGCCCGCCCGATTGTAGAACCGGACCCATACAGCTCCGCCGGACACGTAACTGGATGTAGGTCCGCACAGATCCAGTTCCGCCATTCACTCCGCCCGCCCGATTGTAGAGCCGGACCCATACAGTTCCGCGGACACGGAACCTGGATGCAGGTCCGCAGCGCTGGATGTACATCCGGACCCGACTCCTTTAAAATCTCGGACCTGCCCATCTCTAGTATCTCGTCCTTGTAACAAACATGTTCCTGCCGTCTTCAGCCTTCCTTAATGTTTTCGCTTGGTTGTTTCATGGAATTGGGGTTCAAAAATCGCTGCGTAAGTTACTTTATAATCTACAAAAGTAATAAAGTATGTCAAAATACTTTCTTTTCCTGAGTCACGTTATCACCTCACTGGTATTCAAACGTAGTCTTCACTAACCATCATGGAAAGTCTTTCGCACACTATACTGGACTGAAAGCATTTCGTGTTTCTGAATGCAACAACAATGAAATGTCAACGTCAATCACTTCGCACTTGACGTGTTTTTTCTGTTTGTGGTTACTTTCGATTCATTCGATATTGTTTATTAATATAGACCGAGATCATTAAATATTTCAATTTAAATGCAGACTGTAACGATACCGTATAAAATTTCATGTAGTCTCAAAGACGTAGTAACAGAGTTTCTTACTGGCTGCTTAGTGCACCTCTGTTGTAGCCACTTAACTTACTTTGGTAATCCTACTAGGAAAAGGATACCTCCAGTTTAATGTGGAATTCCAACCATGGAGTGTACTAGCATTTCACACTAACAAATCAATGCTTTGCTAGAGGTAAAATTCAATTATAAAGCACGTAAAATTTGCAACGGAGACTGGGAATATTCCGCACTCCGATCGCACGCCATAGGCATCTAAGACAGGACAATTTTATAAGTAAAGAAAAATATGTTTTCCAGCATAATAAAATAAATTTACTATTTTTCTATACAATGTACTTTGTTTCTGCAACCCCAAAACAGAAACAAATACAGTGCTACCTTTGTCACAGTATGTGATGGATGATGAAATGAAATATTATGAATACTTTAGAACAGGGTTCTCAAAGTGGGGTACGCGAACACCGTGGGGTTCACCAATTGATCGTAGAGGGATCGTGACAAGATTTATGTTATGGCGACAGTACAACATGATGAACAGAGATTGAAAACGAGCAAAATTTCTCCTAAAATCGACTCAACTTGCAACAAATTAATTAACAGCTTATTGCTCTTTGTGACTATTACTTTTTTAGACAAAAGTACTTATTTTTAAATAAAAAGCCAGTTTTTTTTAAAGGGTTTGCCATTGTTTAGGAAATTTTATAGGGGTACGTGGAGCTATGAGTTTGAGAAATCCTGCTTTAGAATCTATATTTTATAACCAACTCATAAACATGGAAGTAAGGTTGAAGAAAATAAACTTTTTTAAGTTAATCGATAACACAAAAACATCATTTAACCATAAAGGACCGAAAATTTCTGAACTGCTTCCTTATGCTTCTCCATATCTACCTGCCCGACACCGGACCACACCGTCAGAAAGTAAACCAAACCAATGACCGCGGGTCTTTGACCAAGTGTTGGATGACTGACTAAAATCGCGTGAGCGCCAATAATAAAAGTGTCGTTGTGATGACTGTGCGGATCAGTATTAATCTAGTGTGGCCTGATCTGAATGCATTACAAAATCATTTTAGGGAGTATATCTTTCAGTAGGTAAAAAAATTTTTTAATAATATTAAGTTTTAGTGAATCTTATGTTATTAACAGTACTTATAGTAAAGAGTGAGTTGTTAAAAAAACTGTGTAAAACCACTTGTAATTTATTTCCGAGTTAGTTTTATGTGCAAAAATAAGATTTATGAAATGACTTCGCGTGATCCTAATGCCAGTAGAAAATCTGAGTCGGGTGGATCGAAATGGAAACAAGCTTTCAAAAAAAAACTGGTGCTCTTATTAAGGATTTTAAACTTAGGAAAAGCCGCAAAATCCCTACATATATCTTTCAAGGCATTTATATACCTTAGTTTATCATCATTACTAATTTGTCGTCTTATTAACTTTTATAAATGTTCTAATACAATATTTTAAAATTCAAAATTTATTTATTTATAACTTTTGTATTGCTCATCAGTCATAAGAAATACCTACTTCCGGTTCACATACTTTGCACAAAGGACAAGGGCCTCACGAAACTCTGCCGCCCGAGGCCTCGCAATGTTTAAGGCAGCTGGGCATGCGGAACATTAATGTTTAAAGAGTGGAAATAGTGTATGACGTTAATTCCTGACTGGTGAATTCTGACTAGTTCAGTGACAATTAGTTTTGTTTTTTTACCCAGGAGCAGGTTTAACAAGGGCCCTGGTGAAAAAATAAATTGGGCCCTCAGGCCAGATCGGTGACTTTTTTTTTTTTTTTTTTTTTTTTTTTTTTTTTTTTTTTTTTTTTTTTAGCTCTACCAAGTCTTGAGAGATTTGCTGGCAGGAGCTCCCTGTGCTTTAAAGGGCCCCCCTGAGCTGAGCTTGGGGGCCCCGGTGCATGGCTCCGCCCAGCCCTCCGATAGCTACGCCCCTCAACAAGAGTACATTTCTGTGACTAATTATCTTAATTTCTTCTCATCTATAACTTCTAGTGAATTCCTGATACTATTAAAACATTAACAGATTTTTCCTCAAAATGTGACCATAAATATTATTTTAATAGGAAAATGGCTTGAATATGCATTTATATGCTGTATTAAATACAATTAAAAATATTCAATCAAGGTTTAATTCAGTATTAAAGCTCAAAAAGAAGGCAGAAAAAATATGACTTGTCATAAAGGTCCGAACCCTAGTGATAACACAGAATAACTAAAAGTTGTACAACTAAATTGTTTAGAAACTACTACTAACATTTCCACTATGAATACCGGAAGAGGTAAACATTTTGAGATAACATTTGTATAGTCAATTTTATTAAAGACTGGCTGTTATCCACGACTTTGTACGCATGGATTTAGAATTTGATTGCTAGAATTGGAAACACGAAGCAGAATGTTACCTAAGATATGTCGGCATAATATGACGGGAACGCTATCGACATACCATTCTACCGCTGAACCTATCTCATCACAAAAACTGCCTGTGGAACCAGTATACCCTGAATGAAGTAAACGCTTAGGGCACAATTCTATTGCCAAAGATTTGTATCCTTACTACAAAATCCTAGGCTTGGCTCAAACTATGAAAAACAATACTTAAACATTTTTGCTCCCACTGGGGTTTGAACCCAAAGCCACATGGGAGTTTTCTTAAGAAGCAAGCATGTTACCACTGCATTAAACTGCCATTACTCTCTAATGTTATGCATTACAAAGACATATAGATATTATGCGTTTGTCTTTCACAGTTCAGATAGTTTTCATAATTTAATGACAATATGTTCTTATCTATACAGAATATGGTATCCCATGTCCATCCTAATGTCAAATAGCATCTCCTTGTCAAATTTCATCACGACTGGAGTAGCCATTTAGCCCAAGAAACGTAACAAACAGACAGACAGAGTTACTTTCGCATTGATATTAGTACAGATGAGAGACTATTTTAAAAGTTTATTAATGACTTAAGCATGGAGCCAGCAAACAATCGAAAACACACTAAACAATAAGAAATCAGTTAAATTTAGTTTATCCATTTAAATAACAATGGAAATATGTTGTCAGCAGATACGAACACATCAGGCAACAACTAGAGCATGTAAACATACTCCCAGATTTTTTTTTTTTTTAGAAATATGGAAATTCTACTTATAAAATAAAATAAATAGAAGCTTGAAAAATATGGTTAAATGATAGCCAAAATTAGATAATATAATAATAAAATAGCAGTTTGAGGTTTGGATTACAGGGTGAAAAATGGGATTTTCATTTCTGAATTCATAGCTTACGTCACGGACCATGCGCCAAAATATGAGTAAGAAGATATTTGCAAAAATCCAAAATAGATACCATAAGATAGAACTGACAATTCCAAGAAAAAAGGTGCAAGTTTTGTTTAAAGTCATAATACAGTAAGGGAGATATTAATTTCTGAATGTTTTAATAGTGCACCTAGAGGGCTGAAATGAAATTAAAAATGAAATGGGATAAGATTACACTTGACAAAAATTTCCACAAAGCTGACATATAGGCCAGGATAAAGAGAAAATTAAAAGTAACCTGGAGATCGGATACTTAGCTATAGGAAATAACTAAAATTAACAACTCTTTCAGATATTACTAACTACTAAACAAAGCAATTTAAGAACGAAGGTGTCATTACGTAAGTCCTCGGAAGAACCTGTTCTACAAAAGGGTGGTTTCAGAAAGATTGGAATCAAAATAAGAATCGAGTTTATGTTTTTAGGCTTGAAGACTAAATAACCAGACATTTTTTTCCTTGTTGTGGCAGTTTGAAGGAAAGCACAGTGCGTGCTGGGAAGTAGTAGCGGGACTTGTAAATTTTTAAACCTGTACCTTTGGAACTTTGAAGATATTCAGCTTGGAGGCAGTTTCAGAAATCTAAAAATTTCATCAGAATTGAATAAAGAAATTTCTCAAGAGTAGCTTCAGTGATGAGCTTCAATTTTATTTGAAAATGAGCTTAATTTAAACTACGACTTTTGTGGAAGTTTAGGATTTCGTATATTCCAGAATGAACATAAAGTTGTGTGTCGTGATTACCTGCAGTCTTCAGAAACGATTTCAAATGTCCGGTGCAACATTAGGACTTGTAATTATGTTATCTGATACCAGTTTTGAATCAAAAGTTTTCGTGAATGTATGTAACTTTTAACAGTGACTGACTTTTTATTTTTATGATGTACCTACGACTGTAATCTGTTATGGTGCAAGTATATTAAAGATTGGCAACCATCTCAGACACCTGCATTAACTTCATATTAGTATCAGATAACAAGCATAGCATCCACCATTGCAGTCAATTCAATACCTGGCCATGACCCCAAGGACAGAGTTGCTTACATCCTTTGATTTATTGTAACCAGCATCAATTACACATGGATCTGTTTCCCACTTTACAATGTCTAACCTACCCACAACATTCAGACTTGTAACATTCTATGACCCAATCACAGATGTGTGATATGCCATGGAGTTTGTGTCTTTAGACACCGTTGGCAGCTTATGTTACAATAGGCATGGTCAGTACCTAAATGGAAAGGATTGGAGATTCTTACAGAGGCATTACCTGAGGCTGTGAGCAAGCCAACTTCCAATTGATAGGATTTTTAGAAACTGCTGGTGAGATGAACATAGTTACCACAAGAGTGCTGATCACAGATATAGAGGAGGAGATGCCATAAATGATACAACAAAAAAAGGAAGAGCTGCAATAAAAAAAAACGAGAATATATGAGCCAGTTTCCATACTGCCACTAGTGAATTGCAGTAGTATAATGAACAAAATTTGGTACAGATGCACAAACCACAATGTTATGTAGCGACAACTCAGTTACTGGAAGGCATGCTAGACAATTAGGTTATTCACTGTGGATACGTGCAGCAGTGACGGAGAGAGGATATGGGAGTTCACAGATGACAACCATGAGTTACTAAGGATAATTTTATGACGATACTAGAAATAAAAGATAGTGTGATAATGAATAAGCAAGATGGGGTCCTCAAGGAGGGTGTTTGGAAACTGTTTTGATTTAAATATCAAATAGTTATCATTGATTTAAAAAAGTTTTTGTTGTAGCCACTGTATTTAATAGATTTTACAGCTCATATTGGACTTAACAACAACTAACTTCCTTCTCTTTTTCCCCAGTGACTTCAAAATACTTTCCACAATCATCTCTGTGTAAATCAATCCTTTTATGTATATAATCTGATTCAAAATTATCATCTAGCTCAAACTAAGAAATATTTAACTGTCCCGTCACAACTCCATGTGTTAATTAAGAAGAAAATAGGATTTAGAAATACAAAGTAGCAGAGAGATGCACATATTATTTTAAGGGAAGGGAGCTTTACACAATACAAAATGAAGCACAATCAGTTGTAGAGGGGGGGGGGGGGTGTGGATATTGGATATTTTCCTTATAAAACTTGATGGCAATGTGAACTCATAGTTTTTACAAAATGGACAGTTGATTACGAAGAAGTTGTGATGGATATAAGAAGGTTCAAAAAACTAGTGACCATGAAAAAGAGGACATTGGAAGAGTGGAAATGAAGAGAGAACAGTTGCAAGAGATAATAGGAATTGGGAGGGGGGGGGGAAATAATTATTTAAAAAAAGAAAAACACTGCATCTACATCTGTAAAATGGAGGTGAGGAGGCTAAAGAGACTGGTAGGTAGAGAACATGTCATGGTAGCAAGTAGCAGAAGTGATTCAATGTATAAAACAGCTGGATCTGACAGAAAATGTTATTGCTATTTGTGATGTCTTAATGAATACAGATCAAATGAAGAATTGTAAAATGGCCACTTCTCAACTAACTGTTGACAGTAAAAAAGATCGACTGTTCATGGTGGAAATGACTAGCTACTTAAAAATTAATTAATATAAATTCTAATAGTCACTACTGCATGTAAAAAATTTCATGAACTACAATGAAATGCAGGTTTTGTCATAGCAAAAAATCTGCAATATTGTGTCACAAATACTCATCTCACTCACAATGATCTGTAAGATTCTCAATTACATAAATATTCCCATATTAATTTCAGATTTATCGTTTAAATGCCACAAGTTAGTTTTACATTAAACTTTACTGTTTTATTTCCCTAAGTTTTTAACAGTCGCAATTAGAGTGCAATTTTGACTATTTTAATACTATTTAGCTAAAATAACCGATGTTTTCTCTCCCTCACTCAATTTCAGGCCTAAGAGTAGATAAGAGGGCCAGAAATTGGAATCAAGTACCAAGAGAGATAAAGAATCGGTTACTGGGTATCAAATATGCTGAAAGAATTTAAATTTGTAAAGGATATATGTAGGTAGGTACAGGAAGGGAAAAGTGGGCAAGGAAAGGAAATTACCACCGGAGCATGCGCTCCATCACAATTAAACACTTCCCAGCTAGTGTCACTATTCGGCCCCAATTGTTAAAACTCTTGTCGTCCTAGCCAATAAAAACACTTAATTTTAATTCAAATTTTTCACAATCAAACGGTTGGCCTACTGTTTAACGAAAATCAACTACATTTATCAATCATTTACAATTTTATCCACTCATGATCCACATAAACACTGGCATTTCTATCATTACCGTGATGCCACAATCTGATGATGAATTCTTATAGAACTCAACGAAACAAATAAAAAATAAAGAATAAATTTTTTTGATATCTCCCTTGGTTTTTGACATATAGCACATAAAATCAGTGTTTCTTTTGGTCCAGGCCATATTTAAACCTATCAGCAACCATTAGGAATAAAATAAAACACCTATAGTGCATTTCCACCATATAGATATAGTGGGTTTGGTGAATTCTTTTTTGGGGTCCAGGCCGGATCTCACTTTTGAAATTCATTATCTCGAGAACTAAGCGAGATATCAAAAGGAAAAAAAATCTACATTTTGTATTTGTCTTGTCAAGTTACATACAAATTCGTCATGAAATTTGGCTCCGGTGAAATTTTTCTTCTGGTCCAGGCCGCATTTCAACCTAACCACGTCAATTTTGAGATGTCTTGAGAACTAAGAGAGATATCTAAAAAATTTATTCTTTACTTTTAATTTTCTCATCAAGTTACAAAAGATTCCTTCATCAAATTGCAGCACCACAGTTGTTGTAGAATCCACTAAACACATCTTATTTAGTAATATAATCTACTTTACCAAATGCCTCTCTCTTCCCGCAAGGTTATTTTCAGGGGTTCTTCTTTCTATCTCATGGTCCATACATTGAAACCTCTTTCCCCTTTTATCTTTGCTACCAATCATAAAACAAATATCAGATTAATTTTGCTTGTGACTTTTAGATTATCACCATTAATTAAATTACTAAAATCAAATGTTTTGCTTACTTTCATTTTTAAAAATCTTATATCTCATTTTATCCCATAAATCGAATATTATTTTAACTCTCAACATGAATTCTAAATTGTTAAACTTTACTCTCATTATATCTTTAAGATGCATGAAAAAACTTAAATAACATATCACCCTTGTGCTTTCGACTCAAATGTTGTGAATTTATGTTATTGTGATATCGTCTCTTTGTAATTAAATCATTTTCCTTTTTTCTAGCTGAATAATTTCCATATCCTACCTTTATACTTAACTAATACTATACAATTCAACCTTTTACTGTTAAACCCTATATTTTATTTTTATAAGCCTACTTGGCCAATGTTGTACACCAAATTGTTTGATATTGTAAAATCCATTATACAGAGAAGTAAGGAATAATATACATATGGGGTCAACTGTAGATTGCAATTCCACTACATCATCATTCACTAACGATGTCATAATACTGCTGTAGTGAGTCGCAAGACATATTATTTTAAAGCAATAATTCCATTGTAATACACCCTGGACCAACATGACACCATTAAATGTACATCGGAAAGTATTTCTAGCAAAGTATCGCGTTTTGACTACTGCAGTATTATGATACCAATTCCTTGCAGAATTGCTATCTCCAGTAATATCTGCATATTAATAAAAGAAACGAAAATAGAACCCAAAGAAACATAAATGATGAAAATTAAGGCTGAGTAATAGAACTAGAAATTTCTACAGCTGTACCACAAAACTGAGGGGAAGAGAAGGCATTTGGAAAAAATGAGGATAAGTATTGGGGGGGGGGGGGGATCAGTGAAGAAGAAAAAAGGCAGAAATATAAGGCAATTGTTTGATGAGATCACTAGGACAAGACATGAAGGGATAGGAATGAGAAGGTCCTTGCAAGTAAAAACAAACAGACTGGATGGTTACAAATTGTTCCAAGGGATATTATGAGGGAAGTAGGTAAATTAAAACAGCATAAATTTGTGTTGAAGATAGCATTGAAATATTTTATAATGAATCTGGAGACTTGATTCACTCCAGAAGGCTGGAAATGTGCTATAGTAGTGCCTGCTCATAAAGGAGGGGGGAAAATGGAATTACAGATCAGGTCATTTGAACTCAGAGTTAGGTAATAGGATATCAAGCTCTCCATCCAATCACGAAGAATGTTTGTGAGAAAGAAAGTGTCATGTAAATGAATGACACCAGTTCATCACAGGTGCAATATATTTTACAAGTCAGGTTATAGTGTAGCTCTGGAACCCAACAACAATTTTCACAGAGAGAGCCATAGAATGGTGGTGAGTAAAACCAATGAAGATAAAACACAACATGATTTACTGGATTGTGGGATTCTTACAAATAGGAAGCAAAGAAACATGGTATCAAAACAGGTGAATATGAGGACAAGATTGCCTAAGGGTAATGTACTGAATGAGTCTGTTGTTAGTTGCAAAACAAGTTGAAGAATGAATCTGGACAAGTTATGTAGTTCTGAAGGTCAGCTTGAAATGAGGTAAATGCTAAAAGGAGTCAGCTTGAGGTACACATATAGAAAAACAAATGTTTTATATGATGATAAGGTTGGCGAGAAATTTATTGTAAGTATAAACTGGAAGTAGCTTAGAATATAAATAAATTCAGTTGGGTAGTGAATGGTTTCGAAATAATTCAAAGTGAAAATGCAGAATCAAATGTGTATAGTATACCTAAGAAAATTACTACAGGTCATTTGCTCCCAAACAATTAATAATAAACATATGATAAATCCTGTACTAAAATATCTTAATAAACTGAACAAACTGAAGGGTGTATGTTTTGTGTCACCAAGCATGGAATGTGTAATAATCATGTTAAAGTGTATGAGGGACAAAGCAATAAATATTATTTAAACGACAATAGACTATGACAAAATACACTTTAACGAAACCTTAGACGCGAATTATTTTTATTTATTGATATGTTACAAATGTTATGGTAGCTGTCTACGACTTTGCTTCAGCTCACACATTAAATTTCGCATGTAGTAAATAATTCAGTGTCTGTTAAACGATTCTGTAAGCTAATAAAAGCAGTGGATTCCACTGATTAGATTTGCTTTTATTGCTTGCTTTTGGGAACATTAAAAATGATAATTTCGCATAAAAGAATTTATTACTTGGCCATTCCAGGTAAATCTATTATTGTCCACAATATAAAACGGTGTCAACACCCAAAGGGCGAAACGGTCATTACAACACGTGCTCTCCTTCAACGGTTCATGAGTTTCGACACAAAATGATCCACAGTCGGTAGTGGAGCGACTATCGCAAAGAGCTTTCGGTTGTCCGTAGTGACATTCGGCTATTTTTGAAAGTGTGTTTCTAGGTTGTATAAATATAAGGTGAAATTAGTTTTCGCGGTTTGCATTGTCTTCAGAGATGGAAGCTATCGGAAAGAGTGATTCTTTAAGTGAAACATGTAAAGGAAATGATGAATTAAATGAATCGAACGAGCTGATGCATGAATATTTAGGCATGTTTGAAGAGAAACAGGTAGCTCATATTTCACCTTCACAGGCTGGTAAGTCAATTTCGTACGCCTTATTTCCTGAAACTCCCGAATTTAATCAAATAATAATACCTACTTCCACGTTGCCGTGTTTCAACTACGTCACGCGTTTCGTCATTCGATATGACGCAACTGAGAGGTCTACTATTCGTCAGAGATATTGTCAGACTGGAAAAAAATGGCCGCTGTCAACAAAGTTTTAATTTAGTGTAATGAGTTCCCGAGTTTGGGGAACGTGAACGAAGCTCGCGTCTTTTGGTGAATGTTTAAAAGGAAAGAAAATATGTTAAACACGTTAATTCTTTATCAAGTGTTTACGCTGATAATAACATAGTGAGGTTACAGTAATATTCCATCAGCTGATTGAGAAGTAAACATTCAAGGACGAAACAATGCAGATAATGACGTCATTTTGTCGAGATGTATGCTCTAATTAACAAAAATATTGTTAATATTAATTACTTCTTATATTGCATCATGATTAAGTATATGGATTGAACTGAATGTAGCATGACTAAATCCGATGGGAAAATATTAAACATTCTTATGAAACTTAAGTATTTAATTAATGCTAAAAGCTTATTTTAATAATTGTCATAATAATTAGGAATAGCGTGACAATTACTCCACACTTTTTCGTTATAATGTAAGAAAGATGTTTCTGGAGGGGAAAAGAAAGTCAGCTACATACTTTTCCAGGTACAACAGACGAAAACACTACATGGAACAACCAAAAGCAACTTCCAACAATGTCAAGAAAACGTCACTACGAAGAAGTAACGGAATCTAATCATTTGCAAAACACTCACTCTACTATTCAGATGGTGAGAAAGTTGCTTGACTACTGATGATCACATATTAGACTGTTGTAAAAATATTAAAATAATATTTTGGTAGCGGCAACTATTAGATAGTGATTACAAGTATGTTTTAAATGTATTAGCGCCTAGTTCTCGGGCTTCTACCCCGTCCGTATACGAAGTACTTGATTTGAAGGCTATCATAACCGAGACGCCGCAATTTGATGAAAGATTCTTATGTAACTCGAAGAAAAAAAATCGAAAGTGAAGAATATTTTTTAAAATATATATATATCTTCGTTTACTTTTCGAGATATCGACTTTGGAAAATTAGTTATATCTCGAATCTCTTATGGCTAAGGTGAAGCTTTTTTTCTGGTCCTAGCAACAACCAGTGGTAAGAAAACAAAATACCCATTGTGCATGTCCAGTGTGTAGTTCCTTGCTGCTTTGGCGATTTTTTTGGTCCAGGACGCATTTTAACCTAGCCAGTTCAATTTTAGGTAGTATATCTTGAGAACTATATGAGCTATCAATTTTATTTTTTAACTTTCAATTTTGTCTTATCAAGCTACATAAGAATCCATCATCAAATTGTGGTGCCAAGGTTATCGTAGAATCCTTGAGGGATTACTGGAGAACGCGATTCCGCCAGGAGTTGTCATCATAATACTGCAGTGGTCAAACGCAAGATGCCACTATAAATTCTTTCCTAAGTACATTTAACTGTTTCATTCTGGTCCAGGCTGTATTACAACCAATTTCTGCTCGAAAATAATGTTCCAGGCTGTATTACAACGGAATTACTGCTTGAAAATAATACGCCTTGCGTCTGAATACAGCAGTATTCCAACGATATTACTGAATGTTGTAGCGGAATCGCGATCTCTAGTAGACCCATCCTTGATTTGAAGCCTGTTAACTATGCAATTGAAAACCCTCTAAATGTTTTTGTACCTACTTTTAAATTTCAATAATAATTTCTTTATTAAATTCCTTCAGTGTTTAAGATACATTGATTAGTATTTATCTTGCTAATTTATTTCAGTCCCTGACTTCTTTATCTACTAAAGGCAGTTTCTGCACTCCTCCACACCTCAAATCAAATTCTTGTTTGTGGTCATGGTCATCTTTTCCCTTCCTAACACTTCAATTCTATCAGTACCCAATCAGGCCTCTTTGGAAGTATATGCTTCATACACTAGAAACATCCTTTCAACCTGCCTATTGTCTATTGCCTTTGACTGCAAACCCAACTATTTTATTATATCAGTTACTGTGTGAACCAAAGATTTCCTGATATCTCATTGAATCATATTCTTCACAGGTTTGCTGCTGGGTGATTATGTGGAAGGGTAAGCTTTTGATGATGTGCTCTGTTGTTATCCTCAGTTCTTAAGCAATGCAATAATAAACTGCAATTCTGTTTCCCAACACTTAATCAGAGGAACCCAATGCTCCGTAAGTGCATTGGTCTCGTGGAACAGCATTGCAGCATGTGCTCAGGATGATGGATGGGCATGCCATCGATAGCCTGTTTTCAACAGCATCACTAGTAGAGAACCTGTGATAATTGTATTTCACACTAGTTACTGATTGAATTCTCAGTAATTTATGCAAACAGTCTATTTGCCTTTCTAATTTAATTGCAATGGAGCTAACACTTTGGTTGCAATTTCCCTACACACCCATTTTTTCTCTTTCCTGTACCCACCTACTTTTGTCTTTTACAGTTTCAACTTTAAATTCTTTCAACATTTTTGGTAAATTATTCCCATCCCTGACACCCTTACATACAAAAGAAAATCTTTCCACACCCTTGTGCCCAAAATCAAGTGCCATCTTGTGGTCATGGTCATCTTTTTCCTTTCATACATTACTCTTAATTCTTACACAATACCTTTCCATGTCTCATCACTAGTATACACCTTGTAAATTCCCATGACTCTGTTCACCCTCCTCCTGTCTTCCAATAAAAATCGTTTCAGCTCTTTTGTCGTATTGGTTTCTAATAGTGTTCTGCGGGAGACCAATCTAGAAGCCCTTCTTTGTGCCCCCTCCATTTCTTGTATTTGATACACAAAACATGGTGTTCTTAGGACTTCTTGCTTCTCTTGTATGTGATACCCATGATGTGCACCCTTACTCCACTAAGGTACACAAGCACTGCTCTCTAAGCAGACTATTAAGAATTAGTATTATTAATATTGTTGTTATTAATTACAGTGGAGCTCATGCCCTGGTGGGAATTGCTCCCCAAACCTTCTTATGCATTATGTTAATTTTTACAATAGTTTGTTTCATTGAGGTGAATTTTTCAGCTCTTCCTCATATGCTACACAATGCTTCCAATTCTTCTTACCTGTATCAATCCAGGCCTCATCGCCAATATATGTCTTGTACACACCCACACCATGCCTTCCATTGGCTCCTGGTCCAGCTTGTTTATCATATTAGTTACTGATTGTGCTCAGTACAATACATACAATCACATCTAGCTGATGTCTGTAATGCTTATTTTGATTAGGGGACATCCATAAATGAGGTGAGATGTTTTTCCGGAATTCTGGACCTCCCCCCCTCTTTTAGATGAAATACACCCCTAATATCACGCAATTTGTAGACCTGTTTTTTAGCACTGCAGTCCAAAATATTTTTCCCAAAAGCTCACTTGAGATCTCTGTAGACCCCCCCCCCCCCCCACCATTTCACCTCACGTAATTTATGGATGCCCCCTTACTGTGTTTGATAATAATAATATGAATCCCATGATATGGGACTGGCAAGGCTTATTATCCAGTCCCTTCCCATGCCTTCTGTACATGGCGCATTCACCACTTGTCAAGGGTAGTATGTGGTTCATGTGTCACATGTGTTTTACTCCAGCTGAGGTCCAGCAACAAAAATTACAATGTGGCAAGTCAGCTTGTAGGAATAGGTGGGGAAGGTAACATACCTACATATTTTCTCACATATCCTTTAGCGCATTATTTTAGCGCTGATTTTAAAATTTCAAATTTGAGTGAAGATATAGTTACATACTATTATGTCACTGAAATGCAAATGAGGATGAAAAGGAATTAGGGAGAACACCCCTACATCGAGAGGAACACCAAGTGTCAAGTATTCGTCACAACTAATTAACTAAAATAATCAGATGCCAGATTTAATGCATTCTACAGAATGTTAAAAGATTTGTATATTGAGCTTGTGGAAATGATTTCTTCTCTGATACACTATTGAAATAATCTTAGCAACAATGGAACAGTAAGTGAGGTCATATTTGTATTGAATGAAAGCTAAATTATACCCAACACTTACTAAAGAAGAAAGTAATACAAAATACAAAGAAAAACACTGTTTTGGGTAAAACCCTGTTTCTGGATGTCACCCACAACTTCATTCTACACTCCACTCATTCCACTTCCAACAGGCCTTACCACTCACCCACCTAGCCCTTCAACACTATGCCCTAAAAGCTCACCAACACTCATCCCATCTGATTTCCTTACACAAAATTCTTCTTGCATTTCCTGTCTGCAGTCGTCATTTACAGGGTGGAAAAGGAATCCTGATTTCAAATTGGAAAACCTAGAGAACAAAGATCAACAGAAGAATGCAACAAATGGTATTTTTATTGTAAAAGCGGTAAGAATTTCATAAGAAGTTTTGAAAAAAAGTTATTAAAGCTTTGAATATATGGCACTGTACACTGTACAGCTCATATTGGAATGCACAAATAAACTCGTCCTCTGCTAACAGTCTTTGTGATGAATGAATCACAACACACAGTTTTAAAAATGTCCGCCACTCGAAGTACAGAGGTGCCATAAGCGCAGAATTAAATTTGCCAGTGCATCCTCTTATGTGTCAACGGAAATGGATTCAGAGGCACACAGAACAATGATTCAAGCTCTTCCAGGATGGTTGGAAGTTGGACAATGTCTTTGAGTGTGTCCCACAAAAAGTAGTCACAAGGCATTGATTGGGCGAATATGGAGGCTAATCCATGCCTGTACCACTGAATGGGATAATCCATAACAATGACTCTGTTCCAGAAGAATACATCAAGAAAGTGACACACCTGTCTGGGCCCCATCTTTCATGAAATTCTTACAGCTTTCACAGTAAAAATACCATTTGTTGAATTCTTCTGTTGATCTTTGTTTTTGAGATTTTACATCTCGATATTAGGGACTCCTTTCACGTTCTCCTTGTACATAACATCCTTCATCACACACAACTGTGAAAACTCCTTCCCAAACTTAGCTCCCTCTGCAGGTGCTACTTTGTTTTGGGCCTATATCTCCCATCCCGTATAACAGGGAACAAAATACCACTCCACCATGTGTTGCCACAACCCGAGGTCCTTCACACATTCTGAACTTTCTCCATCCAGCACCCCTGTCACCCCCATTCCCATTGTCCCCACTGCTACCCACCCCTATCACTCCCATCCGTACCTACTCCCATCACCCACACCCCAACCCACACCCTCACCCATTCCTCACCCAAACCCAATTGTAAATCTTTCTTCCACCCCTCTCTCTGAACCTCTTCTAAGTGATCTTTCTGAGGCTGGGCAACTCTCGTTAGGGAAAAATTATCATTCTGTTGCACCCACTGCTGGTGGAATTATTTTTATACTATAGGCAGGCATGAAAAGTGATGTGATAACATGGAACCCAGCCTTCAACAATTCCTTCCTCTATCCCAATTAGATCCTGCTCCCATTTCCCAAAACCATCCTCTACTCCTATTCTAAGAGTGCCTCAGCTTGACCGACTCGTAACTTTAATTCCTAGATTCATTCCTCTGTAATAACTTGAAAACTTTCAAAACATCATAATACTCCCAGTCGATAAGGGATCAACCACTGTAGTCATAGATTGGAGTAATAATGTGGCAAAAGCCCTTGGGCAGCTCTCTGACACCTCTGTAACAAGTGTGGCAGTTGAGCGGTTGATGTTCTGGCCTCACATTCGGTAGGATGCTGGTTCAAATCCCTGTCCGGGCATCCATATTTGGGTTTTCCATGGTTTGCCCAAATCACTCCACAGATCAATGATTCAAGCTCTTCCAACATGGTTGGATGGTTTCAGTAGACAATGTCTTTCAATGTGCTGGGATGCCTCCTTTAGAAAGCCATGGCCAAATTCCTTTCTGCTCCTTGTCCCCAGGCTCCATCCCACCTCTAATGACTTCGATAAGGTGTAAAGCCATAAGTTAAAAAAAAGTAAAGAAAGATACCTCTATGTCCCTACCTGACACTGCTAACCCAACTAACTTGATGCTCCTAGAAACCCCCTCCTTCCTCAACTGCCAAGGTGCCTCATACCCTGCATGACCCTTCTGACTCCCCCTCCCCCCAAATCTTAACCTTGTATCTTCTGCTCAACATACAGATGGTGCGCTATCCTGGTTGCTTCCTATGGATCCCCCACAGGGAACATTTCTGCATTCATTGATCAGAATCTACAACCTTCCGTCCTGGTCCTTCCTTCATATGTCAGAGACACCCTCCCCCCCTTTTCCCACTTCTCAGAGCATCTGTCAACAGTTCCCATAGACATGCCAACAGCTACCATAGATGTTACCTCACTCTACACCAACAGTATCTATTGCCATGGTCTCATTGCCCAAGAAGACCACATTGACAGGCAACCCCCCCCCCCCCCAAACACACACATACTCCTTTGCACTATCTTCCTCGCCAAACCAAAAATTCCAGTACCTTCTAATCCCATGTCTGCTATCAGCTAAGAGGCACTGCTGTAGGCACTCGTTTGGAGCCTTCCTGTGCCACCCTTCTCCTGGGAAGATTAGAGATGGTTCAGGTAATGACATCTTTACGATCTGGACCTACATTGAAAACCTCCTCCTCAGCTTCCTGAGTTCGCCGAATAATATCCATTCCCTAAACTTTACCTACTCTAACTCTCATACCATACCATACCATACCTTCCTGGATGTGGACATCTCTGTAAATAATAGCCACTTATACACCTCTGTTCACATCAAACCTACAACAATATCTCAACTTTGATAGTCGCCATTCATATCACACAAAACACTCTCTTCCTAACAGTCTACCAATCTGCTGCAATCAAGAATCCTTTACCCTTAACTCTAACATCCTGACCTGAGCACTCATACAACATAATTATCCTTTAAAATTGATCCACAAATAGGTATCCCAAGTCAGAAAGTGTCCACCTTCCCCCTGTTATACCCATCACTTGCTAGTATAATTAATTTAAATGTTCATAGACCTTATTTCAGTTTTATTTATTTTTATTTTGTGACTATCTTTTTTGAAAGAAAAGTGAAAAGTCTCCTCTTTTACATGTCTATTTTTTTTAAATGGTTTCTTTCACAATTAATATTTCCGATGATATTATTGTTACTACCTCCC
Organism: Vandiemenella viatica; assembly: GCA_031002005.1. Taxonomy (NCBI): domain Eukaryota; kingdom Metazoa; phylum Arthropoda; class Insecta; order Orthoptera; family Morabidae; genus Vandiemenella; species Vandiemenella viatica. The sequence continues at coordinate 182,162,825 of JARYHS010008074.1, forward strand.
CTACATCCAACGATCAATTCTATCCTGCATATGGCTGTGTTGACCGTAAGCACTTGTGCAAGCTCAGCCATATGTGCCTATTTTCTTGAAAAATTTTGCCCAAAATTTTGTGTTTGTAATTGTTTTTCCTGTTGCCCTCCTCCCTTCAACTTGGGTGAGTGTTGTTTGTATTTCTTTTGTATCCCTATACACTATTATTATACAAACGTGAATGAATGTTCAAGGCTTTTTTCATGTTGAGTTTATCTGTTTCAAATAATTTTCATTAATGATAATGCCTAATAAACATACATTCACATAAAATTATAGTAAAAACAAAGTACTGAAATAAATTAAAAGTAAAATATATCTTATTACATACTTGTTCATTTTACTGCCATTGCCTCCCCTTTCCATGCTCTGTCAGTGCAGTCTTTTCCTGGATATGTGTCAAGGCTATAATCATATAAAACAGGATTTTTTTTCAACTTCATCTGCAAAGAAAATATTAAATGCCTCCATTGTTTCACTTGTCTCAAACGTAATTCAAACTTTCAGATTGATCAGACAACGCACACACCGCATGAACAAATTTGAATCGAGTGCTGACTGAGTACTCCCCACTGCTTTAGCTAAGAAGTGTTGGCTGATAGAGTTCAATATAACATCTAATTGCTTGGTGAACACACCTTGTGTGGTAGTCCTAATAGATGCATCTTGAAACCATTCTTTATCATCTCCAGAGATGTTTACATTTTATGTCTACTGCCACTCTTTCTAACCTTCCCCCCTCCCACTAAAGTTTCGTTAATCCTAGTTACTTCTTAATCAACACATGGTATATTAAATTCTTTACCTGTTATGACTATCCTACTACATCTTGTAAACTCTGAATATGCATTCTGTTTGTCCATATGGACTCGTCTTACTCATTCACACAGTTAAGCACCATCCCCTTTGTAATACCTAGAACTCTTCTCCTAATAAATCCTGTATATTAATATCAATATATAATTTTTTCTGATTCAAATTTTTATTTTATTTGATTACTTTCTAGAGATTTTCAAGACATTATAAGACTACTTCCCATAATTATTGATTTTCTACTGCAATGCATGCTAATACCATACCAACCCTTCCTATACTTCCCACCTTGTTTATCACTGGCTTTAGTCATGCGACGAGTCTCAGTGTGCACACATCTGATAATATGCCACTCCTCTAAACATCATTAGTTGCTGCAGCAGAAAATATTTCCAGTGATATAACGTTCCAAAGTATGTTTGAAATATGAACCAGCAGCATCATGAAGCTGAAAGAAACAGTTAACCTATCATCCTTATGATTATGTGTACCATTAGCTTTCAGGAAATCCCAAGCATTTGCTGGAATTCAGTCACGTTATGATAAACACTGTTGAGAGCACATCCTTAATTATTTCATAAGTGAAGAAAAACTACACTTTATGTGATAGATCATCATGAAAAACAAATTTCTTGGTTGAGGCCAACCTTTTCACACCAGCAAACACTTTGAATGAACACAGTAAATAAGTAAAAATGGTGGTTAAGAACATATCACAATCAAATGATAACTACATACTATGATGATATACTGTGTGTAAAGACTTTAGACAGTGCGTTATGTTCCAGTTCTTTTTCTCTTTTATAGTCAGTTAGAACATTGGAAAAATTCTTTTGACTAATGCTCTTTGAAGTGGTTTATTTTGGCATTAAGAAATATTTGTCCACTATAAATTCAAAATGTGCTCACTGTATTATTCTTTGAATAGTTGCTAGTGAATGTAGTTTCTGTACATGGTTTTTGCTTAGTCCGGGTAGATTTTCTTTGTTTTCAATGATAATGGAAAATTAAATTCAAGAATCTAGTCGGACAAGCTTAGTACTGGATCACAAGATATGAAAATATTAAATTAGCCTTCCTGACCATTCTTATTGTTTAAACTATTAAAGTGGGTACGCACAAAAGCATTTTAGTTAACATCTCCTCTGAAAGCAGCTTCCTTTTTAATATGTTTCTAAATTAAAATGATAAACAGCCTATGTTGGGAGTTGTTGAAAGAAAAGAGGCAGTTAAAAGTACATGGCATGTATTGGAAATTAGTCCTGGCTCAATATTAGGAAAAAGGATTAGGAGTAATAAGTAAGGGAGTTGACATTTTTTTTTGATTTGTATGTGACATAGACAATGACTAGAATATGTGATCTGGTGAATTGCTGCATAGTATAACTCAAATAAAAAAATTTAATAATAGAAGTACAAATATAACATAGGTAGTTAGTTAGTTTTGTTTGAAAATTGCCACTGGTGCATAAGTTCCAAAACAACAACAACAATAATAATAATAAAATAATTAGTAGAGAAGGCTTGCTGCTGACTACCACCAACCAACACCAAGAAGCTTAAATTAATTCTCTTTAATTATTACGTATGACTTATACTGTTATTGCTTGCATATGCTCATTATCATTGATTCTTCGCTCCAGTTGATTGGGCATGGTATTGACACATACTTACCAGATATCTTGTGAATTTTAACAATATCACTGAATGAAAGCTATGACCATCAGTGGTATTTATGTGTTGCATTCAATAATAGTAAAAATAAAAACTTAAAATACAAATTTTTATGAAATTCTGGTTATTAATATTGGAATCTTATGTTCTCAAAACTATGTAATGCAGCTATCTTAAGCTGTAGTTATTGATATAAAAACCCATGAAAATAGATTAAAATCGCAAAATTCTGCATGGTACCAATAATTTCTCTATTGTGAAAACAAAAATAGGTAGAAATCAGTTTGCCAGATGTACTTCATAAATTAGTTTACTTATCTTGTTCAGCTGCATCACCCTTGTTGTATTGGGTTTTCTGTATCTGGCACAGTGTTTTGGTGCGACATAGTCTAGCCTGGTTCAACAGTTAGTTCTGCAGTATTCATCAGGTGCTGCACAGCCTCAATCCATGCAATCATAGTAGTATTGCTACCAGTGGAAGCTGTATGGTACCTAATAAAGACGTCTGCGAAACATTGTTTTTTCAGGACACCATTGGGCTGGGCACCTGTGAAGTTTATGCTGCAGCATTATGCCAGGAATGTCTCCCTGAGACATCATTGTTGTGTTATCTACTGTGTTAGGTGTAGAAGAAGAGTTTGGAAGTGGTACTAAAAGCTTCCCAATATTTTTTGTGGTGGTGCTTTGGACAAAAGACAGTTAGAGGATTGTATTTCTTCTTAAGTCTTGATTCAAGATCCAGATGAGAATTATCCCAGTGCAGTCAAAATTAATTGCTTAATATTGCAAATTAGCCAATAAATTCATACAAAAACTTTAAAATTCTAATTGCCAAAGTGATAATAGTCAAGCATGTGGTTAGATGGGATTGCCCTCTTTTGTCATTTCTTTTTAATCTTCATACTGACATTGTCAGGAGATCTACTGGAGGATCATGATATTAGTCAGAATCTTGTCCACCATTTTTTTTTTTTTCTCGTGGCTTTATGCATCATCAACATCGAGGTTGTCAGAAGTGGGAAAGGACTGGGGGCAAGAAATGGGAAGGAATTTGGCCATGTCTGTTTGAAGGAATCATCCTGGCATTCACGTGGAGTGATTTGGGGAAACCATGGAAAACCCAAATCTGGATGACCGGACGGGGATTCAAACTCACATCCTCCCAAATGCGAGGCCAGAATGTTAACTTTTCACTCACATCACTCAGTACCATTTTATTTACTGGTGTGAGGATCATTTGTTTTTAATCAGTAGATATGTCGTGATGGATGAATATAGGCCAATATAAAAATATTTTTTCGTAAAATGAAAGTAATGGCTTTCTTGTAAAATAGTATAGTATAGAATTAGATTACATTGTCAGCAATTTGGGGTATAAAAACTCAAAACTCAAAACTAATCTATCTAGAAGTATTTATTTATCCCTATATAGCAACTTAAGCAAAGTCTTCTTTCATTTAAATTGCATAGGTTTTTTTTTAAAGGAAAATACTCTTTAATTAGTGCCTGATGGTAAGCATTAATGAAAGTTAGTATCAGATTCCATCTAACTTTTGAATGCAGTGGTGGGCTGGTATCTTATTACTACATAAAAATGGTCCACAGCCAATATAAGTAGTCTTTCCTGATTTTTACTTTTGTGACATCATTTGTTGTTTCTGTTTTGCTGCCATTGTACTAAATTCTTCTTTTCCGATCCTTTGAATAGGGGGGTGGGGGGGAGAATATGTGGCTAAGGAGCTAATCACTATTACACTACAACTGTGGACATATATTAATACTATTTATATTACACCATGGGTTCAGTTCAAAAATATATCACCACTGAATTTGGATCCAAATTCAGGGTTTAAGCAGACTACCAGGAAAAAAATAGCTAGCAATCAAGCTATAAAAAAAGCCGTTGGCTTTCCAGCAGACTAGGTGTTAAATTTATATATAGAAGATAAGAAGTTTTAGATTAGAATCAGCTGGCCTAGGTGAGTGAGGAGAACAGTGTTGAGCTAGCTGTTTTGAGTCACAGATAGAAAATGTAACATAGCAACTCACTAAAAAAAATATTGTATATTAGATGGATAAAGGCCATAATATCAGTAAATCAAAAGTTTAAGGGGAAAAGAAAAAGAATAGCAGGTGTAATACATATTGTTTGCTCCGATATGTTTAAAAATATAGTATCTCTGGAAAAAAGAAGTAGTTTAGAAAATTGATGGTGAGTAAGAAAGATTAATCTAGCAGCGGGTTGAGTTCTAAATTAATAACAACAATAGTTGCATAGTGAGAAGTTCGAACATCATGTTTGCGGAGAGTAAATTTAATAGATCTTGAATAGAAAAGAACCTACAAACATTTCGGAACAAACCTAATTCAAAAATTATTACAGACACGGTCGTTGTTGGTATGAGAGGATTTTAGAGTGAGGAAACAAAGGCAAAAAATTTGCAAAGATTACAATCTTAATTCTGACTATAACATCCATTTATTTCATATCTTAACAAGCATAGTAATGTGACAAAAACTGCAGGTTTTGTATGATTACAGAGTAGAGGATGAATTTCTTGTTAAAGATATTAGGTGCAAAAGTCATATTGTAAGATTTAATAAGGTAATGGGAAGAGATTTTAAAACCTGCATTTACTGGAGAGTGTGATGAGAAGATGTACCAGGAAATTGAGGAAATTATAATACAAAAGTTTGGTCAGATGATTGCTAGAGTATGGTTGTGTTGTATGGGACTCACATTATGCATCTGAAATATAAGAATTAACTTAAAAAGGGGAGTAGCTAGATTTTTATAAGAATACAATTGGTAATTGGTACGCTAAAGGAGTTCGGTTGGAAGACAAGAGTTAGGTGAAGAGATTGGTGGGAGTATACAAAGCATATATTGGTTATGAGGCCTGGATAGATATTGGCTGAAGAGTGGGTAGTAGTGCATGGATGGGAAAAAATCATGACTACAAACTGGTACTTAATATCAAACACAAGGGATTGAGTTTTTATTGGTTTGTTAGGGAGTGTGGCACCAGAATAAATTGTTGTCAGAAATGATAAATAATTTTAAATCATGACTACAAACTGGTACTTAATATCAAACACAAGGGATTGAGTTTTTATTGGTTTGTTAGGGAGTGAGGCACCAGAATAAACTGTTGTCAGAAATGATAAATAATTTTAAATCATTACTACAAACTGGTACTTAATATCAAACACAAGGGATTGAGTTTTTATTGGTTTGTTAGGGAATGAGGCACCAGAATAAATTGTTGTCAGAAATGATAAATAATTTTCCTCAAAAGGTGAAAGAATTTAAGATAAAAATTTATGACTTGCAAGAGCTGGTGAATAGGAAAATTGCTACGATCACTTACCAGAGATCTTTAGAGATTATTGAAAGTTGAGTTTCTGATATGGGAGAATAGGATAGGTTCATCAGTAAGAGTTTAGACTATGGAAGCAGCTTGAGCTAAGAGAATGTGGTATGGGTTTATACAATACAATAAATACAATACAGTAGTGAGGGTGTCTGAGATATGCTGAGGGGTTGGGTAATAGATGGTTTTGAGGAAATAAGTGGAGGCTACAATTTCACTTGAATGCCAGGTGATTAAGCAACCATAAGATGGGACCTACATGATGTTGATAAATGGTTTTGGACATGTCCACACCTGTAATTCACCAGCTGCTGTATAATGTCTCTTGTAAGAGAATGTGCAGGAGTATTTTGTGGAGGAATATTAGCTTTTTGGAGAGTTGGTTTGCCATAATCAGTGATTTGCTGCAGGACAGAATGTGTTAAGGCCATAGACTGTTTGTCAGGAAGGTTTGTAAAACAGTGTGAACTATATAACATTTGAGGGTGTGTTGAAAAAGACGTGTTTTTAAGAAAAGGATGCATATTTTGTAGTTGGAAGGCATGCTAACTGTAATTATGGAGGTATTTGGCAATAGGATACCTGAATGAATAAAGTTTTTCTCAGCATTATATATTGAGATATAGTTCCCAGGTGACTAAATGGTTACTCACTGTGTTTTGATACAATATTTTGGTGAATATATACTCTTGTCACCACTCAGCAGCTCAGCTGCTTTTGACTATCAACAGCACACACTGTGTAGCGATGGTGTATGTATGTTCGCTGAAATGTTGTACCAAAACACAGAGAGTACTCGCTGGTCACCCAAGAACTATGTATTAATAGGAGACCTGTTTTGAAAAACAATTGCTTGATGAGGGGAGGGGCGAAGGAATTGTTGGCAGTGGCTGGATTTTTTTTATAGATATATATATAAAAAAAGGTGAGAGAGCTCAGGGGAGTAGTTTCTTGAAGGATTCTGGCAGCTCTCACAGTAAAACAGTTGTTGAGGTTTTTCCAGTTGTGAGAACTGGCAATGGATAGATTAGATTGCTGTTGTGAATTGTTTACCTGTGTTACTTCATTCCGATGGCAAACTGATTAGTGGTATACAACAAGTGTGAAGTCAGTTGGACTCTGATTGCAGTTATGTGCATGATGGCCAACAATATAAATGTGATAGCTTCAACCAAACAACAAAAAATGCAAAGTAGCTGATTTATCCTACATCAGAAGTGAATGGATCGCATTAGGAAGGTGTTTAGTTAAATCAATGTCAATCCAATATATAAGGCCCAAAGAAAGATCAGCACCTCTTACAAGTTAGATAAAAGTAAAAGACAGGCAACCCCCACTACAAATCGCAGTGACGGCCAAAGTAATTTGCTCAGGTAGTGACAACACTGAACTTTTTGATGGTTTTCTGATTTTCATTGTTGGAGTAAAAGGTGCTTGGAAGAACAGCTCAGAGTTTGCTAAGAATCAACTTAAAAATCTGCAACGTGTGAAAGTGTCATTATCTGCGTGTCCTGTCAGATTAAGTAAATTATTTGAAATTAATCAAAGATAAATGCTTTGAGATTGACCAGCAATTTAAACAATCAATCACTGATTTGTGAAAAACCGACGAGTTGACCTACAGGCAATACTGAATTACCCAATAGGCACGACTAAGCAGAAGCCTCGAGCATCCGATTTTTAAAGGCCCCCTGTGAGTTAACTTTTTTCATTAAATAAAAATATTAAAAAATAGATATAAACATCCAAACTAAACATTCAAAGTAATATGAAAGGCATGAAAATTAAATTTTTTGGTTTGATTGTAGTGTATGATATTAATAAAAATAGTCCATACTTTCTTAATTCGGCACAGCCTTCAATAAACATGATGACAGTGGCACACCGTTTCCGACAGTGGAACACATTTAGTTTGAGAGTCATTTTCTGTTTCCTGCATTAATAAATTTGAGGTATTCTCCTTCAAAGGAACCAAGATAGAGAAACAATATTGCCTCCTCGCATTAATAAAGCTTCAATCTTTTTCAATCAGAGTACCAGTAAATTGTCAAAAATAATGCTGCAGGCCATTAACTTATATCGTCATAATTTTTTATCTACGTGTATAGTATGTATGTAGACATTTTTTATAGTACCAGTATAACATAATAAATCTAAAACCATGTTTTGAATTCCTGCGAAAACACAGTTATGGAACTGGAAGTGAACTTCTAAAAGTTAATTACTTGTTGACCAGATCTTAATTCTTAGCAAACCATATAAATAATAATGTTACTACAGACTGGAGGCTACATTATACCATCCGCCTACATGAACAAAAATAAATGAATAAAATAAAGTAAACGATGCTAGACTCTCACCACTCCTATGTTGTGAACTCTACAACGTACCGCAATCCCTCAAACCTATTACAAGACACTCAGAAAACGGTCATTTACTTAATGACTAGACGAATGGCACTCTTTTGGATGTCATATGAAAATGAATAGATTATTGTAAAAACAATGCTGTTCTATCCTCATCCTAGAAATGCCACCTTTTTGTCTGGCCATTGAAATATTCAAGGGTCTTTTTTTTTTTTTTTTTTTTTTTTTTTAATGGGGTTTACCTTATAAAGTAGGAATACGGTATCAAAATTTATAATATTCTGCCTGCGGACCATCTGAAACATCTTTGCTGACCACGGGTTGAGAAACACTGTCTTAGGGGATGTAGCTGAATTTGACAAAAAATGGTAGCTGTTGCTGTGCTCTACCGGGTGTTACTAACTTTTTAGAGCTGTATGATGTTCCAGTGACTGCGTTTCTGCCCACTGCCTGGGGCAGCTTGAGACAGAACAAACTTGTCACCAACGGCCACTAGCAAAGCGACCCCCCACCCTTGAATATTACTGCGAAAACATCAGAGCGCATGCACGATTGGTGACAAATCAAGATTGTCTCCACGACAGTGAAATAGTTCACTGGTCTGGCCAACCCATGGTGTTCAGTGGATTCCCTAGCTTTCATAAGTAATAGTATACTGGGGAATATCGCATTTATAAATATTTATTTTCCTTTCACTGCATTTATTTTTAAATTTATTTATTCTTGATTCGTAGGTGTTGACATGTCTCACTGCCACTACGTCTAGAGCTGCCACTGACAAACCGTGGTGTTTTTCAAGATTCATTGCTTCATTGTTCTATATTGGAGAGACTGGCTGCACAGTAAATTAGAAATTGTAAGAACCAGGGCCGCATTTAGGCTTTGTGGACCGCTAGGCTATACATGTGGTGTGGGGCCCCCGTCTGGGCAGTAGCTTCTCTGACTGGTGGCTGCCCCGCTGCCAGCTCTACAACTGGCCCAGGCAGGGGACCGGAGTTGTGGTGTGGGCCCCTAGGCTACAGCCTATGTAGCCTATGCTTAAATGTGGCCCTGGCAAGAACATACCTGCTACTACAATACTACAAATCAAACAACATGGAAAAGTTGGCCATAGCATGGCATTCATTTACAGCCGGTCATGGCATCGGCTTTGAAAACACCAGACTTCTATCAAAAGACCATGACCACAAGCTGGCACACAATTTCAGGCACAAGGGTGTAGGAAGATTCTCTTTTTTAGTTAAGGGTGTCAGGGATTGGAATAAGTTACCAAGAGAAATGGTGAATTATTTGCCAAGAAGTTGAAAGAATTTAAAGTTAAAATTTGTAAAGGACAAATGTAATCTACAATTAATACCCTGGTGGAAATTAAAACTGCAACCCCCAAATAGGAATGGTGGAATTTTAGGAAACTTTGTAGATATATCCAGGGTCATACCCAGAATAAATGATAAATTGAAATGGATCAGACTAAGTTTATTACCTTCAGATACATTTGTCAGTAACAAGTGCATCCACCTTCCACACCTTTACATTTGTTGATCCTTGCTGGCACTGAATCAATAAGTGTTTGGATGTCTTGGGGTATGTATCACTATGCCTGCATGACTTGTGCAGTGAATTGTTGCACAGTTTGTGCTGAGAGACCATGTGATCTAACTGTCTACTCCTAGCATCCCAGACATGCTCTACTGGGAAACATGCAGTCAAAATTGTGATTGTAACCCCTTACAAAGCTTGTGTTTTGATGGCCACAGTATGAGGCCTCGCATTATCCTGTTCGAAGGTGTGATTTGGGTAGTGAACATGTTGGAAGATATGATTTGGATGAGGGACATGAACAATATCACAATAGGCTGCAGCACCCTGTCCATATATGATAAGCTGTCACTGTGCCTTCAACAACAATCAACTCCGTCCTGATATTGAAACTGATAACCCCAAGCCATGACACCAGTGTCTGGACCTGTATGACATTCTGAAATCATAGCAGGGTAAACCTTTTCTCTACTATGCCTGCATACATGTCGATTATCACTTTGCCACAAATAGAATCAAGACTTGTCTTTAAACAGAAATGTACACCATTCACGTGTCCATTTTCATTTTGTATTACACCAGGTTAGATGATGCTGGCAATGAAATCAGATTAATGAATCACATTGCATAGGGGTCAGAGTGTAACCCAGCTTCAAGCAATTGGTTTACAATTGTATGGGGGTTACTCTCTTCACATGCTGTTGTCCTTCTATATGGACCTATGCCTGCTGTAGAACTTATAGAGCTTGCTTTCATCCTCAGTGTAATAAGTCTTTATACCGACATTGCCCTACAGCCAATCCTTCAGGAGATTTCATGATGTGATGCACTCATTTCAAATTCGTCAATTCTCTGACCTCTCTCACAGTTAGACATTTGGATGTAGAGTGTTGTCACCCTTTGCCTTGGCATACTTGATAAACAAGAATTTGTGGACAAAAAGTGTCCTGTTTACACCACACTATTCACCATTTATACATGTATGCTAAAAAAGTAGCAGTTTTGCATAATAAAATGGCTTCTTAACTCATACTATAGCAAGTAAAACTTTCAATTTTTAATCATTTAACACTTTATATGGAGATACTTGGGGCCGAATTTCATTCATTTATCACAACTCCAGCTGGGTGCTGCACTTTTAATTTCCGCCAGTATACTAGAACATGGCAGCATATTGAAAATATGGAAACTACTTATTCTGGCTGCAGACACCTTCAAGTGTACAGTCCATAATGTCAACAAGATATCAAAAGAAATTTGCTCATGTTTTCAGAGGTTGCTTAACAAATATAGAAGCAGCAGCAAATATGAAGGAGGAGGGAGATAAAATTTTCACTGTAGCAAAACTGATGTGGAAGATTTTCCTGGCCAGAAGTAAAAGGAACTATGGAGAAAATGTAGAGTAATTGTTAATGAGATTAACATCAATATGATTTAACCACTAGAACCAGAAAGAATACACTGGATTTAAAGAGTGATAATATGTGAAAGGGGAGGAAAATCTAATAATCATGGGTGATTGGAATGCAATAGTGGGAGAAGGAAAAGAGGGTAATACTCTAGGAAGTTTTGGTCTAGGAGAAAGAAATGAGCGAGGAAGCAGGTTGCTAGAATTTTGTGAAAGATATAAGCTAGTAGTGGCGAACACACTGTTTAAGAACCATGCAAGAAGAATATACACCTGGAAACGTCCTGGGGATACAGGCAGATATCAGCTAGATTATATCATGGTCAAACAGAGATTCAGGAATCAAGTTCTAGACTGTAAAGCGTACCCAGGAGCAGACATAGACTCGGACCATAATTTGATAGTAATGAAGTGCAGGCTGAAATTCAAGCGAATAAGAAAGCAGTATAAGCAGAACAGACTGGAAGTGAATAAACTGAAACAATCTAGCACAAGAGAAAATTTTGCAGAAATGGTAGACTTAGGTCTAAGAATTAACTGTGAAAGGAGCTCAACCGAGGACGAATGGAATGCATTAAAGACCGAAATAATGAAAGCTGGCAAAGAAACATTGGGCTTTAGGGAACAAGCTGCCCGAAAACCTTGGATCACAGAAGAAATTTTGCAGCTGATGGATCAGGGAAGAAGGTACAAACATGCTCAGGATGAAATAGGAAGAGAGCAGTACAGGCAATTTAGAAATCAAATAAATAGGAAATGCAAAATAGCAAAAGAAAAATGGCTACAAGAAAAGTGTGAAGAAGTAGAAAAGGAAATGGTCATAGGAAAAGTAGATGTTGCATATAGAAAGATCAAACAGAATTTTGGAGAAATGAAGAAAAGAGGTATGAACATTAAAACTGCCGATGGGAAACCTCTTTTAAACTCAGAAGATAGAGCTAACCGATGGAAGGAATACATTGAGAAACTGTATGATGGGAACGACTTGAACAATAGTGTATTGGAAAAGGAAGGCGAGGTCGACATTGATGACTTAGGAGATCCTGTTTTGAGGACAGAATTTAATAAAGCTCTGAATGACTTGAAAGCAAATAAGGCAGTTGGAATTGATGAGATCCCTGCAGAACTTCTTAAATCTCTAGGAGAGGTAGGAATCGAAAGATTATTCAAGCTGATATCAAAAAGTTATGAAACAGGAGAAATTCCAACTGATTTTAATAAAAATATCATCTTCACACTTCCAAAGAAAGCACAAGCTGACAAATGTGAGAATTATCGCACCATTAGTCTAACAACACATGCTTCAAAATTATTGACCAGAATAATATACAGAAGGATGGAAAGGGTAGTAGAAGAGATAGTAGGTGAAGATCAGTTTGGGTTTAGGAAAAATCGCGGTACAAGGGAAGCAATTCTGTCTTTAAGATTAATACTTGAAGGGCGGATCAAGAAAAACAAAGATACTTTTATGGCATTTGTTGATTTAGAAAAAGCTTTTGATAATGTTAGGTGGGACAAGATGTTCAAAATTTTAAAGAAGTCGGGTCTAAAGTATCGAGATAGAAGAATACTCTATAAACTATATAAGAACCAAGTGGCTGTAATAAAAGTAGAGAATCATGAGAGACATGAATCAGTTAAAAAGGGTGTGAGACAAGGTTGTAGTCTATCCCCATTAATATTCAACTTGTATGTAGAAGAAGCAATGAAGAAAGTCAAAGAAAAATTTCCGTGTGGCATAAGTTTTCAGGGGAAAAAAATCAGTATGCTACGATTTGCTGACGACATTGTCTTATTAGCAGAGAGGGCTGAGGATATTGAGAAGTTATTGAATGGCATGAACAAAATACTGAAGGAAGATTTTGGACTGAATATAAATCAAAGTAAAACAAAAGTGATGAAATGTAGCAGAAATGACACCAATACTAGCAGATTAAATATAAAAATAGGATCGGATACAATAGGAGAAGTGAGTTAGTTCTGTTACTTGGGAAGCAAAATTACAACCGATGGTCGAAGCAGGAATGATGTAAAAAGCAGAATAGTACTAGCAAAAAGAGCCTTCATGAAAAAGAGAAACCTTTTAGTTTCAAATATTGATCTAGGAATTAGAAAGAACTTCTTAAAACTCTATGTGTGGAGCACAGCACTATACGGTAGCGAAACATGGACTTTAGGAATACCGGAAAGAAAGAAACTTGAAGCATTTGAAATGTGGTGCTACAGAAGAATGCTGAAAATTAGGTGGACAGACAAAGTAAGAAATGAACGAGTTTTGGAAATGATGGGTGAGAAAAGAAGTCTATGGAAGAAGCTTACAGGAAGAAGAGACAGGGTGGTAGGTCATATTTTGAGACATGCTGGATTGGTTAATTTGTTAGTGGAGGGAACAGTTGAAGGTAAGAACTGTAGAGGTAAACAGAGATTAGAATATAGGAAGCAGATAATTGAGGACGTGGGTTGTAAGGGTTATGTAGAAATGAAGAGGTTAGCACAGGATAGGAGGGGATGGAGGATTGCATCAAACCAGTCTAAAGACTGACAACAGCAAAAAAAAAAAAAAAAAAAAAAAAAAAAAAAAAAGAGGGTAGAAGGAAAAAGGAATACCAGATGATTAGAAAAAAAGTATTGATTATTCCATTATTCCAAAAAGAAAACAGATGAAAATGATTGAATTTCTGAGTATAGCACTTCTCTCCATAGATATAAAAATTTATGAATCTGTGCTACAGGAAAAGAATTTAACAAAATGTAGAAGGAATACAACATTTGTTTAGATATGACTGATCTGCTGTAGATCTTATCTTTGCTACAAGGATGCTCCTTGAGAAATACTGGGAAAGAAATAAACCAGTCATACTAATATTTATTGATATAGAAAAGGTTTATGATCACTTTCCTCATCACCTTATTTGGGACAGATGTGGCACAAAGCATTGTTGAAAGCATTAAACAATTGTACCAAAATACTGAGAGTGGTATCCAAGTACAAGCATGCAGATCAAAAGGGGCTGAGACCAGAAGTATAGTGCATTATGGATTAAATTATCAAGCTGGTCAAAAAGAGAAATAAGAATATTAATGCAATTTATTTCACAGATGATGTTTTAATTTTTTTTAGGGGGGCAGGAGGGAGTGAAGAAAAACTGCAATAACAGCTTCTGGTGGAAAGATGAATTTGACAAGTTTGTATATGAAATAAGTTATCAATAATATGAAACTCAAAGCTTGGTACATAACACCTCCATAATTTTCATTCTTCATCGGATCTCTTTTTCTTAAAAATTGCACAAATCACTGACTCCTTCCATTCTTCAAGTATTGCTTCCTTTCCCACCTTCAGACTGATAAACTGAAGTATTTTCTCATGCACTGTCACAAATTGTATATTATATATAGTTTATATTATATATATGGCAAACTTGGATAAAAGTTGAGGAAACTTTAGCCCATAAACTTTCTGTCTGTGCTTCTATTGCCAGAGTTCTTACATCAGTCTCACCATGAACCAATTATTTATGAGAATGAATGGTTGCAAACAAATTGTGTACTCCAAAAATCTATGCCACCCTTTTGCCGCCTATGCCAGCTCTCACAACTGTCATGATCACAATAACTGTTTAATAGTGAGCGCTGTCAGTGTACTCCTTGAAACCAACTCCAGAAGTCAAAATTGTCCTACCAACATATTCTGGATATCAAACACCCTCCAGGCCACACCTTGGCACATCATCATTTACTAATTTAATCAGTTTATATAGAGAGAGCCAGGAAGAATAGGGAATTAAGACCCAGCACTTACCACAGGTGACGGAGGTTGAGAAAGACAAACACAAAAGACAAACACAAAAGACAAACAAAATTGACACCATATTTTGGTGGTTAACCTTATTATTGCAAGAAGGGAGACACCATGGAGAATTGAATGTGCACACAATGACATACACCTGGTGAATATATAGATTTTATTTTAAAAAAAATTATAACTATTTTTCACCTTTTTTATGTGTCTTATTTTTATTAGTTATGCTCCTACACCT
This sequence comes from Vandiemenella viatica, assembly GCA_031002005.1. Taxonomy (NCBI): domain Eukaryota; kingdom Metazoa; phylum Arthropoda; class Insecta; order Orthoptera; family Morabidae; genus Vandiemenella; species Vandiemenella viatica. Next base: position 182,178,069 of record JARYHS010008074.1, read on the forward strand.
CCACTTTAATTGTATTACATGAAACAACCATTTGTGTGGCTGTATTGACCATAGGTGCCTGCATGACCTTAGTCACATGTTTCTAATTTCATGAAGAAGGGTACAGTTCAAAATATTGTGGTTTTGGTCACTGCTGTTTCCTCACATCAATGTTTGTGAGTGGTAGGTGTATTTTATATTTCCTATTTAATTAAAGAAAGTTACCGAAATTAATCTAGTCATTTTCTAGAGATGATAGTGGCTGGGGTCAACAAAGAGACAAAAAAATAAGAATGATGAAGATGTGCAACACAATGTTCTGGTATTAAACCTCATTCTTACAAGTAGATAAGACACATGGCAACCAGGATGTCAGGATGGATGTGACCACACTGATGCTCACCTAGTGACTGGGTAAATCAAGGGAGGCGGTTTGGCAGTGGAGGGAGTCAAAAAACTTCTGAATCGATAATCAATAATTCTTAAAGAAACATCACAGGAAATGGGGGAAAATTGCCAAGGTAATAAATGTAAGATGATATGAAAATTGATAGAAAATATTAATGGAAAAAATATGTATATTTTCAAGAAAACTCAAAAACTCTGAGCAGATTTGCATGGGATTATCACCATTCTAAAGCTTAGGATCAAACTTGAATTGTTTGCCATATTTCATGGAGCAGTAAATCAAATTATGAAAGTATTGGATGAAATGCCAAAGATGCAATACTATTCCATACATATATCATACTTTGTAAACATAATAGATGTATTACTGCCATATTACCGCAGCTACTCATTCCTTCCTGAAATATCAGTTTTTCAGTCTTTAAATCCCATAGTTGGCTGTATTGAATGCAAATGGCACACGATATAACTATTAAAACAAATAATATAATGTGAAAAAATTCAGAGAGCTTCTTTAAACTACAAACTCAGGATGCACAACTACAATCTTTGATTTTTGGAAGTGAAATTATATTCAGAGTTAGTAATGGATATATAACATGAGAGAGAACTAATGTATGAACTGTGATTTTTATGGCAAGTAAATTCAACATCTTCCCAGGTTTGCAGCCTGATTGTGTCATAAAAAGATGGCAATGTTTTGGGCAACATTCTATGTTGTCTTTATCAGGAACCTTGCTATCAAGAATCTAGAAGTTCACTGTTGGACATCAGCGGGTGGATGGGCTTATATAATGTCATACACCAGCAGCCAGACAATGGGCATTGGAGGGCATAGGAGGGCTGCTCCATCTACCCTTGCAGTCCTGCTTATGCTGGCTGGTTTCATTACCACTGTTGGCCTTAAACTTACTGCACTCCTGTTTGATTATTGAAAACACCAGTTTCCTTGCGTCACTCAGAAATGGTCCTTTATTTTTGTTAAAGCTCTTGTAATTGAATCTTCTTTTATGATATACTCCAAAAAAATAAGGGATTCAGGTCAGCATCTTCACATTTGTAAAGTGTATTTTATGGCCACTGTCAATGACATAATCTTTTACTGCAGACTTCTCTAGTTGTGACAGGTAAAGGTTGTGGTTGTATTAAATGCAGTGGGTTTGCGAATGGTCTGCCTGATGCAGAATTTTCCACATTCACAAGGTATGCTATAAACCTCCAGTATGCTTAAACCCAGATCATCATTCACCAGTTGAAGTCAATCCTGATTTTTTTTTTTTTTTAGGTTTGGAGGAAGATACTATTGATCTCTTGGTGAGCCAATATCTTATCTATCTTCACAGAATATTCTCCTGCATATGGGACCAAAGCAAAAGCCTTTTACCAAACTCTTTGCTTCAATGGTAGATTTATTTCCTTTGTATGAAGTGTGTTTCTTTTGATGTTCGGAGAACCGGTTCTGCCTGAAGATTTTTAGAGATGTTGGAGTTCTACCAGCTGGGTTTCTGCATCTCAGATTTCTCTTGTTCTGTGTACCAAAGTATATAACACTGTAGTCTTCTGAGCAGAGTGGTGGTAGCTGCTCACATCCAGATAGCATTCAGTGTGTATTGGTTTGCACTATAAGCTATGTGCTAAAGTTCTTTCTGGCCTTTGCCTGATAAGGATATCAGGGAAAGTAAGATAGTCATTTTCTTCTTCGTGTTGAAATGAATGTTTGGGCAAATTCTGTTAAGGAATGCATTTAATACAATGCAAGCATGTGACCACACAATGAAGGTATGACAGTGGTTTTGGTGCTGTGCCTTTCAGTGCTCTTGCCTTATAGTCCTCCAGATACAGATCAGCTGCTACTGGCAACAGAGGTGACCCCATTGAAACACTGTCAGTCTGTTCATAGAATCTCCCCCTGTATGTAAAATATGTATAGGTAAGAACATTTTCAAAAAGATCTAAAATATTGGTTTCAAAATAGGTATGAAAAAGCTACAGAGATCTCAAATAGAAAATGACCATCAGAGCAAAGAGACCGGTCAAAGGCTTTGGTCCCATATGCAGGGGATTGTTCTGTGAAGATAGGTAGGGTATTGGCTCGCCACGAGATCAAGAATATCTTCCATCCGCTTAAAAATATTTGGAATTGGCTTCGACCTGTGAACGACGACCTGCGTTTAAGGATACATGGAGTTTATAGCATATTCTGTGTATATGGTAAATTCTACATTGGGCAGATCATCTGCTCCTCTGAAACTTACTGTAACAAACAGAAATACAACCTTCACCTGTTGCAACTAGAGTGTCCACACTGCAGAACATGCCATTGCCAGTGACCATAAAAAAGACTTTGCAAATGTGAAGGTGCTAGCCTACTCCTCTTATTTTTAGGAGCCTGAAATAAGAATCAATGACAAGAGCTTTAACAAAAATGCAGGACTCTGAGTGATGGATGGAAATGGTGCTTTCACAGGAGCATGAGCAAGGATGTATGACACAACGGAGCAGCCCTTCTACAGAGCCACAACACCTATTGGCTTGTTGCTGGCGTATGATGTTAACCATACCCATCTGCCCACTGATGTCTGACAATGAATTTATAGATTCTCAATAGCAAGATACCTGATACAGACAATAGAGCACGTTGTTAAATGGTGTCATGTTTTTATGACACTATCCTGCTGCAAACCTGGGAAGACTGTGAGCTCTGTCCCAAAAGTATCTGACCTTCCTTCATATCTTCGATCCTGACAATTTTAGCGCCATATGCCAGATATGAGTGTCAACAGTAAAGCTCCACCAACTCCCTAGATGCCACCGTTGTCACCTGGATGCCTTATTTCACATGCAGCATATGTTTTTTTACAAAGAGTTTTGTACATTCATCACATTTTGCTTTTGTAAAAAATGACGGAAAGTTCAGAGCAATGAATCAGCATTAAATTTTGCTTTCAACTCAAAAAGAGTTTTGCAGAGATTATCGAAATGATGAAAATGGAATTTGGAGACTGGTATATGAGTAAAACATGAATAAAAGTGGTACAACCAGTCAACGATGGCCTCACATTTGTTGATAGTAACCCACACTCTGGGATGCCTTGGACGACAAAAACACCAGATAATATTGAACGTGTGTGACATGTGGTCCATGAAGATCATCAATTGACTGTACAAGAACTTGAATATGATTTTGAAATACTGAAAATTATTGTTTGGAAGATTTTAACAAAAAAATTGCAAATGGTTCATGTGTGTGTGAAATTCTTTCTGGTGGAGCAGAAAAACCATCGCCTTGAAATTGCTTAGGACAATTTGGAAATGGTCAATAATGATGAACATCTGCTTAAAAATATTATAACTGGGGATGAATCGTGGGTTTATGGTTATGATCCCAAAACAAAACTACAGTCTTCACAGTGGAAGCTGTCATCGGAGCCATGACCGAAAAAAGTGTGCCAAAGTTAGAGCAATGTCAAGTCATTGTTGGTTGTTTTTATTATTATTATGAGGGTATTGTACACCATGAATTTGTTCCTAAAGGTCAGACAATGAACAGAAAATATTATCTTGAAGTTATGAAAAGATTGTGTGATGCAATTAGAAGAAAATGTCATCAGCTTTGGTCAAGTGGTGACTGTCTTCTTCATCACGATAATGCACCAGTGCATCCATCGAACCTTGTGCAGCAATATTTGATAAAGAACAAAGTTTTACAGCTCTGTCAGCCTTCATACAGTCCTGATGTAGCTCCCTGCAACTGTTTGTTGGCTGTACCCAATATTAAAAATACTGCTCAAAGGACACCAATTCGATGACAAAGAAACAATGAATGCTCTAAAGGCTATTTCAAACAGTGAGTTCCAGGGCTTCTTCCAAAAGTGGAAAAGTCATTGGGAGTGGATTCTTCAATCAAATGGGAACTACTTTGAAGGATTCCACCAGCCCGACGAAAGCCTGCAGGAAAATGCTTAAAGTATTTAGCTTTAAAGCTTTTTTTCATTATACTTTAAATTGTGACACATTCTGCATTATACACATGCCAGTTTCTCCTACAGTATCACATTTATTCATTTGAGAATTATTTTATTCAGTAATCCATTTCTGATATTTTTATAATTTATTGTTGAACTACTCTGCCTATTTCTCATTTTCTGAAAAGAAAAATCATTTTTCTTATGGCTATGGTTATTTTGATGATTTTGGTACATATGTTTGTTATTGGATATCTAAAAATATTATGTGAATAAATCAAACCCCAACCCACCTCCTTTGGGTCTTGCTGGGGGTTAGACATTGAAATACATATAACCGATGGAGTGACTGACATGAAATTTAATTCACAGGTGCATAAAATTGAAATCTGTTACGAACTTCAACATTTTTTTAACAAATGCTCTGGCATAAATTGAAAACTGTTGAATTGATTTCAATGGGATATTCACAGTGACACACCTTATTTGCTGACTAAGGAAATTTGAAAGTTTAAGATTTGACTTAGAATGCTGTATGTCTTATGATGTTATGTGACCTGCCACCATAGCAGAAAATGAAAATGTGTTTTTAATCTCACATATTTTTGTTAAATCATGTTCACTAATTTTTGTAAGACCATAGTGAGACTTATTCAGTGTGGTTCAGTGGTTAAGGCATTTGACTGGGGATCAAAAGGCCCCTGGTTCAAATCTCTGTCTTGGCAGGGATTTTCATAGGCCCTTGACCCAACCTTCACATTTGGCATAGTTTGCTGTGTAATGTGAAGAATGTCAGAATGCTTTCGTGGTTCGGATTCCACATTAAACTATAGGTCCCCTGCACTGGGTACAAATACTGTGCTAGATGAATGCAGCTATGACAGGTGGAATGTACAGCCAATGGAAACCCTGTCCCCACATCATTATGACCACACAGAATTAGTGTAGAGATGGAAATTGTATGACACCTCACATTTCTCATGCTAATGATCTTTGTCACTGCAGAATTTTTATCATGAAAAAATGACGACTTACCATTGTAAAATCTTCTCTAATATAACCCTCCGAGTGACTCCTTTGCTCCTCCCCTTTCGATTGGCTGGCAGGGATGTCTGTCGAACTTTCTAAAAAGTTTGTTATTTTTTCTGGAAAGACTGGTGAGAAATTGACATATGTTTCAAATTGTGCAACTAAAATTACTGTATGGACATATCAACCTCAAACATAATGGACAACAGCACTATGCTAGAAATAATTATAAGTATTGGGTTTACTGGATATGTCTTATTGGAGATTTAGGCCAGGAGGATGTTTAGTGCTATGTATATGTTATTATGCTAGTTCCCATCTGCAGAGTTCTGTGGGAGTTGTTTTTACTTATGGCTTTATGCCTCGTTGAGGTCATTAAAGGTGAGAAAGAAATGGGAAGAAATTTAGCCATGGCCGTTTGAAGGAAGCATCTCGGCATTCACCTGAAGTGATTTTGAAACCACTCACCCACCATGCTCGTTAGAGGAGTGGGGGGGGGATGGGGGAAGTTGTGGTTTAATTGTTTCATTGAAGCCTCTGACAGCCTCTGACGGTTATTTAACTTGTTCAAGTTGTGGGTATTTGTATGGGTTGCCACTGGAGGTTATGTTACTGGTATGAACTGTTTGTGATCATTCATTCTGATGGAAAGTAGGTTCATGGTGAGATGTATTTATCGACTGATGCAGTGGAGGCAGGTGAGCTGATATATAAGAGTTGTTGTGGTGCATGTGGCATGAGTAGTAATGCAGGAAGTTGTCCCTAGGGTAGGATTAGAGTAGATGGTGGTAGCTGTGTGTATGATGCATGTGGTGGTTTGGAATAATCACAAAGTGGATATTTGTGCACAAAAATATTGTTGAGATTGGGTTATCTGTTGAAACAAGTGCGTGGACAGTTGGCAGGATTCATGGAGAAGGATGCGCTTTCCAGGGAAGGAATGTAGGATGCCATGCCCGTGATCAATTATTAAGTTGGAGAGAACTGGGCAATGAAAACAGGACGGTTGTTAGCTTTTAGAGGTGTCAGATCGCATTAGTTGTGTGAGCATTTTGATGTAGCCCAAAAGATCTGTTTTTGTACCAGTTCAGGAGGGGTAGCAGTGAGAAATGAAAGCTTGTGACAGAACATATTCATCTGCCATTGATGGCCAAGCTGCAAGGAAGGTAATGTTTGGTATATCGATGGCATGACAATGGTTAAAGTAAGGTATTGCAGGTAAGGTTGCAGATTTGATGTGAACAGTGGTATATAGGTAATTTTTCTGTAGGAAGATGTGAATATGATGAGATGTGATGTGTATGGGAGTAAGTTGATGGAGTGGCTATTGTTTAGAGAGTCGAGGATGTCTAATAGGTGGTTTTCAGTATGGATCCAGATCATAAATGTATTGCCTATGTATCAGAACCACATGAGGTATAAGTGAGATATTGTTCAGGAATTGCTCTTACGGATGACCCAAGAATGGGTTTGCTTAGGAGGGTGCCATACAAATATTAATAGTAGTACCACATTTCTGATTGTAAATTTAAGAATTGAAGGAGAAGTAAGTTTTTTCACGAAATGGGGCTTGCTGAGGAAATGAGAAAGAACTTGTTGTAGAGGGTCAGGGGGGTTGCATTACCAGGAAGCGTTACATGGCATTGAGACCCTGAGACTGAGGGATGTTTGTGTGTAAGGAAGCAACATCTGTGTAGACTGGGAATGAGACAGGCAGTAGAGGAGCGGGTACTGTGGACAGATGTTTTAAGGAATGTGACGTGTCATTTATGAATGAAGGGATGTTCTGTATGAAGGGCTGATACTGATCCATAGGATCTATTCAGTAGGTGATCCATATCACACAACTCTTCCATGGATGCCAGTCTTATGGATCTTGGGATGAAGGTTCAGGGTGGGTGAATGGGGATTCTGCAGAATAAATAGGGACAAAGATTTGGGAGAGATGCCTTGTAAGGGCCTTTGGAGGTCAAGAAAAATGTGTCCTTCTTGGAAAATTGAAGTAGTAGGAGCTATAGGATGTGAATAGTTCGTATTGGTGTCAGAGCTGTCTCAAAGTCTCAGCCTCATAGTTACTGTGCTCCATGTCTGCAGGGGTTGAGCTCTTGTCAGCTGGGAGGATGATGATGTTATTATTCTTAGGTAATTTTCCTACAGGCTGCACTGAGATTGTTGGGAGTGAGGACGGGAAATACAGGAAAGATTCAGAGGAAAAGTTGGATGTGAGGAAATCCTTAACAGAAGGAGAAGATGGTTTTGGGTAAGGGGAAAAGATTGTAGTTGGGATGGTGGTGTGAGCTGCTCTAGGCCAGACTCTATCTCACCATGTTGCTTGTATATATATATATATATATGTAGGAAAATGATAAGGAAATGAACCATGGTGTATCACTTTTCAGCCAAAACTCTCAAAAGGCAGATCACTGGTGTTTGTGCATGGTAGTAGCACAGAGTCACCTGTGGATCACAACGTTGGCCGAATTTTGGTAACTGTGCGAGTGTGGAAGATATGGTGGTTGAAATTGGCTGATCAAGGATATTTTCGTATTTCAACCAAAGCCATGTGTCTCTGTATATGTCACATTGCTGCCACAACTACATAGCGTAGTTCATTGGTGTTTGTGTGTGGTAATACTATCGTGTCTCCTATCGTGTACTAAGGTGGTTAGATGTCGCTATCTATGGACATTTGGGAGATATGGTGGTTGAAAGTGGTCGACCTGCGGCACTTGCATATTTCTACCAAAAACATATGTGTCCCGGTGCATCACTTTGCAGCCAAAACTCTCTAAGGCAGATCACTGATGTTTATGTATGGTAGAAGCACAGAGTCACAAGGTGTGTAGAACATCACCATCATAGCTTCATTTTCTTTTCTTTTAGAGTTGAAGTATTTATCCGCCAGTTCTGGAAAAATAACCTGTATACCCTACAAACTATATATTTTCTAAACAGAGCAGTCCCCAACAGCCAATAACTTTTTATGGAATGGTATGCTGTGGTAATATTGGTAAACGACAGCTTCTGCTTAGTGATTATAAACTTTTACTATTCTGGGATAACCTGTCTGTTACCCTACAATGTGTTTGTGTAAATTTTAGTTTTTGTGGTGTTGCTTATGTGACAATAAACATCTAATATCTCAAGCCATGACCAGTATATGTAGAAATAAGATCTGAATTCAACTGCATTATACCTCACTACAACCAGCACTTGGCTAATCTGCTTGGTCAGATCTTAAGCTAACAGTTTCATTTTGGCTCTGTCTCTGCTAAACTTACAAAACAATACGTAAGTACTTTTTATGTTTCAAAGTAAAATAAATAAAAAAAAGGGGTTAACACATTTCAGCTATCATTATTATAGAGATGCAACATGTGATAATGTAATTTTAAAAGCAATACTTCAGATAAAAATGGTTTCACCTTTGATACCACATCTTTCATTGTTTTCAATCATAATATATATCCTAACAAACCAAAAACGCTTAAATTTGTAAATTGGAAATGTAAATGGGAGAGGAATTTAACGTTCCAATTATAAAAGAAAATTTAAAAATATTTATATATAAGAAGGGGTAATTAGATGACTAGGGCAATTGCCACCAAAGCATTAACTCCATTGCAATTAAAAATTATTATTATTATTAATAATCTCTGTTTTGTATTCCTGCTAATGTCATAAGATATATATGTATATATATTGGTGATGTTCTAACACTTCTAGCAGTAATATACCCGTAGCTTCATTGATTATCAGTTCAGTTTTTTCTCCCTCTGCCGCTGCCACCAGTGCTGGCCATACCATGCCTCATTGATTTACCAGACGGATGTCGTTGTGTACACATCCAATTCCACCTGATGTCTCACTTCTTGCAAGAATGAGGTTAACCACCAAAATACTGTGTTGCTTGTTTGTCTTTCCCAGCCGCCATCATCTGTGTTAAGTGTTGGTTCTTATATCCCTGCCTTCCTTAATTTCATTGGCTTAAAGCATTTTACTGCTAATTGTTATTATTCATGTTAAACGGTACACTAGTGTTTCATAAAGCGACAGTCAGTACAAATAAAAATACGCCTATTTGTAATAGATTCTATCTTTTCGGGAAATCTCATACTGACAATATTTTAGATTTCCAAGGTTTCCTTAAATCAAAAAAATAAATCCCACAAGCCTAGGTTTAAAACTGCATTAGAGAGCTTTTCACAATTCATTTAGTACTCTGTTGCTAGGAAAATTCTTGCACTCAACATATTATCTAAAAAGGAATTCATATGGCATTACTGGCTGGGAAAAGCTTAGGATGTATGTTGGACCTACCCTATTTCCCAATTTCTGCCTCTCAAATTAAGTTTTATTTGCAGATTAACACTTTCAGTAAAATTCATTTTCCTTCCTTTACAAAGCATATATTAATGTAAACTATTTTTTTACAAAGACGCAGTTTTATTTTTATTATTTTTATTAGAAGAACGTTGTAGGTATATTTATTATTGTGTTCAAGAACTTGATAAATGATTTGTCTGCTCATATTAATTGTGCATTGTCTGTTTTTGAATGCTACACCTGTAGCAATTTTCTGATTCTTTTTTTAAATCAGCAAAGATAAACTAGAGTATTTACTATTGACATTTATAGCAGGTGTGGAACATTTGTGATCCAGTTTTAGTTTACAATATTTACCAGTTGGATGTATTGTGTAACTGGCCAGAAGAGATTTTGATCCATTTAATCAGTGTCTATATAGATTTTTTACCATCCAGCTTTAGCAGTCCATTGTCAAGGGTGCACTATTAGGAAATTGTCTGCAGTTCTACTGGTTAGTTAACCTTCCTGTCAGTGTTGTGTATATTTATGTGGTGCTTTGCACGATTTTTAAGTTACTCTTACCACTGCTCAGTTCCATTATTAAATGTGATTGTTTGAGACATTTGATGATACCGAGCATGGTGGCTGAGCGGTTATCATTCTAGCCTTGCAATCGGGAGGACGCCGGTTCGAATTCCCGTCCGGGCATGCAGATTTGGGTTTTCCATGGTTTTCCCAAATCACTCCAGGCGAATGTCGGGATGCTTCCTTCAAAAAGACCATGGCCATATTCCTTCCCATTCCTTGTCAAAATAGTCATAGGATGATCATAATTTTTGAATCTGAAAAATTTTAAAAGAGTTAAATTTTAATGAGAAATTATTATTGTAATTTGTGTAAAAATCCTGAATTTCCCATTTTCTGATTTAAATGTTTACTTTTTCTGGTAATTTTTATTTTATCATTGTAATTGGCATTTCCATACACCCATATTGCTAAACAGTTTCATTAAATAAGTATGATACAGGAATTTTCAGCAATATTTAATTTGCTTAATGGCTATATTAATGCAGTTTTAAAAGTCAATTTTACAATTCTTCACTCAGTTGTTTAGAGTCACTGCAGAAAAAATGCTTTCTCTGCAGGTTAGAGACATGTTTTACTGTTAATGATATATTTCTGGCACTGTATTTACCGTATTTGTATGTCTATTGTAACTGACTTCAATAGTGTCTCTTTTATTTGTCTTCTTTAATTATTTTTTTTGTGGTTGGGGGGAGGGGGGTTTATGCTCACAGGTCTAAAGTAAAGTAATTCCAGTTTATAGGTTCCAAGGTCTTACATCTTGTCCTTATCTGGATGATGAATGAACTTGAAGGGTTAGTTCTGTTCTCTTTGAAGAGTTTGAAGTGACTTATAAGTATCTTACAGACAGAGACTACACATTATATAGTAAAAGGGTTAAAGGTCATAACCATGTTAGCTGAACTGTTTGAAATTCAAAGTCGACTTGTTTCTTACTCTTTGGGTTCACTCTTCAAAATTTGAAGATTTTGTGTTGAGTTTGAAGGGAGTTAAAATTCGCAAAGACAGAAATTTCACATTGTCAGAGGCCATGCACTTTATAGCAATGGGTCAAAGGTCTGATGTTTCTGGAATACGTACTGGTTTTGTATGCATCCCTGAAGTTTTGGTCTGCAAAATTTGAAATTTGAAGTATTTCTGTTTACTTTGAAGGGATTTGATTGTAAAAAGGTTACAGATTTTGCACATACAGAGACTAACACAAAATATATTATGGGGTCATAGGTCATGACCAATTGCTCCAATCTGTCTAAAAAATGAACATGACATGTGTTTCACCATATGGGTTCACTCTGCAAAGTTTGAAGAATTTTGGTTCAAATTGAAGGGTTATATAAGTAATAAAGACAGAGGTTTTGCAGCGACATAGAGTAAGCAGTGGTATAAAGCAAAAGGGTTAAGGCTGATATACATACTGCACCTGTATATCACCATTTGGGTTCACTCTGTAAAATTTTAAGAATTTATGTTTAGAAAGAAGGGAGTTAGAATACATGAAGAAAGATTTGTCTTTAAATTAAGTGATTGCTTGAGCCAATCTTCCTGAAATATGAACTTGATATATATTTTATTCTTCAAAATCTGATGATTTCTGTTTAGTTTTGAAGGAAGTTAGCTACATAAGAATAAATTTGTGCAAAGGCTCATTTTTTAAGATAGTGGTGCTTACAATTAGCAAACCCACTAGAGGTTTTCCAGGTATTACAAATTTTCATATCATCTTATGACTTTGGTGTGAACTGAATATGCTCAAAAGTTTACATTAACAATCAAGACAAGTAGTGAATTAGAATATTTGCTTTCTTACCCCAACCTTATAGCTGAGGACTTAAAATCTGAAGCAGGATAATGATATGAATACACTCGTCCAAACTTTATCTCATTCCAGCATTGTAGTTACAGTTCTGTGGAAGACTTCTTTGACAAAGTGTCTTTACATTTCATGCATGTTTAATATTCATTATGGAGGTTTGATGAAAATTGTAGCACCTAATGGTATAAAGCTCATATTCTTGTTCTGTGGAAAATTTGAACAGTACTTCTATTTATAGTCTAGCTGCAAGCAGGCACCATTCAGCGATGAACCAGAGGCAATAGCTGAACGAGAATGCTGTGACTACAGTGAGCGCATCACTTTCAAGATGGCCAAGTCTGGTGCAGGTAGTGATATTCACTCATTTACACAGAAGGTTTAGAGTAATTGTCAAATAGATCATAAATACGAGTATATTATTCAATCAGACTCTGATCCTTGAAACAAATGTTATAAACTTTATCTTTCACAAATTAAATGCTCAGGATGCTAAAATAACTATTTAATTTGTGAATTTTTGCGAAATGGGGATGCTGATTAGTAAATTTTGGTAAGAACTAGGTGGCTTGCATTACATCTACCAATTTACCCTGGTCGTAGAAGAATCCACCATCTGCATTGTTAATGTTTTAATTTTTTGATTGTAATTATTATTATTTATTTTGTTTTTGGTATATCCAATCCTCTTTGCAATTTTTCTGTCCTGTTACATTTTTGTTTGTGCTTCCATGTTTAAATTTTTTATTCTTAAATCTTTTGTCATCAGCAGTTTGATATATTTTCCCATCATATCTAACTATTAGTCTTTCTTACATTCATAACTATTAGGAATTAGTTTCCTTCTGCTATTTCCTCATTTGCATCATGATGTTTTTGGAGATAATGATCTTGTGGTTAAATAATAATGCTCAGGCCTTGCATTCAAGAAGAGACACATTTAATTTCTGGTCTGGTTATCTTGATCCATAATTTTCCAAATTAACACCAGGCAAATGCTGAGAATGTTTCTTCATGAAGGCTGTTATTAATCTCCTTTCTGTTCTTTCTGCCAACATGTGAAGACCCAGTTAAAAATATTTTGTGGATGAAGGGTTTGTGCATATGGAGTTGAGCATCTTATTTATATAGGTTGTTAGGAAACAAAAGCGCTATAAAGTGAATACATTAAACATTTTTATATTAAATTAATCACCACTTGCCAAAGTAGAAAATTGCTGTGACATTGAAACATAGAAATACACGTACAAAGTGTTTTCAAAAAATAATGGAGATTTCATTTTTTTTGAAAGAATTTTATTCATTCGTTTACATCAATGTTGTCTCTTTCAAAATAGTCCCCATTAGATCTTACACACTTATGCCAGCACTTCTTCTAATCCGAAAAACACTTCTGGAACTTGATCTTTGGGATAGCTCTCTGAGCAATGCACTTTTAATCTCATCTATGCTTGTAAAACGATGGCCCTCCAATTTTTTTTTTTTTTTTTTTTTTTTTTTTTAACAGAAAAAAGTCAAATTGGGCCATGTCTGGCGAATATGGAGGCTATGGAGGCTGGATCATCATTACAGTGTCGTTTTTCGCCAAAACTTCATGAACGAAGCAACGATGTGTGATAAGATGCATTATCTTGTTGCAAAAGTCATGAATTGTTTTGCCACAAATCCAGGTGTTTTCCTTGGACTCTGTGACGGGACAGTTAAATAAATATTTCTTGGTCTGAGCTTGCTGATAATTTTGAATCAGATAAAGTATGTAAAAAGATTAATTTGCACACGGCTGATTGTGGGAAAGTATTTTGGAATTGTTGGAAACAAAACAATAGAGGAAAAAAATGAATGAATGAAAGAAAAAAAGTTAGTTGTTAATAATTTGGATTGAGTGAGAGAGGCTGCTTTTGGTGCTAAGATATTTCATAAGTGGGCTTTGCAAAACAAACGTGCAAACTTTAAAAAAACATGATGTCCGATACAAGCTATAAGATTATAATTATTGGAGCATTAAATACAGTGGCTAAAGCAAATACTTCTTTCAATCAATTATTTAATTTAATTTAGTTGCAATGGAGTGTATGCTCTGGTTTAAATTTCCCTACACACCCATATTTCCTCTTTCCTGCACCCACCTACCTTTGGCCTCTAATAATTTCAACTTTAAATTCTTTCAACTTTTATGATAAATTATTCATCATTTGACTTGGAACTTATTCCAATCCCTGGCCTTACTTTAAAAAAGAGAATCTCATACACCCTTGTCCCTGAAATAGAGTGCCAGCTTTTCCCTTCTATGCATTACTTTTAATTCTTACACCAATATCTTTTCACACCCCATCACCAATATATACCTTGTACACTCCTATGACCATGTTCACCCTCCTCCTGTGTTCCAATGAATCCCATTCCAGCTCTTTTATCATATTTGTTACTGATTGGTTCTGTGGTAATTTCTAGAAAAAAATCTAGGAGCCCTTTTTTGCACCTCTCCAACTCCTGTATTTGATACTCAAAAGGTGATCCCATACTATACCACCATATTCAAGCAATGGTGTGACCAAAGTTTTGTAAGCCAGTTTCTTTATTTCTCTTGTACATCTCCTCATCAGTCTCTCCAACAAGTGTAGAATTTTGAAACCTTTTCATACTTCCTGTCCAATGTGTCTGTGGCCCAGTTAAACTCATTATCAAATATAATGACAAGATATTTACATTTCAAGTCTTCAACAAGCAATTCTTCCCCCGCCTTATAATCATAACCAACCTTTAGTTTTTATCTGTGTATCTAATAAGCTTACTATTTGTTCCATTTATCTGCATGTTTACCAACCCAACCAAATTTCCTGTCTAGATCACCCTGCAGCTGTTCACAGTTTTTATCCTTTTGTATAGTATTATGTCATCTGCAAAGAATCTAATTTCTGATAGTAAACCATCAACTCAATTAGTCTTTAGAATAATGAATAGCAACGGTTCCAATATGCTACACTGTGGCACTCCCATTTTTACTTCCACTTCTTTTGATACTGCATTTCCTATTCTGAATTTTTGTTTTCTACCTTTCAAAAATCATTCTACCCAGCAAATCACTTCCTCATCCACTCCAATAGTTTTTACCTTATTTACTACTGTTTTATGGCTCACTCTGTCAAAAGCCTATCAATTTGGCCTTCCTTGTACATTTCATTCGAAATATCTTGCATATATCCCACCAACTGAGATTCACATGAATATCCTTGCTTAAAGCCCTGTTGCTGTCTTGAAAACCACTTACGCTCCTCACATATATTTCCTATGTGGTTGCATATCAATCTTTCCATTAATTTACCTACCACTAATGTCCGACTGACTGACCTATAATTTTTTTTTTACTATTTCTCACCCCACCTTTACGTACTGGTACTACATTAGCACTTGTCTAGTCCTCTGGAAGGCACCAAGTATCCAGATTTAATTTAAATAATATTTCAAGATATCGTACAATATCACATCTGCCAGTCTTTTAGACATTTGTAGTAATACATCTACACCAGCCCCTTTATGTTTTTTCAACTTTCTAAGTTCCTTCATGATATCTTCAGGATGAGTTTCAAATTTTTTGTCTGCTTATTTGTAATTGTTTTGTTGAGCTTGTTCTCTGATTTAAACCCTCCCGATTCTGATTCATTGTCCTTAATGCTCTCACTGAACCAGTTACTCAAAATCCCTGCCTTTTTCAAATCCTCAGTGACTTCTTCTCCATCCTTATCTTTAAGCGTCTCAACACCCTCCCTTCCCCTCAATTTTCTATCATGCCATAAAATTACTCGATGCATCGGTCAATGGTCCTGCTACACTGACAATACTCTTCATAAACCCATGTTTAGCCACATTCTTAGCTATTATTAAGTCCTTGTTTAGTTTTTAAAAATATTCCCTACTACCCTGCTGTCTCCTAACTCTGTTATGTTCTCTTCTTATCTTCCTCTTTAACCTCCTCACCTTCTTATTATAGTGTGTAATTCTCTTTATTTTTTGTTTAGGAATAAATATTTTCCCCCCATTCTTATTATCTCTTTGAACTCTTCTGACCTTGACTCTACTTGTGTCATCCTTCCATTTCCTGAAACTTCCCCTAAAATATTTCTTCAAGTTCAAAATCTGTGTCTTTTTGTAATTGTACCTGTTTCCCCCTTCAGTTTTGGCTGATGGTTCACTGAATCCTCTAATATCCATCAGAACTGCTTCATGATCAGTTATTCCTTCAGTTACTTTACATCCCACAAGGTTATCATCAGGCTTTATTATTAAGATATCCAAAATATTTTGTTCCCTAGTGTTTTGCTCTACCACTTGTGTAAATCATTTCCCTTAGGGACTGTGCTCAAACTACATGGCTCAGTCCAGTAGGGGGGGGGGGGGGTTGGCTGGAAGTCTACGCTGGGCTACATGGGGGGAGGGGGGTTCCAAGCCAGGCCACGTAGCTTTCCTTTCATAACATTTTTCATAGTTAAAAAGAGGAACAGAACACACGACAGCATGTGAATATTTATTTCCTCTCCGTATGTAATTTACAATAGTCTGACAGGAGAAAACAGTACAAAATGTCTTCTGGAATCAAAAGGTTACGTGCTACGTGGGGGGGAGGGGGGGGGAGGGGGGGTAGAGGCAAAAGCCACATAGGGCTACGTGGAGGGAAGGGGGGGGGGGGTTCACAGGAGGGTAAAATTGAGCTACGTGGTTTATACATGCTCCCTTATTAAGTTATTTCCAAATCTCTGTTCACTTGTGCTATTAATCATATTTCCTACCTACTTTACACCTGGTAAATTTAAATCCCCACCAATAAAGACCATTGTCTGTGGTACACTCTGTAACCATCTGGAAAAACCTCATTGTCTTTTACTTCTTCTTTTGACCAAGACTCTAACCCTATAAATTACTTGTGGTTTGTGTATCTCTATTAAGTTTGCAAATTATATTACTTTGTTTATTATATTTGTACAGTTCACCAGTAACACCCTTATTACTGGCTTTTATTTGCAGCATTAACCTCCTCCTTCCCAGTTCCACCCCCGTCAGTTATTATTTCAGCAACTTCATCTTTTTCTTTGACATCTGTGATCTTTCCCATCATGGATCTACTTTGATCATCTATTTCCATCCCTTCACCAGCAGCCCCTAACCTAAAAAAAAGGTACAGTCGTGACCCCATTATCACTGGAAATGGGCTCCCTTACAGATGTAGTTAACAGCTCAGAAAGCACCCTGCCCTTTCTATTCAGGCTCAGGCCATGCCTAGTGAAACCCCACCTACCAATGGTGTTCACAGGCACAACCCCCAATACAGAACTAATTCCTTTCTCAAGTAGCACTTCTGTTTCCATATTTACCCACCTCATAGCATAGTTCAGTTGTGTCTCTAGTCATGACGACTTAGGATATGCATAATCTCAACTCTGGTATGCTGCGCTATCTTCACCACCTTCCTTAGGTCACCTTTTCTACTGTAACTCACATTTCTATCAATACTAATCGCCGCACCTCCCACTTTCACTACTCTATCGCCCTTAGTGAAACTTGTACAAAGTGAACCTATATCCTCTATTACCTGACCTAATATAGCACTAGGTTTGAAAAAACTTGTGAGTGGTAACCTGTACCTAACTGATCCTGCAGAAAAGGACCTCACCCCTACCATGGTTACTACCTAGCAGCAGATTCCTTTTCTTCCTATTCTTTCCTTGTATGGCCTTATTCCCAAATACCTGCTGGATCTTACCTACTCCTACATCTACATGAGGCTCTTCTTCTCCTGACTCTGGCAACAGGTCATATCTATTTTTTCCCCATTATTTCTGAAGTGTCTTGCTTCTTCATTCAATTAACCATGTTTCTCCTATGACCTGTTACCAGAACCCACTCATCCTTCTCAACTACCTCCAACCCACCATCTCTACTTTCTGCCTCTGTAACACGAACCTCAACAGGCTGAGCCTCCATAGAGCGCCCACAGCCTGCACTTTCACAGGCTGAGCATTTACAGGTCATCCTTCCATAGGCCGAGTCTCCACAGGAAGAGCCTCAAGAACCCTGACCCTATCACACAACTCCAAGATCATTTCGCCCACCCCCCTCATCCTTTCATACCTAAGACTAAGTGGAAAAAACCTTGGGAGAGCCTCATTTACTTCACAGTTTTCCTCTTCCCTACATGCCCAATGAAACTACTTCTTACACCAACTACAACCCACCCCATCGCTATATATCTGCGACAAAAGCCACACTTTACCCAGGGCGCACATTGAGCTGCGTGGCACAGTAGGGGCAGCGCAAAGCAGGGCAGGGCAGCATAGCCAATAAAACTGTGTCGGGCAGTTACCCGCGCATATTAGGGCACAGTTTCATGCGGCAGTTTACTAAGCATTGTTGTGTTGTGCGAGAACCGACAAAAAAGCGTAACCAAAAACATGTCGATGCAAAATCTCGATTTTTTATTTCTGAATCAGACTGGGATGCCGAGCTTGGAAAATTGTTATTACTTAACAAAAGCTGAGTTAGATAAAACTTTGAAAAAGTGAGTATATTAAAAGAAGAAACTCTCATCTTGCTTTTGCAGTGACAAGAGAATTCTCAAAAGATTATTTCCGGATGACTGGAGCGGAGATTTACGGCATAAACTAACCCGTTATTTTCTCCACAACACTCAAATACCTATGAGTACGGAAGATAATCTCGCAGTATTTTTGTAGTTATTTATTTAATTGTTTAGCGTTTGACAGTACATGACATTTAAAAGAATGTTTTTCTCTTTTATTTGATATTATATTTTTAAGAAAACTACATAACAGAACATAAGAAAGACTTGAAACTAAAAAAGCAGTGTTCAACAAATTATTCGGATAATAATTGTCTTCACAAGAATCCTCCCTCTCTCCTTAAGAGTTAGACGGAGGTTGCCTTGAAGAGTGAGAAGAAGGAGAAGAGCTCAATTCAGTTGGACGTGTGCCACGGTAAAACAGTTTCTCTCGGGGACACTATTGAATGATATTGTACAAATAATAAGAAATAATAAAACAAATAATGTAATAATAGCCTATATATCAATCTTTTTTCAAAGTTTTATTAAAAATGAATTTTAAAAGAGAAATTAAAGTGAAAATTGTAAGTAGACAGTTGAATGATAAATAAATGCTGAATTCACTCGCCACCTGTTGGGCTCATTGTCCAAATTTCTTGTTTAAATTTAATTTTTATGTATTTATTATGACTGATATTGTGAATCGCAGTTACGCACCAGTTTAATCAGTTTTTCTTATTCAATAGTTGAAAATGATTATAAGAAAATGAAGATTATGAATAATGCAAGAAGTGTTACGGCAAAAACCGGCGCAAGTGACCTGCGTGGCACAGTTTCTGTGTCGTGATCACAATGTGACGCAGGCCACGTGCGGCGCAGTACTGCGCTGTCCTGCTCTGCGTCTCAATATGCGCTGTTCCACCCCAAAAGGTAGAGACACAGAAACTGTGCTGCGCTGCCTGCGTCAACTGGGCGTCAATGTGCACCCGGTCTTACAGTCATGAGTTTTCCCAAATACTTCTAGATCTTCTAACCTAACCTTAAATTTATTTGATTAAGTAGTCTAATAAAGTTTTACTATGTTTTCAAGGTTTTTATTAAATTTAATAAGAGCTTTACTCCTCAATCAAGTTACTGTAATTAATATGTAGATAAAAATACTTTAATTATTTTTACTGAGTTGCTATTTTAATATTTTTGGAGATAACTAAATACAAAACTGTTATATTTAAGACTAAAATAAGTATTTAAGAAACTTATATTTAAGGCTGAAATAATCAATAAATATATCTTATTATTAGTGAAGTTACATCTGCAGTTGATTTTTTTTTCTAGGATTGATACTATTGAGCAGCAGAAGTAAGATATTTACTATTGTTTATTTATTAATTATATTTATTTGCTGTATTATTAGCAGATTATTGTTATTAATATGCTTTAATACTAATGAAAATAATAAACTGTTATATTTCAGACTGAACAAAAGTTAAATATGTTTTAGCAACAATCTATAGCAATATGAATGTATAACACTTATTTTTTTTTAGTTATATAATAAATTTGAGATGTTAAATTGGATATACCTAAAAGTTTAATTACAGTTTGCTATATTTAATCTAACTATCAAGCTTTCACCTAATTTTTAAATAAATAAAAAAAAACTAGCAAAAAAGAAATGAGTATTAACTACTAAGAATATGTGATTTTCGAATCTCTATTACAAAGTGAAAATGTTTGTATTTCACCTCACTAACAATAATACTATTTACTTTGTAATACAAAGTCTTAAACTAATTTAGGTGGTAAAACTCAGCTGATAAAGTTACTTATAACCCTTTAATAACCTAATAAAGCCATCTCAAACGGCTTTTATTGCCATATGGCAACCATTACGGGATTCAAGATTATAAAATGTTTATTTTTCAAGTTTTCAGAAATTTTTGCTACATTAGTATAGTAATTTTAATACATTGTAAATCTCTCGTAATCCTGATTGTTGTGATGTAAGTTTAATAGCTCCAACACTATCTTGTAATTTTCTTCTTCTTCTTCCTATCCAGCGTTGGCCTGGTGCCTTTTACTGTCTAAATCTGTCTTCTTGGTGGTCTTCCTACATCTCTCCTGCCTCTGGGATGGTAGTTGAGGATTTTTCTTTGGATTTGCTCCATCTTCATTATTCATACATGATCTGCCCAAGATGTTCCGTAGGTTTGCACAGTTTGGAGAACTAGTTTGACTTTGAGTTCTTTAAGGATTTCATCAGATCTCTTTCCATCTCGTAACATGTAGCCAGCTGCCCTCCTCATGAATTGCATCCAGGCCTCTCTCCCATACAGCATGGTAGGTTTTGCCAGGTTTTTATATAGCCTGATTCTTGTGTGCCGTTGAACAAGAGATGGTCTGAAGGTGCTATTATTATTCCTCTATTCATGTGTTTTCGATTATCATGTTTTGATGAAGGTTTATGAAGTAAGGATTGTGATCAACTGTCCCAAGTTTGAGTTGAGTAATTCATCCATGCTATTTGCATTACCAACGTTTAATTAAAGGGGGGATTGTGACGAGACAGTTAAATATTTCTTAGTCTGAGCTTGCTGATAATTTTGAATCAGATAAAGTACATAAAAAGATTAATTTAGAAAAGTATTTTGGAATCATTGGTAGCATAGAAGAGAGGAAAAGAGAAAAAAAGAGGAAAGTTAGTTGTTGTTAACAATATAGATTGCACATGCTGAAGTTTGCCACATGACAGGGTCAGCACACCTCCCAAACTACATGGCCTGTTTTCTAAAACATGATTAAGGCTGACAACCGAAACATTGTATATGTTTTTGTTCATTATGTATGTTTTTCATTCATTGCGGCCTTCAATTTTGATGAGTGATGAATCATTTTCCCTATCCTTTGTTATTTTTATTACCTAAAAGCCATTTCCTTTTTCCTAGTATCACCACTTTTGCTTATATATGCATGTTGACAACAGCTTCATTGAATAAATAATAGCCAACTACTATTGTTATTTTTAAGTTTGCAAACCTATTATATGTAGAAAAAATACAAGAATAATATTACGCCCAATATTTATTCCCATACATTTATGCACAACTGCAGTTAGTATTTAACTATTTATGACAGTTGCAATCTAAACAAATACATAGCCGAGGCAATATATGTAAGAAATTCAATTTGGCTCTGATGTTATTTTGTACATGAAAAGTCTGAGGTATTTACATCATTTTTTTTCATGTCACAAGAGCGTAAGTAGGGTTTAAATGCCATAATTAGTATAAACATCTTGTAACTCTTAAAATATCAGCCATAGTATAATTTTATTGCACTATAAGCCGTTTTGAGAGGTCAATCTTTGAATGAGGGTTTAGCCTTGGGCATAATTATTATATACAGTATATAAAAGTGTTTTATCATGAATCAAGTAAAAAATATCACTTATTTTAAAATTAACCAAAATTTGCTTAAAAACTATCAAAGTTGGCCAGAACTATTATCAGAGTTTTTATAATGCAGTCTCAGCATTAAAATGGAATATCAGTCATATTTTTGTGACAAACAGTTGGCAAGATACACAGCAAAACATTCAAAAACAATCTGCAGTACTCTATGTAAAGTACTATTCACTCCCCTTACCCCTCTATTTGCATCATTCTGCCCTCTTGGAACAGTGCACTAAGATTCCGTGCTCTTGGAATTATGTATAAACTGACAGAAATAAACCTTGAAAATGACAAAACAATTCTGCAAAATTATAAATTAGTGTGCACATTTTTAAAACAATTTTTTGTTATTGTATTTATTGAATGAAATTCAGCTTCATCATTGTCCTCATCATTTGAACCATTATAGGTGATATTAATAAATGCAGATCCTCTACAGTGTCCACATGGTAGCAAATACTCCAGCATAGAATGCATACATTCACACCAATTTCTGCAAATGCTTTTGCAATCACAAGACACTAAATTAAGGAGATGATCTGGATCAGGTGGAAGGGGAAAGAACAGTTATCCAGTCAGTGAAAATCTGATTGTCACGGTTATGTCTGGCTCTTTGTCTCCGAGTTCAACAAGTTGTTCTGTACATAAAATCACATGCACTTATGAAAGGAGGATATGGGTACCATGCAATCAAAGTATAAATTAAAGAGCAATTGTAAAAATAACTGGTGATTGTAAAAATATGCAACAAACATCAGAAACAATACCTGATGAGAAGGTTCATACGCCACAGTTTTTTCAGGATGTTGCAGAATTTCATACATCTGGAATCTACTGCAAGAGATCAGTGTTTATAAAGCCATGTCCATGCCTTCATTCTCCTTCATGCTCCTCTTTATATCTTGTTTGAGTACCACAACGAACGGTGTTCCTGACCAAAACGTATGCTTATTGTGAAAAATTCACCTTGGTAAACTTGAAAAATTCAAGAGTGGACATTCACTGAGGCATCTCTTCCATTGTTGTAGATAGGTGTTCTTTGACTATTGAACATGCCATGAAACCTGTGATAGAGGAAGCATGCTCTTGACACTGAAAAGGTGACGTTGCCAATTTCCACATCTCTCAGCATGAATGAATATTTGCACAAAGTTTACCTGAAGAAATGCATAATTTGTATAAAAAAAGAATTTGAATAAGCATGTCTTATGCTCTTTTGTTAGAACATTCCTTTTGGAAGTACTGTAACCACAATTTTCTTGTGCAGAATTTCCGGCTCAGAAAAGACAAAAGTTCATAGAATGAGTTAATCAAGTGTTTCAAAGATCAATATGAAATTAAATCATCAACATTTCCTTCTCGCAATTTGTGGAAAAGAGTGCGTATTTCCTCTTTTTTGCTTCCCAGTGCATTGTCGATCGTATTTAATAGTATTGTTCCTATTGCCTGTTTTGTCAGAAAATGGGCATGAAGAGACCTGGTGTGGGATAATTATCATATATCTAATGACCTTTACATTTCATTTTAACAGCAGTGTCATCATTATCAAGTTTAATTATATTATGTAAAACTAAACAATAATGAGGACCTTACATTAAGTATGTGTGTCTAGACATCATATGAGTAACTGATGACTTCGTCTAGATTTCTGCCTGGAGGTCTCCTAAACCACATTCAGACCTCATATAGCCCTTCACATGATTACTCATGTTATATGATTTAATGTTTCTGTACTCTCTCTTATTGTTGTTTTCACAGTCTACTGTAAATTACTTTTTTCCTTCCTCACTGATATTTTCATTTGCTTACAGCTTGTCAGTTATCTTTGAAATGAACCATTATTTACTCTTGTTGCTATCTTGGCCTTGGACTAAATTACACATGCATGCGAGCATTTTTTCGCATGCTCCATCTTAACCTATCTTAATTTCTTTCTATAGATTCCCTGCCAGTGTGGTGCCTCCCTGTTGTGTGGAAACTCAGGGTTACTACTTTACAGCATGGAAATTATCACTTAGCTTATGCTACCATATTGGCCAATGCATGACTATATCCAGTCACGCTTTCTGCTCAGAATATCTAGTTTAGTATTTTACGGCTTTACCCTAGTGGTTTTCCCATAACTGCCACCTTCATACTTACTATTGAAGTTCACATCCTGCTCCACAATGCTCCGGGGCAGCTTCTAAGCAGTTTTCTGCACATAATTGTTTTCTCTTACTTATTATGCCAATCTATACTTGGGAATCTAACACTTGCATTGCTATATTCTAAAGGGATAATTTGGCTTGTCTAAGGGTTTACATTCCTAGTTGCTACCAGAAATTGCCTGATCTAGGTCCTACAACTTACAGTTATCATCGGTAATCACCAAAATCAAGAGGAAGGTAACAGACTGTTGCCTTATCTGGAGCGTAAGACCAGACTTTGACACCAGGAAAATTACATCTGTTTCGTTCCCATTTTGTTAGAATTCATGGATGTACCTTCATAGATGTTGCCAGGTGTGCTCAGCTAACCCCCAAAGGCTAGCGTAGGAAAAGGAGTAACTATCAGCTCCCAAGCAGTATGGGCCCATTGATAGGTACTTTTGAATGCAGTGGTAATATTGTAAATGTCATACAGCATCATATGCAAAATAAATAAATGCAGTGGTTGAGTAGTTTGCTTACTCAGAGGCAGCAAGTACGTGATGTGTCTTATGTGATCTAGCAGAGGCTTCTGTTACTCCTATGACTGAAACAGTGCTTTAGGTTGCTGAAGTATATTTACAATCCCTTCCAGAGATTTACAATACCTTTGTCACATAGTACAACAGAACCGACATATGGCACGGTAGATAATGGTTGCAGGTTATACAGTTTGAGCAGAGAGGGAGGCAGTGACAAAATGGTTGAAAATGAGCTTGCCGTCCAGCACAGAGCTAATGATGAATAACTTCCTTATGATGACCAACTGAGTGACTACCTGGCAGAGACCTTTAGTATGCAATTTATGCTGACTTGACCTACTAACACCATGGTTGTCTCAGTGTTGCTTCAAACTCGGTCAATATTTATAGAAAATAGGGCATGGTATAAGACAGTACAAACAGATATAAAACATTACATAAAACCTAAATTCGGAAGGAGAGATCCTAGAAAATGGAAATAACAGTTGCTCCTCTGTCTTTTCTTACCCAACCAATGATGCTTGCTGCCTGGGGTCAGAGTTTATCCTCTCATCCTTTGGGTGGCTTGCAGAAAGGGTAAACTCTGTGGCCATTGGCCGCAAGATTTTGGCTGAGCTAACTGTCTGCAGCATTTTCGTTAGAACTGACTGTGGACCTCTGGTTCAGAGCCATGTTGAGGGTGTGAACCAGAGACTATGGCAGTTCTGTGGTAGTCATGGCTGCAGATTCCTTGATCTTCGCCCTGGGTTTGAGTCGTGTAGGGATCCCTTGGATAGATCAGGGTTGCACTACACATGTGAATTAGCTACATGGGTGGCAGGGGCCATGTGAACTGAATTGGTTTTTTTTTTAGGCTGAGGGAGCATGACCCTGAACAGGAAATTCACTTACGGACGGCCCAAATGAATTTAACTCCACGCATTAGGGGTAGCTTCAAAGAATCTCGAACATTAAAAGTTCTAGCAGTTAACTGCAGAAGTGTTTGTAATAAACAGCCTGAACTTGAAAACATTATTCGTAGTACAGATGCTGATATCATAATAGGCACATAAAGTTGGTTAAAACCAGATATAAGTTCCGCGGAAATCTTTAATGGCAGCATGAACATTTTTCGTAAGGATAGGTTGCATTTCCATGGCGGTGGTGTATTTATAGCTGTTAGTAAGTACCTCCCATGTAACAAAATGGGACAAAACTTGTGATTGGCTCCTTCTATCGTCCACCAGATGCAGGCGTAACTATTGCCGAGACCTTAAGGAATAATGCAAATAATATAGCTCGTAAATTTCCGGACCATACAATAATTCTAGGTGGTGACTTCAACTTGCCATATATCGACTGGACTAATTCGTCATAGGCAAAGCTAATTCTAAATTATGATTCATAGGTCGTATTCTGAGGAATTGTAATGCTCCTACAAAGCAAATAGCATATAAAACACTAGTACGTCCGCATCTGGATTACTGTCGTGGAGTTTGGGATCCGTATAACAAGGGCCTGATTGACTCAGTGGAGAGGGTACAGAGGAGAGCTGCTCGATTCGTGACTGGTTGTTACAGCCCTTATGAAAGCGTCATAGAATTGATACATAAATTGAGCTGTGATAGTTTGGAAGACGGACGACGTCATTTACGTTTAAATTTATTGGAGAAATTCTATGACCTACGAGTGCAGTGAGATACTTCTTCCACCAACCTATTTGGGTTGCAAGGACAAGAGGGATCAGATTCGAGAAATAAGATGCCGTACTGATACTTTTGTGTATTCTTTCTTTCCTCGTGCTGTTCGGGATTGGAATGCGCAGAATTGAGATTGGTGCTTAGCACCCTCTGCCACCCACTATGTGAATTGCAGAGTATGGATGTAGATGTAGATGAATGTTTCTTTTATTGTTTATCTCTGAATTAATGGCATAAATCTCAAATTCCATGTGGACAAAGTTGTGGTTATAGCTAGTGTATAAATACATTTGTTTATACATATGCCATCGAGCTCTTTTTTTTTGTATACATAAAAACAATTGCTTACCTTAGATGATGGCCACCTAGATAGCCATCATGTAAAATAAGCAGTGATTCATCCTAAAATTTAATTCCAGTCAGATACTTAATGCCTCTTATTTCATTCTCTCTCTCTCTCCCTGTCCAGCTTATTTTGTTTCCTTGGTATTTATATATCTGTATATGTGCATGTTTTCTGTTCTGTCCTATAAAAAATGAAAGTTGCTTCATTTGCCTTTACTATAATTTGGCTTTAACGTCAATGGTGTTTGGTGATACTTTTTGTGTATTTATAAAGCGTTTTGTTGTTTTCCATGCATCTGGGTTAGTTTATTTTAAAACAAGAGTGTATCTTAATTATTTCATATTAATTACTAATAATTGCAAGGAAAGGGAAAATGACTCGTCACTCACCAAAGTTGAAGGCAGCGACGGGAGAAGAACATATATTACGAAAACACATGATGGAGTCATGTAGCAACCCTCGGGGTGTGCACATCTCCCGATCCTCATGACTCATTTTCTCCGTCATGAATAAGGTTTAATAACCGAAATATTGAGTTTATTTGTGTGTTCGTAATATATGTTCTTCTCTCGTCGCTGCCTTCAACTTTGGTAAGTGATGAGTCATTTTCCCTTTCCTTGCAATTATATTGCCTAAAGCAGTTTCCTTTTTCCTTAGTTTAATTATATTAATTACTAATCACTCTTTGTAGAATATCAGAAACAATTATATATATATATATAAACTTAACTTAGTCCACAACCCGAAGGTTGGTTGGATCCTCCCGA
The DNA here is from genome assembly GCA_031002005.1 of Vandiemenella viatica. NCBI lineage: Eukaryota > Metazoa > Arthropoda > Insecta > Orthoptera > Morabidae > Vandiemenella > Vandiemenella viatica. The sequence continues at coordinate 182,205,621 of JARYHS010008074.1, forward strand.
AGGAGGCATACTAAGCCATTGTGTCAGAGGTAGGACGGCCAGTTCCTTTCCTCTGGGACCTACAGTTTAACGTGGAATCCGAACCACGGAATATATATATATATATTTAAAAATATGCATTTTATCCTGTGTTATTGTTACAACAAAGCTCTTTTTAAAGTACAGTAGAAGTCCGATTATCTGAGGTAAACGGGACCGGGACCACCTCGGATAACGAAAAACTCGGATAGCCGGAGGTCAAGGAAAGAGGTTACAATGAATCAAAAAACGTATTGAACCTGAAACAATACAATTTTTTGTAGCGTAAAACTAATTTGTGAAGCAATAAAGTTGTTTTTTGACATTAATTACGATCACTTGCCAAAAAAGTCTTTGTCTTCTGTGTCATAATTTTGTTATCTTCTTAGCGGAAGTATAGTGCCAATGCTGCAGCATCATTATGTCGGCTGCTGTGCTTTCTTCCTGTTGCTCAATATACTCATTCCGGCCTCGCATTCGGGAGGACGGCGGTTCGAATAACCTCGATGTTGACGCACCCTAAAGCCCCCCCCCCCCCCCTCGAATCCCCATCCGGGCATCCAGATTTGGGTTTTCATGGTTTCCCAAATCACTCCAGGCAAATGCCAGGATGCTTCCTTAAAAAGGCCATGGCCGAATTCATTCCCATTCCTTGCCCCCATCCTTTCCTGTCTCTAAAGACCTCGCTGTTGAGAGATGTAAAGCAGTTTAAAAAAATCAATATACTCAAGTGCTGCTTCTATTCTTTTTAAACCTTCAGCATGAGAAATTGTTGGAAAAGTTTCATTTTTATCTTCTTCATCTTCTACTCCTTGTCCACTGACAGCCATATTAACAATTTCATCATTGTTAAGCTGATTTTAATCATCATCCAACAACCACTCTTGTATATCTTCATTGTTAATTTCTTTTACGACTGGAAGTTTGTTGGCTAACTGTGTCAGTTCATTGACATCTTGTTGAGCTATATCATCCTTTTTAGGCTTTTCCACAGCAAAAAGTTTCCTCCATGATCGTTGAAGCATTTCCTATTTTACTTCATCCCACACCATGGCTGACCATTAACCTACATCTTTCACTGATACTATTTTCTTTAGTGAATCTGTCACAGCGCTACCTCTCTCTAAGTTGACAAATAAAACTTGAAGTAGCCTTTTTATGTAATTCCTTTTGAATGTTTCTATTACACCCTGATCAAGGGGTTGTATCAGTGGTGTAACATTTGGCGGTAGGAACATACACTTCATATCATATTTCAAAATTTTCCCTCGGTTAACCCAGCGGCTCGGATAATCGGAACTAGGATAACCGGACTTATACTGTTCATGAAATTCTGTGTTCAGTTATTGAATACTGTTGTGAGGACTTAAAATAGGAGTTTTGTATGCAGAAGTTTATTTTATTCAAATTAAATAACCAAAAATTTAGTTATAATTCATTTTCCATGTTGAATGACAATATCACTGCATAATTCAGGCCTCTCAAACTTAATCTATTCACAAAGAAATGACTTGCCAGTAATTTATTTCATTGTAACTGACTTATCCAAATTTGGCAAGAAGATTATTTTTAATACCAGGACCATAAGAAAATACTAAAACTGTTTGCCAAATGATGAATCTTTAAAAGCTTATTTGAAATAATAATGTATCTTGAATCTCATTTGAACTGGTTTGCTTTAGTTAAAGAAAATTCACATTTAGTGAGCCAAGTCTTTGAATATTTCCTGGTTATCAAGAGCCAAATTTGTTTAATACCTTTAAATTATTACTGTTCACTATTATTGATTTACAAAATTAAAAAAAGGTTGTAATTATTAACTGAAGAGGGGGATCAAGTGTGTCATGAAGGGTAATCTTGACCAAAAAAATAGAGCTTTCTGTAGCTAGTTATAGACTCATTTAAAAAGTTGACATATTGCATAATGAATTAAGGCAATTATTTGTCTTCAAGTTGGAAAAGTTAGCTAAGTGATAGCGATTGCTTAATTATGATTTTTCTTCAGTTAACAGACCTATAAGAGTTTACGCAGATGGAATTTATGACCTCTTTCATCAAGGACATGCCCGTCAATTGATGCAGGCCAAAAATTTATTTCCCAAAGTGTATCTCATTGTAGGAGGTTAGTATATTATGTCTTTTTTTTAGAAGAAACATAATTTTTATTTATAATACATTTAACAGATGCATTCATTTGTCTTTATAAAATTATTTGCATAATTGATATGTTCTTTGCTATTGAGTACTGATAACTTCTGTCACTCTGATTCAGACATGAATCAAATTATATAACTGTTAAGTATGAAGTAGATTACTTCCAGAATGAAATGAATGTGACATGAAGAAAGAAAGCATTACACCACAAAAATCTCAATTTAGTTTAAATGGTAAAAGAGAAGAATTTTTAATGAACTGGGATAAATGAGGTCCTTTTATATTTTGTCACTTTAGAACTCTCATATTAGTGTGTGTTAAAGTTGTATGTATTTATGTACTTTTCATACTCATCAATAATGCACCACTCTTCTTTGGAAAAAGGTCGATAGAATGAAGAAAGTGGATTGTTATTGATATATTTCAACTTAAATATGGGCACATCCTAAGAAGTTTGTGAACAAGTAGATCTATTAAGAAATTGGCTACAATAGATTTGAAGGCTCCCCAAGCTAAATTTGTATTCCCTTTGATGACCCTCCTAAGTGTGTTAACCTGATCATGAATCTGCAAATTAACATTGATCTTGGAAATACTGATATGTGGGTATTTGATGTTTTAATACTTAATTTTCTCATTTCATTGCATTTGTTAAGTTCTTAATTAGTACAAACTGTATGTGTGGTAAGCATGGTTTCTTCCTCTATCCTTTATTACTTAGCTGGACTGGCACATTCTCCTGATTTGAATACTTGGTGTATTGTTTGAAAATAAGGAAGGAAAGGGGAAGTAAACCCATTATTTACCATAGTTTAAGGGAGGATGACTATGACGAACAAATAAACATGAATTTACTCAATCATGTTTAGAGCTGAGGTATATGGCAAGGTGATCAAATACGTACACATTGAGATCTCCAAATTAATGAAGTTAGTGATGAACAAGGTGGAAAGTGTAGGGATAGCAATGGCGGAAACAGGAGTACATAATCCTCAATATGGGAAAGTATAAGCTGAACAAAGTAATAAAATAAAGCAAAAATGCAATAGACTTCCAGTTTGCATCCAGTAGCTACTACAAAGCTATCACAGGGAAAGATTTCCCTGTTATTGAACATACACTTGCACAACTGCACACTTCATTTATCAACTGAAATATATAAAGGTAAGGTGGTGGAGATTGTAAGTTATAATTTATTGATCTGAATATATGTATATATTAGTAAACAATTAAATCAAAAGTGCTAAGTAGTGAGTTTGTATAGGGAAATGAGCCACCACTTACTTTTAGATGATCGATTTGGGGCACGTACACACAGAAAAGATAAAAATACAAATGATGCAGAAATTTTTGGGACGAGCCCTTTGTCAACAAGAGAACATTATGGAAGCTGGGTGATGTGGGAGACTGTTTCGCAGAAAGACTGTTGGCCAGGAAAATGGTGGGGATAAATTCAAACAGAGGAAAAGTGGAGGGGCAGTAATTCGGTGCTAATACCCAAGCATAGATAAATATCAAAACTAATCTCTGGTAGGTGGGAAGAGCAAAATAATATATATATATATTCACTAGACGGCAGTCGCTGTGTACACATCTGACTCCGCCTGGTGTCTCACTTCTTGCTTCCACACGAATAAGGCTATTGCTGAAATATTGTGCTCTCTCTTTGATGTTTTTTTTTTGTTCGTTGTCCCAGCCGCCTTCATCTTTGGTAAGTGTTGGGTCATATTTCCCTATCCATCCTTAGTTTTATATATATATATATATGATTTAAATGAAAAAAAATTTAAACCAAAGACTCTATGAAGTAAACATCACCTTAGGTTAGTGGTGGTTCAATATAGGTAGTTGGGATGGAGGCAAAGAGAAGATTAAAAATGGGTAAACATAAGTAAAAATAATAATAATAATGTCTGGGTATTATCTAAAGTTGAGACCAGATGGTTGCCTTGTGCCTAGTTTGTACTGGTAGGCAAGTTCCCACCTTCTGAGTTCAGAGGAGCTGCTGCTATTAGGGAGGACTCTGATAGCACGAACCGTGAAACAAGAATTATTCGACTCATGGGTGATGGCATGGGCAGTAACTGGGTGCTTTGGGTTCTGTGTGAACAACAACTTTCAGTGGCCATTAATTCGTATGGAAAGTGGATTTATGGTCTAACCTATATATGAAGCCAGGCAGTAGTTGCATGTTAATTGTTAAATTACATGGGAGGTTTTGTAGATGGCGTATCCTATGATAGGAAAGCTTTCCTCTATGATAGTGTTGATGAAAGTGATGGAGGCATGGCGTATGTCACACATCTTGCAGCGGGGTCTACTGCATTGGAAAGCTGATTGTTGGGATGAGGAAGACGATGTTTGTGGACTAGAAGTTTGCTGAGGTTAGGGGGTCTGCTGAAACAAGTGGGGGCTATGAAGGGCAGGAAGGATTTTGGGAAGAATGGATCTCATTTCAGTGCAGGTTTGCAGGAAATCACAGCCCTGCTGGAGGATCCTGTTAATGGATTTGAGGCCTGGGTAGTATTGTGTGACCAAGACTGGATTGTGGTTGGTTTTTGTGCGTTTGGAATAATTGAATGGGCTGAGTAGGTTGTAATGTTGCCTGTGAAAGCTGTTTGTTCACCAAAGCTGGAGGGTAGTAGCGAGAAATCAATGCTTGTGAAATATTGTTTGAATAATCCATGAGGGACTGTTGGTTGGAGCATATGTGACTACTTCGAATGCCAAGCTGTAAGGGAGGGAACATTTGTTATGGTATGGGTGGCAACTGTCAAACTGTATATACTGTTGAAGGCTGGTGGGTTTGATGTGGACTGAAGAGTTGAGGTAGCCACTGGAGAAGGACAAATCCACATCCAAGAATGTGGCCTGGATGTGGCAGTAGGTCCAAGTGGATTAAAGCCTACTAAAGGTATTGAGATGGCTCAGGAAGTTTAGGAGGTCATTTTCTTCATGCGTCCAGATCAAAACAATTTCATCAGAGCAGCCAAATGTGGGGTTTGAGAGGGACTTCCTTCAGATATGTCTGTCCCAGATGGCCCATGAACAGATTAGCATAAGAGGGGGCCACGCGAGTGCCCAGGGTAGTGCTACAGGTTTGGTGATAGAGGTTGCCTTCTAAGGAGAAGTAGTTGTTATTGAGAATCAGGTGGGCCAATTTGATGAGGAAGGATGTCATAGGGAGGCTGTTGGAAGGGCGCTGGTCCAGAAAATTTTCTATGGCCCTGGGGCTGTGCCAATGTGGAATGTATAAGGACATAATGACAATGGTTACCAATTTGGAGTTGGAAGGAAGAGGAGTTGGTATAGTAGAAAGCCGGAAGAGAAAGTGTTGGGTTCTTTTATATGGCAAAGGAGCTGACTGACGATAGGTTGTAGGTACTGGTCAACCAAGGCATAGATGCATTCAGTTGGGAATCCGTCTCCCATACCACCCTACCTCCTTGATGTTCTCCTGTTGACAAAGGGCCAAGTCCCGAAATATTCATTGCTTTTCCTGTTCTTGTGCTTTTTTATGTGTTCACCTCACAAAACCATCATATAATGTAAGTGGTTCATTTTGCTATCCTTTATATATATATATTTGTAAGAAAGGTTGTCCATATTAGCAGACTTTATTAATTAAAGTGTTTGAACAATGTTTATATTATAAACTAATGAATATAAAATTAAGGAAGGATTGCAAAATAATCCATCACTTACGACAGATTAATGCAGGAGGGCCAGACAAACTCCAAAAAAACAACACAAACACACTTTATTTTGTTTGATAACCTTACTCATATAAGAGGTGAGACGTATGTCAGAGGAAAGATGTGTACACATCCAGACCTGCCACATGGATCAATAAAATTAATAATGTTTACATATCTCATGGAATTTACTATTTTTAGAGAAACTTAAAATAGAATGGTCTTATTAATATGAATGAAGCAAATCTTTAACAAATCTGTCTTCCAGAATTAAATTTATGAACATCAGAGCCTTAGGTGTGGTTAATTGTTGTGGGCAGTCTTAGTTTGATGTATTATCAAACTGTACAAGTTTACAGCTGGACACAGATCAGGTGACTGTAAATGGTTGCATGCATACTGTGATGGTCATTCTTCCCACAGTATGTTGAATGTAGCCAATCACACATTCTTGAGGAAAAGCTCGCTTCTCCAATTGCTCACATGTAATAATGACTGGGGACACTATTCACTGAGCACAGGAATAGTCTCTGCCATTACTTGCAGATACATGAGCATTTTTTAAAGAAATTATTATTTTCAGTTCAGAAACTTTCCATTGAAATGTACTGTTTAAACTTTCGTATCATAAGCCACATTGATCAGTCCCATGTCTTTAGCTATTTGTTCCTGACACTCTTTGTCAGGTTTTACTGCTATTCCTCACACTCCTAAGGCTAGCTTTCATGGTTTTACATCTTGTTGGTGAGTGGACATGCTGAAGGATGCTTTGTACTTCCCTTCAAAGTGATCAACACCAGGTCTCTGTCCCTTACAAGATCCTCTGCCTACAGTTGGCACTAGCAGATATTTGTATCTACTGCACTCTACATTTAACATGTTTTCCTTGATAAATATTTTTGCATATGGAGTTAAAAATTACAACTATTTTATCTGTTATTATTTCAACAATCGTGCAGTGAACTTTCAAATTCCTGACTGCCATATATTGCACTTCATGTTTCTTATTCACAAATCGGTTCTCATGTTCACTTTGATCCATGTTCCACTAAATTCAGTTTCATAATCTTTAAAAATTCTATCTTCATTTAAACATTATGAAAAAATATGTCATGAGATCCCATTTAAAAATGTTATGGCTCAAAAATGTTACACCTACCTTTTTGAAACAGTTTCCCTTTAAATCAAGTAATTAAAATTATTAATTGACAAACATGGTATAGTACAGACTTGTCTCGGAAGTCGATTGTTGACTATTTCCTAATCGAAGCAGAGTTGAGACAGAGTATTGTGGATATAAAGGTCATCCCATCAGAAGCCTTAGATAGTGACCATCGACTTCTAATAGCCAGTCTGAAAGAGAAAAGGGGAGCAAGAACATCGGAAAACCAGGAGAGAAGAATAAGAGTGTGGAAACTGAAGGATGAGGAGTGCAGGAGGGAGTACCAAGAGCAGCTTGTGCAGAAAATACCTAGGGATGACTTGCAGTCAGCGGAGGAGGAAAGGGAACGTTTTAAAGCCGAAGTAGTATGTGGTAGGACAGCTGGTAGAAGAAGAGAAAGAGAAACTCCATGGTGGAATGAAAGGACAAAGGATGCTGTGCTACAGAAGAATAAAGCCTTCAGGGAATTGTTCCAAAGGAGAACAGAGGAAAGCAAAAAAGTGTACAGCTGCAAAAAGAAAGAAGCAAAAACAGTGCTACAGGAAGAAAAGAGGAAATGGATGGAAAAATGGACAGAAATGCTAAAAGAGGATAGTGAGGGCAGTAAGAAGGTGTTGTATGCCATGGTAAAAAGTAGGAGGATGAGCAGAATGGAAGCAGGTAGTATAAAGGATAAGAATGGCAACTTAGTGGACTGGAAAGACAACATAAAGGAAGTCTGGAGGGAGTATTTTGAGGATCTGTTGAATGCTTCAGGACCCAGTGATGACAATGAGAGTACAGAGGAAGAACAGGACCAGTATCAAGAGGAAGAGGAAGATATTACATGGAGGATGTTGTAAAGAGAATGAAGGGAGGTAAAGCACCTGGAGTGGATGAAGTGAGTGTGGATTAGATGATACGAGCTGCTGGAGTAATGGGCACACAGTGGTTCTATAGAGTGATGCGGGCTGTGTGGAAGGTGTGAAAAATTCCAGAGGACTGGACGAAAAGGGTAATAATACCCATATTTAAGAAAGGGGACAGGACTGTATGCCAAAACTACCGTGGTTTTACCCTGATGTGCCACTGTGCCAAGATATATGAGAAAGTTTTGGAAAGCCGAATAAGAAGAGCGGTTGAAAGGCAGCTAAGGGAAGAACAATATGGATTTAGACCAGGAAGGTCAACTATCGACCATATATTTGCAATAAGACAGCTACAAGAATGGCACTACGAGTATGGGAAAGATCTGGTGATGGCCTTTCTGGACATTGAAAAGGCATATGACAGCCTCAGCCAAAACAAATTGTGGGAAGGACTGAGAAAAAAGTCAGTAAAAATGGAGATAGTGCAAAGAGTGAAGGATATGTATGAGGGTAGTAAGAGCTGTGTCAAAGTGGGAACGGATAAGACTGGATGGTTCCATTTGAAAAATGGACTAAAACAAGGAAGTGCCCTATCACCCCTCTTATTTATTGTAGCTATGGATGAAATATTGAAGAAGGTGGTGCAGAGCATTGGGGAAGGAAAAATGAAAGCAATGGTGTTTGCAGACGACCTATTAGTTTGGGGAGAGGATGAAAAAGAGGTGCAGGATCAGCTGGATGTGTGGGAGAGAGTAGTTGCAGCCTATGGTAAGAAGTTCTCTGCGAGAAAAAGTGAAGTGGTGATAACAACAAGAAAGAAGAACAGGACGGCCATAGGCATATCACTTAGAGGGGAGCAACTAAATAGAGTGGAATGTTTCAAATATTTGGGAAGCTGTATTGAAGAAAATGGAGGAAACAGGATGGAAATAAATGAAAGAGGAAGATGTGCAGATGGATTTTTTAAAAGTATTAGAAGCCTGGTATGGAGTAGGGATGTCCCACAAAAGAGTAAAGAGGCAATATATAAAACATATTTTGTACCAATTTTAACATATGGAGCAGAAAAATGGGGGATGAAGGAGAGAAACAAAGGGAGGGTACAATCGGTGGAAATGAAATTTCAGAGGAGTAGAGTGGGAGTAACAAGAAGAGACAGAATAAGGAATGAGAGAATCAGGAAGATGATAAAGGAAGAACCGCTAGAACAAAGAATTGAAAAATCTAGGCTACAGTGGTACGGGCATGTAAAGAGAATGGGAGAGGAGAGGCTACCAAGGAAGATGCTGGACATGGAGCTGAAAGGGAAGAGGCCTAGAGGAAGACCGAGGGGCAGATGGACTAAAGGTGTTAAGAAATGTGTGGAGGAAAGAGGAGGAAATTGGGCGTCAGTGGAAGAAGAGAGATGGTGGTTAGACAGGAAGCGCTGGCGAGGCTTTTGTTCCCAGCAGACCCGGCCAGTGATGATGATGATGATGATGATGATGATGATGATGATGATGATGATGATGAATTGACAAACCTTGTTTCATGCTATTTGCTTCATGATAGAGTTCTAACATATCACATGGTGCAGCTGTAATCTGCTTCAGATCTATCTGTGCTCATGTACAAACATAACAAATAGCTAATTACCATTATCAGATATAAGATTTAAGCCTAGTGATGTAGGATCGTAATTTTTCACGGCGTTGAATATTAATATATTTTTCTCGAGCTTCCAGCCGTGTTAATATGTCATATTTGCGGGACGTTTCGAAGGTTGAAAATGAAGGCAGAGATGGACGCCTTCGAAACGTCCCGCAAATATGACATATTAACACGGCTGGAAGCTCGAGAAAAATATATTAAGATTTAAGCCGTTTACTAACATATAATTACTTAGAAAAACATTTATTCTGAAAATGATGATCCCTAAAGGCTAAATACTATTTTGTATAGGTGAAACAATATTAAAGTTTTTCAAACTGACTTTATTTCTGAGATTAGTCTTTCATAGTTAGATAATACTATGCAAGTTGAACAAATGACATACCTATTAACTATATTATATACATAATATTGCTGTCAAGAAAATTAGCTAATTGTGCAATCACAACAGTGAAAAGAAAACTCATTCGTTGCTACATGCTACTTCTGAACACAATAAAACTGCTAAGCATAAGCATAATTGCTGTTTATATTGTATCAGACTGCTATTCTGAGATCATATTGTAACTGTTATGATCTAGAATTTTGTATGACAAATGTTGGGAAATTTTTGTAACTCTGTATATGGGAAATAGTCTACCAACATTTGACACCAGGCAACCACATATCCTTTACCGCTGGTAAGACCCCACCAGCAAATCAATCATTTATTATATACCTATAAGAAAAGATAAAATATTCTTGCTATTTACCAGATTTAAAGGGAAGAGGACAGCAGCAACAAACATCTAAAACACCCTGCAGCTCATTTCCTCACAACAGGCCTCATTGCAAAACATGCAATATACATTCACTGGTGAAATTTACCTACATGGCACCTGTGTCATATAGCAGCTCAGCTGCCTCCATTGGCAGAGTTCTTACATCTGCCCCATTATGAACCAGTAATCCATCAGAATAAATGGTAATAGACAAAAATCCTACTCCCAGAATCAATATCACCCTGTTGCTCCCCATAACAGCTCTCACTACTATTGTGACCCCCAATAACAGTTTCATAGACAGAGCCATCAGTGTACTCCCTGAAACCACATTGATAGGTAACTCAGTAATTACTTTTCCCGATGTTTAGTCCTGTGGCGGAAGCCACGATAAGCATTGAATAAGCTTGAAATTACTACTCTGAAGACTCACTTTTTACTTATTTTACAGTAACATTACACAGAACACACAGCATAGGCATTGATTGAACCAAAGATACTAAACACAATTATACAAATATTCCATCAATTCTATGTTTTAATTAACTTGCAAACTATCTGCTCAAATAACTAACTAACTCTTTGCTACCACTTATTTATTTAGATGCTATAGTAAGATCCAGAATAATTCAAAGAATTTGACAGTACTTTAACAATTAAGTACATACAAAAATAATTACAAATTGTAAAAAAATACATTAGAAAACATTTTCAAATGGAAGTTAATATTGTATATGTACATTTACACACAAAATCATCATCAGCCAGTCCAAACCATCTCAAATTGTCCTCCAAACATGGTAGCTTACATCAGTACTTACAATTAAAAAATTTTAATTAGTGTTTCATACATAATACTGTCCTTGAACACATTATATCACATTTACATAGATTCTTTCCATAAAACTATGTTCATTTACATGACAATTATACACAAATTCACAATTAATCCCACAAAATATATACAAATCCCTAATTAATCAACTCCCAGCTTGCTAAACATAATTAATAAAATAATATTTCATTAAAGGGCTGGGTCTGAGAGCTGTTATTGGCCTACCAATAGACATTTCCCTGGTATCAACCTCAGATATTACCTTCCTCACCCTGCTGTACTCATTACTAGCTAGTTTACGTAAATAAATTTTATTTCAAAATGTTTTTTTTATTTTTATCTTTTACATGTTTAATAACTTTTCACATCTTTATTTTATAAGGATAAATTTTTTTCCCATGATAAACATTTCCTCTGATATTTTTTCTGCTTCCCAACCACTTCCACTCCAATGGTCAAAACCACCATTCATGTAGCTTTGTTGTCCATAATGCCTGTGGAAACTCAGTCATATATTTCTATTTACATGATGAAGGGCATGGCTCAATATATATATTGCTGCTGCACCTGTCCCTTAAAGTTTGGTGTGTGATGGGTGTATTTTATTTTTATTTTCCACATAAATAATGCCTCTCAGAATTTCTTCCATCTCCATTAAATATATAATTACAAATGATGATAGGGAAATAAACCACTGCTTACCTTATTTGATGGCTGGGTGGCATGAATGCATGTAATAGACATGAATAAAAAATAAATGAATGTAATCTTTCTCGGCGTTGTTTATTTATAAACGTTTCTCGGGAAACCAACCGAGTGATGTTGTTATTAATGCACAATATTTTTGGATCTTAGCCATTCATCAGCAAATAGTTACCATTGAATTAGGAACATGGTACATGCTGGGGTTGAGCTCAAACAGAGGACAAGGGTTAGTGATTTGGAGCTAATACCTGAACATTGAAAAATACCAAAACTATAATCATGGACAGGCAAAAAGAGGAAGTAGCAAAATAATGTGAAATATTAAATATATCAATCTGAATAAACAAAAATAAAAAGAATAAATATGAACATCAAAGCAAAAAAAAAAAAAAAAAGCCTCGCCTCTGGTTAGTGATTGTCAAGTTGGTTAGTGGGGGTAGATTAAAGGAGAGGAGAGAGTGAAAGAAAAGTTAAAGCAATGACTGGGTAATATTATAAGTTGAGACCAGGTAAGATGCCTGTTGACTAGTTCATACTAGTAGGCAATCTCCCAGCTCGGATTACAGAGGGGCTGCTACTGTTTGGTAGGTTTCTGGTACCATAAATTGTGAAGCTAGAATTAAAATTATTGTGTCCTGAGAGATGGCATGGACAGCTACTGTATGAATACTGTCTGTCGGTGGCCATTCATTCTTATGGCTACTGGATTTGTGATCAAACCCACGGGGGAATGCCAGCTGGTGGTTGCAGTTTCATGGGAGGTTTCACATGTGGTGTATATATGATAAGGAAGTTTTCCCCATTGATGGGCTTGGCAAAAATGGTGGAATCATGGTGTATATTGCACATCTGCAGTGGGGTTGTGTTAAAGAACCTTTGAGTTGTCTGGTGGGATGGGGAAGTATGTCATGTTAGGAAATCTGTTGAAGTAAGTTCAGAAAAGGTAGGGAGGATTTTGGGAAGAATGGATCTAATTTCTGGGGATGCTTGAAGGCAATCACAACCATGCTGAAGGATTGGTTGTTGGATTTGAGGTATGGATTGTATTGTGTGACCAGGTCTGGATTATGGTTGGTTTTTGTGGATTTGGGATGGCTGAGCAGGGTGTGATGTGGCACATTGTAAGCTTCCTTACTTATGTATCTTTAATAATCAGCTAAAAAGCAATGAGAAAGAGGGTTAATGTTACTACACAGTACTGCAGCTTAAAAACAAATTCACAATGCCTTAAAGTCAGAAAAGTAAATAAACAGGTAATAATAATAATAAATAAACAGTTTATAATAGAAAATCACTTTTTAACTTACCTATATAAGCGTAATCCTAACTATCCAAAATTGTAAACAACCAAGTTGGGTTACGTGATCATATCGCTAATTTTCCAAACGTTTCAAGACTGTAAAGCACTAGTATAATAATAAATATACCAATGAGAGTAAAATTCACTAATAGTTTGTAGTTTTAAATGGGTTAAAAATAGTAAACATGATTTTTTAAACAACGAGCCATGTGCACTTTCCAATAAAAGATTATAACTTGAATAGGTAATTTTCGAGGTTAAAAAGTAGTTTTTATGCCACTAAATAATATCCTGTCAAAATTTTTTTAAGTTTCAAATAGTTGCCAGTCATCTAATAAAAGATGTAAGTAATTTTAAAGTCGCAATATAAAACGAAAATGTGGTCACTTCGAAATTGAAATTACGAAATTTGAAGCCACTTCAGTAACTAAAAATACTTGTAAAATGCTTAAATAAATTAAAGAAAAGCTCGGTAAACAATATTCTTGCAAAATAAACCGTAAATAAGAAAATAGCAATTTCAGGCAGAATTGTAAGACAAAGGTTTCAACTTCGGATTTTTGAAAATCAATAACTTTTGGAATACTTAACAGATTTGAAAAATAGTTAGCTCATTGGAATCAGCAGTCGTATAAGAACATTTTTGTAATAGTTTAAACTAAAAATTATAAACTTGAAAAACTACACTCTGTAAGTCAAAATAACTATACCAGTGCACTAACAAAATAAATGTTTTACAAGGATTTGACGAAATTTGGAACTAAAACCCACTAATCAAAAAACACGCTCTACACATAGTGATTTTCTGAGAGCCCTCCGGTAAAATATTTTTCTTGAACATTTTTTGATTTCGGTAGTAAGATGCCATTCTTATAAAAGGAAATGCGGGTTGGGCAGGCCAGAACAGCGAAGAACTTGGTTGCATGAGGACGTGTTGGTCGAATCAAGCACGTTGTGACGTGGGGCATCATGGGAAGACATAGAAGCAGGAAGTAGCGTTTGGAGCTCTTCAGGGAGGCCATGTTTGAATTTTGAACTTAACAACGCATGTTGACAGTTAGTAGTAGAGTGTAAATTTACTGTTCGAGGTTTCGACGGTCCTGTTTTGCTTCATTTCTTGCAATCTACATGTGATGAGTAGTCGGATGCCTTAGCTAACTGCAATATATGTAATGTGTGGAACCTATTTTCAAGAATACATTGATTTCATGATCTGAACTTTACCATTTCTCATTTCTAAAAAACACCTTTCTTACCTAGGGTTTATTTAGGTAAGTGGCGACCAATTCTATTTTGCAGTTAGTGATTTCTGAAGATTAACCACAGTTTCTGAACATTTCTTAGCCATTAACAGTATTTTGAAGGTGCAACAGTTTAGGTGAAGAAGCTGATACTCACCCCGGTATGCAGTTGAGTCCCTAACAACATGAAAGTTGTCTGTGAACCTGGTGGGCAATTGTATGGTATCAATGATTGGGTGATGTTTGGATACTGTGAGAGTCACTGCTGGTTAGAACATTACGACTATCTTCAGTGACAAGACTATAGTGGAGGGAGCTTGTGGTATGACATGTAAGGCATCTGTCTAAATGAAGATTCTGTTGTAGGTTGGTGGGTTTGGTGTGAACTGAGGAGCGGATGTGTAGATTTGAGAATGATAAATCCACGTCCAGGAAAGTGGGCTGGGTGTGAGAGTAAGCTTATTTGAAACTTGAGGTATTAACAACATTTAAGGTTGTTTAGAAGATAGTTTTTCCCATTTGTCCAAATCTTGAAAATAAAATCTATGAATTCAAGATACATGATAGGTTTTGGTATCCTATAAAGAAGTTAGCATAAGAGGGGGCCATATGGCTGCACATGGCGGTAACACAGATTTGGTGGTAAATACTGCATTGAAAGGAGAAGTATTAGGTGGGCTTAGTTATGTGGTGAATCTCAGCGCACATTCGAACTGCTTGCAAAATGCCTTCCTGTAATCATGATTAAGATTTATAATGAAATATTTTAAAGTGTGTTCATGTATTTATGCTCGTTGTGCCCCCCTGCTTTCATCTGTGGTGAGTGATGACCATACTTTACTTATTTTTTTTTATATATATTATCCACATTTATTTGTTTTATTTGTTACTGTCCATAACCTTTCCAGAGATTTTAATTTTGTTCCAATTATTGTACTGTCTACTTCTCCCTTCACAATTGCCATCCCCACACTTTGCACCTTGCTTGTCTCTTGCTTCAACTTGTACGAATCTGATTCCCTGGCTGTCTGCATTACCTCTAATATGATTAAGGTTTGTACCAAATTATTGTGAAGTATGTTTACGTTTGTCTGTTTTTTGCAGCCCTGTACCTGCATCTGTGGTTAGTGATGGATTTAATTTCCATATACTTCCATATCTACATTGCCTAACAGCATTTCCATTGTCACAATTAAAAGCTATTGGAACTGCTGATTTTAGAATATGAATGATAAATTTGATTTTTGTTGTTGTTAAATACCATACAAAATAACTGAAATACATTCTTAACATTTTTTGATTTTAATTTTTTTATTTTTACGTTTAATATTTCAAGGCATTCCTAAAACATTATACCGTAACTTTAATGTTTATTTCATGTGTATTTAGAACTTAAATTTTACTCTCTGTTTATATTTAATTTAATTACAATGGAGCATACACTTCCGTGGCAATATTCCTACACACCCATCTTTCCCCTTTCCTGCACCCACCTACATTTGCCCTCTACAAATTTTAACTTTACATTCTTTCAATGTTTTCAGTAAATTATTCGTCATTCCCTTGCTAACTTATTCCAATCCCTGACACCCTTACCTAAAAAAGAGAATCTTCTTACACCCTTGTGTCTGAAATCGAGTGCCAGCTTGTGGTCATGGTCATCTTTTTCCTTTCATGCACTACTTTTCATACCTACTCCAATATATTTCCATGCCTCATCGCCAGTATATGCCTCGTACACTCCCATGACCCTCTTCATCCTCCTCCTGTCTTGCAATGAATCCCATTCCAGCTCCTGTATCATATCTGTTACTGATACCATTCTGTGATAATTTACAGAAACAAATGTAGTAGCCCTTTCTTGCACCCTCTCCTATATTTGATAAGCAAAATGTGGGTCTCATACTACACTACCATGTTCGAGCAATGGTCTGACCAAAGTTTTGTAACCCAATTCCTTTACCTATTTAAAATTTGCCTAATATTCATCTCTGGGCCAGATAATCTCACTGACTTATTATTATTTTTTTTTTTTTTTTTTTTTTTTTTGGAGGAAGCAGTTCTTCAGGGAAATCATCACTGCAATATTTTAATCGTTTTTGATATAATTTCAAAATTGCCTTTTTTGTAAATAACTTTTGCTTTCAGTATAGACACTTTTTGCACATTTTTACCATCAGTTTTCATTGTCTGATCAGAAATTTGACACTTTTTTTTTGAAAGATGCATCATACTAATCATTTCTGACTTTCATCATATATATCAGCACTGAAGTATGACTTTTTAAAAATTTCTTAAAAGTGTTCCCACTAGCTTCGAAACATTATGAACTCTTATGTCATTTTTATACAATATTAATGTGCAAAAGATAGGAAAATAAATCCATCATATGCTGTAGTTAATTGCAGGAGGGCTGCACAAAAAAAGTACAGAACCTAAATAAATAATAATTAAAAAAAAAAAAATGGTATTTTGGACGAACAGTGTATCATGTCAGAAAATGAAATAAATGGTAAGGTTTTACGAATGTGGATTCATGTGGCTGACTTTTCCTTTGGTACACCCGATTTTGCCATTTACCCATTGTCTTTCGCATCTGATAAGGAGATATTTTTTTTTGCAGTCCTGAAGTGTCTGTCATTGTCCGTCCATTTTTATGGATATTTTCATGTTCATACATTTCGATTTTAGTCTATATTTGCGATTTGTAAAAATCTATTCCTTTCAGTATGCAGTGATGCACTTACTCATAGCAAGAAAGGACGCACTGTTATGACTGATAGTGAAAGATATGAGGCTGTGCGTCACTGCCGGTATGTTGACGAGGTTGTTCGTGATGCTCCCTGGGAACTTGATGATGATTTTCTTGCTCTCACAAGGTTGACTTTATTGTTACGTTGAACTTTTTCCCAGTCTGTAACTGTATATGAATACTAGTCTCACATTTTATCATATTGTTTCTTGTATAGTTTTCTACTTGTCAGATTCCTACAATTTTCCTCTGTAAATCTGGTTAACTATGAAGCTCAAATTTTGCGGTAGTGCAGTACAAAGATCATCTCGAAAGTAACTAACGTGTGGTTATTAAAAAAAGATTAGCAATTTGTTTCTGTTTGTATTTTATTACAGAAAAATCTACACACCTTAAACTACTCTTACACATATTCATTGTGCTAATTAAGGCATGTATCAAATCTTGGAACTAATTACAACACATCTGCTTCATAGAATATGGCTGCCTGCCACCTGAACCAATTTTTTGTGGTGAAAATGTTCAGTTACAATTTTTTGAAATAAATAGCCTGATGTTAGGAAAATGCATTGAAAAATCAAAAATCAAACTTGTTTTCTAATGCAGTGCACCAATTCTTCATTGCACTCCGCATTTTCCCTTCCTTCGTTAAACATCCAAACCTACTCACCACATTTTCTCCATCAATTTCACTTATCTAATGATAAATTTCACAAGGTATAACATTTCTCGCATTCAAAAACTTATTTCTCAACTGGTGGGCCGATCGATTGTTTTAAACTTGGTTACCAACAAACAATGTGTTTGGTTTTAAATATGCCATGAAACAATTATTTAACACGGAAAGTATTTATTTGTATAAAAATACATCTAACTAGATAACAGAAAGATAACTGAGTGCAGTTTGTACAGAATAACAACAATTGTTGTTTATACGTTGGTCAGAGCACAAACTAAACAACAGAGATATTATTAAATATTGAAGATAATAAGATAGGATAGGGAAAAATAAATAAATACCCGCCACATACCACAGATGAAGGCAGGAGGGCGGGACGAACACTTAAAAACACAAAAACATAAACAAATTGCACAATATTTCAACATGAGTCTTAATCATGTGAGAGGCAAGACATATGGCAGGGGGAAAGATGTGGTCACATCCCAACCCGCCACATGAATGAAGCATAGGTGGAAAATGGGCAGGTGGTGGTAGAATTGCCGGGGGGTGGGGGGGGGGGATGGAATAAGCTTCACCAGTGATAAAAGTGAAACAAAATAATCTTTGTGTAGCATAATTCAAAAAGTTATAATTTTATTTAGATTCATTATAGATGAAAATAAAGGGAGATAGAAATATTATATATATAAAATGAATAGATGAAATGTAAATATAGAAGTAAGTGGCTGTAAAATGAAATGAGAGATAGCAAGTGACAGGTTTAATGTAGGTTCAGGACAGGGGTGTGTGCAGTGTCAAGGATATGTTGGTAGGCTAGTTCCCATCTGCGATAGTTCTGAAGGGGTGGTGGTATTTGGAAAACTCTAATAGCTCTAACTGTGAAGCAGGTGTTCCAGTTGTTCGAATTATGAGAGTTCGCAAGAATTGCCACTGGATGGTCTGGGTTGGAAGTATAAACTGTTTGCCTATTGGACACACCACAACAGTCAGTAGTCAACCTCTCATCCACGTCTCTGTCTGAACCACAACTCTCTATCCTCTCCAAGGGACTTTCCTTCTCGCCTACTCCTAAGTTCGATCATGCTGCTCTGGTCCGGAACTCACTTGCTTTCTGCCGCACACTCCGCCGGCGGTATCACTTTGCTTCCACAACAGAGAGTGACAGCCGCCGGGGTGAGATTGAGTCCAGCTTAGAGTAGTTCAAACCACCATCCCAATTGACCCTCCTTCACTTCCCCAAAACCATCCCCTCCTTCTGTTCCAAGACTTCCTCACATCGACCATATTCTCAAAATCTTTCCTCAACCCTATTCCCAACTCCAGTAACCTCAACCCTATTGAAATCTGGGCCATAAGAGAACTGTCCAGTAACAAAATTATCATTATCCTTTCAGCAGACAAGGGCTCCACCACCGTGGTCATGGACCGCTGCCACTACTATGCGGAGGCCCTTAAACAGCTTTCTGATACCAACACTTATCGTCCTCATGCCTCAAAACCCACCTCTTCCATCTGCCTTGAAATTCGCTCCTTCCTGGATCTCTTGGACACTTTACAAGGCCTTTCTTCACAATCATTATCTGTTCTCACCCCTCAAAACCCCCTCACACCTACCTTATACCTTCTCCCCAAGATACACAAGGCTTGCAATCTAGGCCGACCTATAGTTGTGACCTATGGTTCCCCCACTGAACGGATTTCAGCCGTGGTGGATCAACACCTCGAACCTTTTGTGCAGAACCTTCCTTCTTACATCAAAGACATGCCACATTTTTTGGAGCGTCTGTCGAAAGTCCCCAGTCCTCTACTACCAGACTCCTCCTTGTTTCCATTGACATAACCTCCTTGTACACCAATATCCCCCACCTTGAAGGCCTCAGTTCCCTTCAACACTTCCTTGATATGTGCCCTCCAAACAGTCTTCCCAGAATATCCTTTCTCATATCCCTAGCCAACTTTATCCTCTCCAAAAACTATTTCTCCTAGGACTTCTGGAATTTTTTTTTCTGAAAAACTGCCCCCTCAGTCCCCTCATGTGGTTCAGATACATAGGTGATATATTTATGATCTGGACCCACGGAAAGGAACACCTCCTAGACTTCCTCAACTGATTCAATGACAATCACTCCATCAATTTCACATGGTCATATTCCCACACCTGTATCACCTTCCTTGACATAGATATTAGCCTACGACAAGTGGCCCTCCATACCTCAGTACACATCAAACCAACCAATTTACAACAATATCTACACTTTGACAGTTGTCACCCCTTCCACATCAAATGTTCCCTCCCAAATAGCCTTGCAATCCGTAGCAGACGTATCTGTTCCGATCATGAATCAATCTCCAGTTACTCCCAAAAAACTATCCCAAGCCCTTGTTTCCCACCGATACCCCCATGATCTCGTGGAAAAACTAATTTCCCATGCCATCACGCACAACCCTCGTTCTGCACCTCCTAAAACTGACCATGGACCAACACTTGTCACCCAGTTCTTTCCTGTCAACCAGTTCTTTCCTGTCAACCAGATACTCCGCCGTGGGCATGATTGCCTACGGTCCTTCCCTGAAATGCATTTCCTCCTTCCCAAAATCCTACCCACTTCTTCCCGCACTTGCTTTAGCAGACCACCCAATCTGTATAACATCTTCGTCCACAAGTATTTACCTGCCGACTCTCCTAGACCTCCACAGGGATTTTTCCCTTGTACCAGACCCCGCTGCAAAACTTGCAGCATGCACCCTGCCACCACTACTTACGCCAACCCTGTCATAGGCGAATCTTTCCGTATAATTGGACATGCTACGTGTGCTACCACTCACCTTATTTACCAACTCACCTGCCTCCACTGCACTGCCTCTTACATTGGTCTCACCACTCAACAACTATCCTACAGGGTGAATGGCCACAGGCAAACCGTTTATACTCTAACCCAGATCATTCAGTGGCAATTCATGTGAACTCACATAATTCGAACAACCTGAACACCTGTTTCACAATTGGAGCTATTAGAGTTTTTCCAAATACCACCACCCCTTCAGAACTCCCGCAGATGGGAACTAGCCAACCAACATATCCTTGACACCAGACACACCCCTGTCCTAAACCTACATTAAACCTGTCACTTGCTATCTCTCATTTCATTTTACAGTCAGTTACTTATATATGTACATTTCATCTATTCATATATATATATATATATATATGGAAAATAAAGGGAAAATACACCCAACACTCACCATAGTTGAAGGGAGGAGGGCAGCAGCAACACAGCACAACACACAAACAAAGAAAAAACAATATTTCGGGTGAAAATCCCCTTTTTCAAGTTAACAGAGGCTGGTCTTGCGCAAGACTTGCGTAGGACGCAGCCACTCATAGAACGCAACAGACCGTCGGAGGTGGTGGGGGCAGCAACGATAATATAACCGCGAGTATACGAAAGATTAAAATGATCAAAAAAATATATATTAGTTATTAAAAATATATATAAAGAAAAAATATAATTGAAAATTAAAAAAAAAATAAAAAAATAAATAAAAAAATAAAATTATGAAACTATTGAACTATTGTACTAGCCAGTGGTGGGTGTATAGGGTGAGGATGGGGGATGTCTGGTTTGAAGGATGTGTTGATATGCCAATTCCCACCTGCGGAGTTCAGATTGGGAGGTAGTGTCTGGAAGTACTCTAATGGCTCTTACTGTGAAGCAGTTATTAAGGTCACGGGTGTTGTGAGTACTGGCATGGTGAGCAACGGGGAGGTCCAGGTTTTGGGAGTAAACTGTCTGTCTGTGACCATTCATTCTGATGGATAATGAGTTTGAGGTCAGGCCAATGTAGGAACTTGGACAGTGGAGGCAGGTGAGCTGGTAAATGAGATGGGTGGTTGTACAGGTGGCATGACCTATTATGGGGTAGGTTTCACCAGTTGTAGGATTGCTGTAGGTAGTGGTAGGTGGATGCATACTGCAAGTTTTGCAACAGGGTCTCTTACAAGGGAAGGATCCAAATGGTGGTTTAGGAGCATCAGAGGCTTGATATTTATGTACAAGAATGTTTTTTAGATTAGGCGGTCTGCTGAAGGTGACTCGGGGTGTGGTGGGAAGGATAGTTGGAAGAATGCGGCGCATTTCAGGAAAGGATCTAAGAAAGTCATAGCCCAGACGAAGAATTTTGTTTAGGGATTCCAGGCCAGGGAAAAAACTGGGTGAGAAAAACAGGGTTCTGATTGGCTTTAGGTTGTTTGTGTCGGTGTGGAGGACTGTCCCTGACCCTTGATACTTGTTTTTGAATTATTTCTGGAGGATAATTGCGGTTTATGAGTGCCTGGGTCGGATTGTTGGTGTACATATATATATATATATATATATATATATTTCTATCTCCCTTTATTTTCATCTATAACATATCTAAATAAAATTATAACTTTTTGAATTATGCTACACAAAGATTATTTTGTTTCACTTTTATCGCTGTTCAAGCTTATCCCCCCCCCCCTTCCCGGCAATTCTACCACCACCTGCGCATTTTCCGCCTATGCTTCATTCATGTGGCGGGTTGGGATGTGACCACATCTTTGCCCCTGCCATATGTCTCTCACATGATTAAGACTCATGTTGAAATACTTTAATGTTCCTACCGAATTACACCCTTCTTCAAACAATTACAATCTAATGTTTATATCGCTGTTAATAGAGTTACAGCTGTTGTATTTTTAAGAAATATGATGTCACTGACAAAGTCAGCATCACTTATCCAACCGAGTCAGTAGTGCCTGTGCTGGATATGTAGCACAATCCATAATTGCTTGCTTTCTTTCAAGTATTTTAAGATTTTCGTGACAGCATTCCAGTGAGAGTAATCATAAGAATGTAGGAATCGACTCATGTGACTTACAACAAACATAATATCTGGTCTGCTTACAATTGCTGCATGGATAAGTGATCCCACTGCTTCTCTGTGGGGGTGATTTCTCTCAGGTACTCCATTAGCCTTTGAAAGTCTCACATGTGGATCAGCAGGAATACTGTTAGGATTTGCATCAATCATATCAAATTTTCTCAACAACTGTTCTATATACTTAGTTTTGTGTATAACGATAGTCTTCAAATCTCTCTCTTTGCATGCCAACAAAATTAGTTATTGGGTAAATTTTCAAATCAATTAATTATTAATTACTTCATTCAATACAGTATATCTCTGCAGATCAGAAGTCCATCATAAACATACAGACAAAGGTAACATTTGATATCATTGATTTGTCTAGTATAAACACACTGATATGCTTTGGTTTTCGCAAAATCAAATTTGTTTAAAACTGAATTGAATTTTGTATTCCAACATCTAGGAGTTTGTTTTGGGCCATATAAAGATTTGATGATTTTACATATCATATTAGGTTTGCAGTCTAGTCCCTCTGGTGATGTCATACATATATTATCTTTCAATTCACCATAAAGGAAAGCTGTAGTTATATCAAATTGCATGATCTCTAAGTTATTTTGAGCTGCAATAGACAGTAGCAGTCGAATGGAGATACCTTACTGTTGGTAAGAAAGTCTCATCATAATCAATCCCATCAGTCTGAGCATATTCCTTTGCATATAGTCTGGATTTGTAACATGGACCTGTTGGTTCATCATTAATTTGGAACATCCTATTACTTTTGAATCCTGAGGCTTGTCTACCAATGTCCAAGATCCATTTTGATTATGAGATTTTAGTTCCTTGTTTATAGACATCTCCCACTTTTCTGACTCAGGTGATGTTATTGCTTCATTGTAGTTTTGTGGAATAGGAATTATTGGATCTACACTATAGCACAGGTAATCTTTTTCAACTGTATCTTTTCCTTTAGAGAGAACTAGTTTATTTCTAGGTCTCAGTCATATTTGAGGTTAAAGGTGTCTCACTTCTGGTTTATACTCACAGCTGGAAGCGGTATTGGTATCAGAGAAGTATTCAGCAGTAGTAATTGTGGAATCTGATTCATCACTGGAGCTCTTGATGTATGATTGTGTTTTAATTCAAGTGATGAATCACACATTGGTTCTGTCAAATCAACAGGCACATAATTTCTTTTGACAATAGATTCTAGAAAAACAGCATCACTGCTTTCAATCACTATCTGAGAAGGAGGGATTATAAATCTATAACTTTTTGACTGCTCACAGTATCTGATAAATTTAGCTTTCTTCTCTTTAGGATCCCATTTCCTTCATTTTTTCTTTTGCATCACAGCAAAATATTCTTAAACTACTCACATCTGGTTTTCTTCCTGACCACATTTCGTCTGGTGTTTTAAATGTCAGTGATCGAGTTGGAGCTCTGTTGATGTGGTAAGCACTAGTATGTACAGCTTCAGCCCTATATATCTTAAGAAGATGAGCATTGATTAACATACATTTTGCTCTCTCCGCTAATGTTTGGTTCATTCATTCATCAACACCATTTTATTCTGGCATCTTTGGTGTGGTTGTTTGATGGATTATTTCAGCACCTTGCAGGGCCGCATTTAGGCATAGGCTACCTAGGCTGTAGCCTAAGGGCACGCACCACATGCAAAAATAAAATAAACATATTTTAGTTGCTTTCATCTTGTTGACATGTGTGTGTGTGAAAAATCAATATTGTCTTTTTAATCTTTCTCCATTGCGTGCTTTGGTGAAGTTAATCATCTATTATTGTTTGCTTTATCTTAATAAGTAGGCCTACTGTTTCTTATTGTTACTAAAACTTTGGAGTTTGTTATTTCGCGGGCTTTTGCTGAGGGTGTTTGGTTGTGACACCACTAAAATAGACAGCACCTTCTCTATCGATCATCAGTCGAAAAACTGAATGTGCTATCATCACTTGCTATTTCTCGTTCACTTCAGTCTTGGAAACAATACAGAAATCATGTTACGAACTTTAGATTCTTCAGTAAGTTATCCTCGTATATCTTTACTACCATTAATTTAATAATAAATAATCAATATTTCCATATATATAAAAATGAGGATGTTTGGATGTACTTCTTGAATGAATCACGCCTTAATAATGCAACATATTTAATTTAAATTTGGCATGAAGTCAGTTAATTGTGTGTAAAGTAACATAGGATAGATTTTATACCACAAATATGCATAGTTCTTTTTGAAATTTCCATTAATATCAATTCACAAACAACAAAGAGTTTCCTACTCAGTAGATAGCCGTACCACGTTTACTCTTTGCTTTTAACGTAAATCGCAAACACTACTTTTCAGAAATAAAAGCAAAAACCTTCTTACGTATGCAAGTTTGTGTTTAGTTTAAAAGCCACAAAACTGACGCACTTGACAAATAACAGTTTGGAAGCAGGAAATATAAATATAAATTAAAAAAAGGTAGGTAATGTTGTTAAGTTTGCAAAGAGATGTTTTCAATTGCATGCATAAAATAGTATGACATATCAAATATTACACCATAATTTTCTTCATAATATATCCATCATAATAAATGTGAAAAATCAAAGCTTGGAAAAAAACAACGTAAAATACTATGAGTTTACCAGCACGAAAGTCGGTTCACTAAAAGTGCAAAATGGTCGTGTTCGAAATGTCGTATTTATAAAAATGTAAAGGATTCGATTCTATCTCGGTTTAATTTATTTCCTGTTTCTTTTTTGTTACTATACAGTCTCTGTATTACAAATTATTTTTGCCAAAATTTAAAACTTAAATAACCCTTTTTATTTTTTGTTCAAAATTTTTGTACAAATAGTGGAGACTATGTTTCACGAAACAGTGCATTTTACTTACTGTTCAATATTCTGCAAATATCTAACGAATCTTACACTTAAAACGAATGTATTCAATGGACTAATTTAGAAACTTATTGTTTGATGAAGCAACACTGGAAGTCATTTACAACAGAATATACCTCATTTACACGGAACTTATGAAATATGCTTATTGATTACTAATAATCACTAAATTCCTTCTGCCTTATGCTGTAACAAAAACATTCTAGTCCAGGCAGCATTTCAACCAAATCAAGTTTCTGCTAATATTGCCACTACAAAATCAAATGATACGAACACATCTCAACACATAAAATGCACTGGAACTACATTTCGAGTGGTAACAGAATTTTCTATATCAATATTCCTAATTAGTATAGCATAAATTACTATCACAATTAATTTCAATATACACATTACTAAATCATGAGCAATATAAGTCACTTTGTCGTGATGCAAACTTGACAAGGAATATTAACGATTGTAGAGAATTACGGACTCTCTGTTGTATACTGTAAGTTACAAGCATTTTAGTATACATTTTTTAATTATGTTACTTCAGTAATTGCTTGAAGCTGACGACATAGTTCATGCGCCTGAATGTAGTTTCAGATGTATTCAATATTTAATTTACTGCATTTTTACGAGCATCACATTGCCAGCGTCATTATTTGGGTTCATTTAGTATCACGAACTGAAATAATAAGTCATGTTTATTTCGCTATTCATGACATAACTAACATACATTATAGTGAATGTATTAATGTGCGAGTGATAGAAGCTTTGATTTTTCTAGCGGCAATTTTAAAATGCAGCCTGGGCCAGAATTAGTTATTTAAGCTTCTTTCATGAGCGCCATTTTACTGACATCATGTATTGCTTTGTACCAATATTGTATCAAAAGATCTATAGTAAGCTTGGACGATTTAGCAGAACCAAGCGGCGTTGTCCGAAGTAAATTTTTGAAATTTATCAATGTTTTATTCAGATAGTGGAGTGGCAGACAAGCGGACTGGTAATTCGCCGGTAATCATTCAATTCTGTTTGCAGAGTGAGAAACCAATTTTGAAGAAACAATCAATTACTACTTTAACATTGGAACATATTTTAGCGCAGAATTCATGGTTCGAAACGAATGAACTATAGTAAACTCGTCTAAAGATAGTCAACCGTTTCCACAGATAGAGAACCCAACATTAACAGATCATCATGAATAAAAGAATCAATTACTACTATAATACTAACATTTCTATTTTAAAGCAGAATTAATTGATGGAATCAATGTATCCTCAAAACAAAATCAATATTCAATGAGCAAAATAAATTCTCTTTTTAAAAAATAAATAAATAAAATCAGTAATTGTCAGATACTCAGTGCAAATAAAAATATTCATTTTTAGTTTCACAATTTTTTAAGGGAAATGAACATACGCGGGCCATAAAGGTATTTATTTGCTCTTTGAATGTTAGGTTTTTTTAAATATATTTAGTCGATTCCATCAATTTATTGCTAATGTTTTGAGTTTCCATTAATTAAATCTATATTCATTTTTATTCGCGAGACTTGAAATTAGTAAACGAAAGGCAAATCTTTCAAAGAAATGTTAGGAAACTAGGGCGATGAAAATAGCCAAAACCCAGGAGACAAATCCTCAAGCAGAGCTGCAAAGGATTGAGCAGTTGGCACGTCTTGGGGCTTCTGCAGCTAATGAATTGCCGGAACAGTCGCAAGTTGGGCGAAGACAGCAACCTGAACAGTTGGTGTTGGGACGATTCGCCGAGACGCCAGGAAAAACGTGAGCTCAGTGCAAAGAGTAAGCCGAACGACAATTGATCTCAAGAGCTGCTGAAACACCAAAGCAAACGAAAAGGTGGAGATAACAACACACAGTATATTTGGCATTGCAATGAGTTGCTGAAACACCCGAACAAACGCGAGCTCGGCGAGAAGAACGACCCATCCATCAAGAGCTACTGAAACACAGGAGCAAACAAAAAAATGACAACGACAGAATGCCGCATATTTGGCATCACCACAAGTTGCTGCAACTTTGGAACAATCGCGAGCTAGGCGACATCAGCATGCCAGGTATCTAACCATTGAAACAGCTGTTTTCTAACAACACAGATGAATTGTGGCGATTTTTGAATCTTATCAGAAAGTATAATTCATGCTTCCATATGACGTCTTTTGGAACCGATAGAATTGTTGCCAAGCAAAGTTTTCACCGACATTTACTATTCAGGGGCAAGTATATGACTGAATTGGATCAATGCTTCCTTCGTTGAATACAAAACCACAGTTTTTACAGATATATTTCATGGGCGATAAAGAAGTAGAAACTGAAAGACATTATAGAATTATTGAAGAGACTGAGAGAGAGACCATACAAAAAATACAAGGGGTATTACACTACAACAATGTCTTGCTTAGGGAATTCAAAACTGCTTTGGAGAACATGACCAAAGTTAGGGCGGCGTTAGGGGGGAGGGAGGTGAGTGGGTCAAATGTACCCGGGCCCGCCAGACTGATGGGGGGCCCTATCACCGTCTGTAGGGCCCCCCCACTTGACAAGTCATAGAGCTACAAAAGAGGTCTCCCATTTGGTCTGAGGGAGGGCCCTAACTGATGAATTTGCCAGGGGCCCCCCAACTGCCTACCGCAGACCCCAAAATCCTGGAGCTGGCCCTGCCCGAAGTAACCAGCAAGGTAGTGATCCACCCCGACCGTGTGCCACGAGGACAACATGAGAGATGTTACAATGCATCGACGAGTACTCCTACCGGGCATAGGGGACCTAAAGTTCAACGTCGAATCAGAACCACATGAGCATTCTGGCGTACTTCACATCACGCAACAACCTGTACCAGAGGTGAAGGTTGAGCTAAGAACCTATGAAAATCCTCGCTGAGACTGGGATTGAAGCTGGGGACTTTTCCATCTCCATTAGGACACCCTAACCACTGAGCATCGAGACCTCTCAAGAAAATCTTATGTTACAACACTCTTCCATGCGGACGAAGTTGCGGGTAACTTCTAGTATATGACATCAAGACGCTAAGTAGTGGAAAAGAATTAAATTAAGATAGGGAAAAGAGCCACCACTTACATTTTGATGATGGATGTGGGGTGTGAACACACAGAAAAGTCACAAACACATATAATACTACTTTTCCGATGTTTGTATTTACCCCCACCATTTTCCCAATGGGCGGTCTTTCTGTGAGGCAGTCTGCAGCTGCGCCCACCTCTCATAATGTTCTCCCGTTGACGAAGCGTTTATCCCGAAAATTTCTTGTTTATTTGTATCCTAATTTGATTCGTTTCCGCTACTTAGCATCTTGATTTCATTGTTACTATATATATTGAACATTAGGATAGGATAAAAAAAACCACTGCTTACCATAGAAGGGGATTCCTGTGGTGTTGGTACACACAAAAAAAAAAGAAGGTTGTGGATTGTTGATAAGTTGAGTAGGTTGTGTGATGTGGCACGAGAAACCTGTTTGTGAATTAAATCTGGTGGGTAATTGCGGGAAATCAGGGCTTCAGAGATATTGCTGGCATATTGTTGAAGGGCTTGTTGATTGGAACAAATGTGACTGCCTCGAATGCCTAGGCTTTAGGGGAGGGAATGTTTGATGTGATGAGGGTGGCAGCTATCATAATGAAGGTACTGTTGTAGGTTGGTGGGTTTGATATTGACAGCTGTGTGGATATAGCCATTCTTGAGGGAAAGATCGTCATCCAGGAAAGTGGCCTGTGTATGGGAGTAAGTCCATGTGATTTTCAAGGAGCTGACAGTGTTAAGTTTATTGAGGAAACAGAGTAGGTTGTCTTCCCTGTGGGTCCAGATTATGAAAATATCATCAATGAATCTGACCCACAAGAGGGGTTTTAGATGGGCTGTAGCTATGAATGATTGTTATAGGCAGCCTAGGTAGAGGTTAGCGTATGAGGGAGCCATACGAGTGCCCATGGCAGTGCTGCTCACTTGGTGATAGATTTTCCCCTCAAATGAAAAAAAGTTGTTGTTTAGTATTAGTTCCACCAAGGTGAGCAGGAAAGATCTGGTGGGGAGGATATTGGGTGGACGCTGGTCTAGAAAACCTTTACCAACCCCGTAACTGGGGAAAGCTTTCCCATCACAGGATTCGCCACATGTGTATCCTCCCACCTTATATACCAACTCACTTGTAACCATTGCCCAGCCTCCTACATTGGACTCAAAACAAATCCACTGGCCATCAGAATGAATGGACACCGACAATCAGTACACACCAAGAACCCTGACCACCCTGTATCTCATCATGCCACTATACATGACACCAACAATTTTAACACCTGCTTCTCGGTCCGCGCCATCAGAGTCCTCTCAGATAAAAGCAAGGTCTAAATTTAAGATAGCACCAATTTTCCTCTCACCCATCCCCCTCACTTCCACCTTCTCTCATAGAACCACCGCTCACCAGAGCCTATCTTTATAGATTGTGACTTTGAATTTTGTTTTAGTTTCAACTTAAAATTTCTGATTCCCCCCCCTCCCCCCCTCCCCCCATCCCCCCACACGTGTGTCCATTACTTGGTGGCTTTTGGGACCATTAACTGAGGTATACTGCCCTTCCGCGATGGGACCTTGTGTACAGTTTTGCTTTATACTTGCTATTCGTCATCGTTTTCCAGCCTGTGGTCTTCTACCCCCATCCTCAATTCCTGCCATGTTGTTTTTCCCCCACCATGAGCCACCGACATTGTGGCTCATGCAGTTGGCTGCCGGCCGCTTGCGAGCAGCCATCACACTTCTACTGAGGAAGAGCCATGATCGAAAATTCTATTCTTTGTGTGTTCGTGTTTTTTGTTTTCGTGTACCAACGCCGCAGGAATCCCCTTCTTTGGTAAGCGGTGGTTTTTTATCCTATCCTAATGTTCAGTATATCCGCTTTTAGCACCTTTGTTTCCTAACAATATATATATATATATATATATATATATATCCCCTTATATAAAACGCTAACGTGGAGTCTGGATGCTTTGTCTAAAGCTGCTACTGCTATTGGCTTAAGAACGGTCACGTGCCAGCTTTCACTCGCCAATCAACAGCCACCATATTGCATTCCTTCCTTCATGTTGTATTTTGTTTATTTACTACAGCTAGATTCAAAAACTCATGTAAGGAGAAGAAGATTCAATATTTACGCTATTTTATCTGTATCAGTTAAGACGCAGAAATTCATATAAGGAGAAGGGGATTCAATATTTACACTATTTTATCTGTATCAGTGATAAGGACTAGGTTAAACCATAACCTAAGAATTTTTTTGGCAGACAGAGAACAATGAAGTTTATTAAAAACTAGGAGAAACATACGTAATGTGAAATGTATTAGTCAAATAAATAACAGTTATCCATTTTCGAAATTATAGTCCCTGTCATATGAAGTGAAATGCATTTATTTATTTTAAAATATTAACCAAATACTCTGATAATCTAACGAGAGTAATGTATTCATATAATGAAAGATATCATTAAAGATGACTTATTCGTTTCTCCTTATAAGCTTTTCCATAATAAATTCCTACTACCATTATATATGATACCCTTAGTTTTTGATACATGTGTTAGCTATTAAATGAGATTGAAGATAACATTTTTATTAGATTTAAATCATCAAGGATATGACTATTTACTGTATAAGCGATATGACACTTGCAATTCAACATCGATATTATTGCCACAAAATAGCAGTGAGCAGAGATATTAGAAATACGGAGAGCAGGAGAAAAAAAATTAAAGCGAGGCAATTATATGTCTCGAAGTTACAATTAGTACGTTCGTTTAAATTTACATATTGCTTTTTATTCATCTCCGACAACCAGATGCAAAAAATTCATGTAAGGAGAATGGTATTCTATGTTTACGTTATATTAACTTTATAAGTATTAGGTTAAAAAAGAACCTTACAAATTTTTTGGCAGGAGATAAGAAATAATGAAATTTATTAAAAACTCGGAGAAAGTTTACACGAAATGTACGAATTGCGAAATATATCATTCAAATAAATGACAGTTATCCGTTGTTAATATTATGCTTTCTGCCATTTAAAGTAAAATAAATCAGGATTAGTGGAGATCACGATTCTGCCAGGAATTGCCATGGTAAAACGCAAGAATACTGTAGAAATATTTTCCGAAGTATATTTAACTGTATTATGCCGGTCCGGGATATATTACAACCTAATTTCTGCTTGAAATTAATGGTAGTCTACAGGTTGTATTACAACAGAATTACTGCTTGAAAATAATATGTCTTGCGACTGACAACAGGAGTATAATGACATTATTACTTAATGTTATTTTGGCGGCGTAATCGCGATCTCCAGTAGAACCGATCGTTATTCATTTTTCCTTATACAAGTTTTTCCTGAATAAATTCCTACTACCACCACAGGTGATGCCCGTCGTTATTCATATGAGCGTTATAGAAGCTATCATTTTCAAAAGCAATATTAGTGGAGGTTGTGGTTAAGTTGACCAGAATCCCCACTGACACATTTTGTTACAGCATAATTCACTCTAAAATGAGTTTTACAAACCTGTTAAACTGCTTTCATAAGCGCCATGTTACTGAAGGTATTAATTAATGCGGTTGAAAGTAGTTCCATACACATAGTGCTGAATTGTGCCTGGACCAGGAATAAAACTGATATTACATGGATAGCAAAAGTTTTCGGGATTCCTAATTTGTTTTTAATTTTATTGGTTCTATACTTCCGTCGTCATTAATTAAGTAGAAGTTACTACTGTAATGCTATGTGAACAGCAAATCAGATATGAAGAACAATAAAAAAAAAAATATAAGGGCCCGCACCACAGGTATAGCCTAGGGGCCTACAGACCCTAAATGCGGCCCTGGTACCTTGTAAGAACTGAGAAAAGTTGTTGTTAATGCATTCATGGCCATTGTCTGAGCGTAAACATTTTATGTTGCATTCTAATTGTTTTTCAGATTGCATTTTAAAATTTTGGGATTTTTCAAAAGGTTCTCACTTTTTATGAAGAAAATAAACAAATACCTTTTTTGAATAGTCATCAATGACTGTTATTAAATATTTAGCACAACCTAATGACATATTTTCCATTGGACCACAAATATCAGAGTTTACTAGCTTAAGGACCTTTTTAGCTTTTGACCAATTGTATTTTAAAGGTAACCTGTTTTGTTTTCCTTCTAAGCAAGTTGTACAAACTAATTTGTCTGCTATCTTGGACAGTTTTACTCCTGCTTTCTCCACTATTTTCTCCAGATTATTAAATTTCAAATGACCCATTTATTGGTGCCAAAGGAAAATGTCTTGCTCATCAACATCAGATATGAATGCTTGATGATTATATATATTTAATCTGTACATATTGTTGATTAAACTGGCTGTACCAACTATTTCATTATTACTGTTCATTATTATACAGCCCCTACTGTTGAACTTGACCACCATTTCTAATTATATGTATGACAGATAGTAGATTCGTTGACAGTTCTGGTACAGATAGGACATTTTGAAACAAAATTTTCTTACATTGACCATTAGCATCACACACATCACACTCAGCTTACCTGAGCTATTTACTCATAAGCATTTACCTTAACTGAGTTGATAAGTGGCACTGTTTCTTCTTGTAATATATTTCTGTGCATGGTCATGTGCATAGAAGCACCAGAGTCTATATAACAGAAATCACTGTTATTCACTGAAGCTATGAATGCAGTGGCATAGCTTGAGCTTTCTGATTTTCAACTATGTGTTTCTTCTTTGCTTTA
Source organism: Vandiemenella viatica (assembly GCA_031002005.1). Classification (NCBI taxonomy): domain Eukaryota; kingdom Metazoa; phylum Arthropoda; class Insecta; order Orthoptera; family Morabidae; genus Vandiemenella; species Vandiemenella viatica. Next base: position 182,239,008 of record JARYHS010008074.1, read on the forward strand.
GTTTGCATTGTGTACTCATGTGGACATACTTATAATAAGTGTTGCACTGAGGTCCCTTTTGAAGTTGTTTCTTGAAGTATTTGTTGTTCTTATAATTTTTGGCAAAAGCTGATGTGTTACCATCACTTGTTTTTACATCTTGTAAAATTTTAGCTTTTACGGAGTCAGCACTTATTTTTATATCGGAAATTTCGATGGCAGTTATTATCAGTTTGTTTGCATCTGGTATACTGGAGAGAAGCGGAGTTCCAAGTCACTCATCGTCTACTTTCAATCCAGTATTTTGCAACTCGTGTGCTGTGGTCATTATTTTGCTAACATACTCTTCTAAATTTTGACATCCGATTGGAGTTGTGCACAGATCACCAAATAAGCCTACTCAACGTGTTAATCCAGAATCATCGAAGGCATTGCTAAGTTGTCCGAAACTTCTTTTGCTGTCTTGCATTCTTGGATGTGGATGTAGTTTATGGAATCTGCTAGCAGAATAATTTTTGATTTGGCTTTTAAATAACATTTGGGATTGATGTAATCATCACTCTCATTTTAAATACAGTTCCATAATTCTTGGTGTTCCAGATAGGTTTTTACAGGAAATCTCCATGTCGAGTAGTTTTTCTCAGCCAGTGAGTTTATCAATCAAAGCAAACTGATTGCTTGAACCCATATTTTACGCACTTTAAAATGCCGCATATTGTTTAAGTTGTAATTTTTACTTTCAGCAGATATTCACCACTTTTACATATACCTGGCTACTGGGCCCATAACCTGTTGGGTTTTAAATATGCTGTGAAGAATTATTTAACCAAGAAGCATTTATTTGTATGAAAAATACAGGTAACTAGATAACAGAAATGTAACTGGGAGCAGTTTACACAGAATAACAACAATCACTGTTTATACTTTGGTCAGACTAAAAACTACAAAACAGAAATGTTATTAAATGTTGAAGGCAATTACTCTAATTAAATGAATAAAAACAAATGATACTTTAACACAATGACTTAAAACTTTCACGTAATCAATAAAAATGGCTATGATGATTTGTTCTCAAGTTGAAGGATTTAACTACACCTTCACAATCTTCACGCTGTCATATTTGTAGGAGATACTTGCAAACGGTAATTACTTCCTGGATGAGCTTTGTAGAAATTGTAATCAACATAATGCATTTATCCTAATGGAACCTAACCTCTGCAAATTAAATTCTCTTTAGCTTCAGTATTTTAACAGGAGATAATACTTATTTGCTATTCATTTACTGCCATGCCACCAACTATAATGACAACACAACTCCATTTCCTCATTTATGTCCCATATTGAGACTGGGAGTAGGAGCTGTATCTCTTATTTTACCATCGAGACATCAACTTGTTCTTGCTTTGAGAGAAAGATGCCTTACCTCTTTGTGTTCTCTTCTTTCAATTGAGCAGTGGCCTTGCTTTGGATATACATATTTATGTGGTAAATGTTAGTAATAAGATAGATACTTTGCATTTCTGAACCGAGCCAGGGCGTAACACTATGCCAATGCCTCTCGGTGATTTGCCTCTATGTTTTATGACCAAGCTTGCTGCTGCAGTTTCCTATGGGAATGGTAGGCCAGCCTGCACTAATGAAGAGGGTATTGAGTTTTATGTACTTTCCATGAGACAACTACGTGATTGTACCACGTATGGCTGACACCTTTTCTGCACCACTATACTAAGAGAAACCAGTTACTAACAAAGTGGCAAGGGCAGTCTGTTATGTATAATTTTGGTGAACAGTTAGGGATAGACAATTTTCCAAGTAAATTATTAGAAAAATTCAGTAAAATCTTCCCTCCACTGGCTAAAAAACTCTGACATTACCACTTTGGGTCAAATCACCCACATTTTATCATGGTCAGAATGGTTTTCTATAGTTTAGGAGTGTATCTGTATTTTAATATGTTATTTCAACCAGCTTTTACAATAAATCCACTTAACCACATCTCTTGCAATTATTCCAAGCAGCTACTAATATCGTTGTAGTTAAGTTGTTACTCTATTTTTCCTAGCTAGTTTCTTACAGATGTCAATTGGAAATCACTTGAATCGCAGCTGACAGTAAGCGAAGGTGGGCTGAACCCACTTCTGGATAAGTATGTCATTCAGCTCGGTCAGTTAGAGATATGTCCATGGAAGAATAGTAAGAATATTGTGATGCTGAAAATACATGCATTAAATTGAAGAAAAATCTAAAGACAGGTGTGACACAGACACACACTATGTAACACATCTTAGAATTTCGCATAACGAAATTAGTTACTGAGATAGCAGGTTCAGTTGAAGTATATGGGAACACCCTTTTAAATTCATTTTTATAGTTAATTTTGATAATATTTCCCAGTGATATGTCCTATATAAGTATTTGTTCAAGTGTTAACAGTAAATTCAATAGTTAAATTCATTTAAACAGCTGTTCAGAAACTTAACCTCAGATTTGTATAGGTAGTGTTTGACTTTCATTTAGTTTCAATAAACCAAGATATTTCGTTAGTTTAAAAGATGTTTAGGTAGATATATAGCCAGTAGATAATTAGTTTTGTTATTAAAAGATCTTACTTAGAGTCTGAATATGTTTGAAAGTGATTTGCCAGTTTTGAATTTTATCACGTAATTTTTCCACTCTAAACACGAAGCATTTAGCTATCAGGAAAACAGTTAAGAAGTCAAGTGATAGAGATAAAGTATCGTAATTTCGGTTTAGATAACATATTAAAGTTTTAGAAAGATTCATGTAACCTAAAGATCGTTTTTGAATATAATTTGATATAGCCAGACATGTGATTTAGGTAAAAGTTCGATATTTCAGTCTTTTTCGGGGATTCATGAAAAGAAATTATATTCAGAGTAAAGTTTATTTAAAATTAAAGACTTCTGGAAAAAATTCATTTCAAAATATTAAAGCATTTTATAGTAATAAAATAAAATGGGTTTTGGCGCGAGTAAGCAATGATGCAATCGCTCGACATTCGCCGAGGGTGATATCTACAAAAATTCGTAATAAATCAGGGAATTAACTTAGAGATTCCAAATTTTTACAGTAATAGTTTTTCATTAGGGAAATTTGTTTAGAGGTATTTTCAAGTCAATATTCGAAATATTTCAAGACATTAAATTTTAATTTCGAGTATTAGACCATTTTAAAAAATAGGTAAAATTCTTTATTTGAAATCAGGTAATAGATGAGCAATAGGAGAATAGAATTAAATTTGTTTCAACTCGATAGAAGCAATATTTCGGTAGTTATGGCAATCACATCTTTACGACTCTTTTCTGGCTAAACTATTAAAGTAACAACATTTTTTATAATAACTTAATTCGACGTTTGTAATAATATCTTGCTACTATCAAAATTTCAGAGAGCTAGGATTAATTTTACTGTCATGATCAAATTGGATTTCGCAACAGTTGTCAGAAACTGATCAGCTATCGTATCAAATCCTTGGGAAAGTCGAAACAAGGAATTCACACGGTCCGATCCTATATATATCCCCTCCACAGCCTAAGCGCGCCCATTCCTAGAAGCAGCAGTTGTTCAGTGTAGGCGCGTTATGTCGGGTGGCTAGCTCTGGGCTCGTGGCGCGGCAAACTTTTAGTTTGTTCAACATCAAGTAGAAATTCTACCAGCTTAGGGAAGTTTTATTCTGAAGATTCATGTATTTGAGAAGTAATAGTAACGTGGGGTTTCGGTCGTGCTCGAGTGGTCAGTCGAATCTGTAAATTAAATTTGGAAAAGTTGTCTGAATGCCTATGCAGTACTTTAACTTTGTAATGTTTTGAAGAATATACTCATCATATCAGAAGTGAACTTTTATCATTGAACTTGAACCTTTTCCTTAGTTTCTGGTCAAAACTATGGTGGCGACTGTGTGAAGAACTTAGTACTGCAATTCATTAGGTTTGCACGATCAAAGTTAAGATGCAGTTTGTGTACCAACCCCAGCACAAGCAAGTTGTCTTACAACTAGTAGTTAATGCTGTTACAGTTTTTCATTAAGGCAATACAGATAACTAGCATTTTTTAAAATTAAGTATAACCACTGCTGTGAAAAAGTCATGGGAAAGTATGCTATAGATTTTCACTTTTTCATTGTTATAAAAGGAAGATTGCAATATGTAAAACACCCTCTGTTTTCCTTAGGTAACATGGAGAGGTGCTTCTTTGTACAACATCTGAGAAAGGGACATAAATAGCAATTGAGAACTGTGTGATCCTGTGAGGGATCCTATAGGCCAAAAAAGTTTTATTTCTGGGCATATGGTGATGGTGGGATCTGTGGTGTGAGGACAGTAAGTGTTGGTATCAGAAAGCTGCCTTATAACCACTGCAGACCATGACACCATGGTGGTTGAGTTCTCGTCAGCTTGGAGTTTGATCGTGGTATTGTTCCTGGATGGTTTTCTTAATGCTCTGGTTTCTGCAGAGCTGAGGTAGTTGAAGTGGGGAATAGAGTTTAGTTAAGAGTGTGGAGACAAGTAGGAAGTGAAGAACTCTTGTTAAAGAAAGGTGGCTTGGTTCTGTGGAAGAGGGCAGGGATCCAGGGTGAGATGTAGGTTTGAATTGTAGTGGGCTGAACTCAATCCTGTTGTGTTCATTATCACTCTCCACTGTAGAAGATAAGTGATACCACATGTGGATGCACGGAACATCCTTTGATAGAATCGATAAATGAGGTTTGGAGTGGAGGAAAAGTTAACCATATACTACAGATGTTTAATTGAAAGTGGGATGGTGGTCTGCAGGGTAGGTGATGAGGGCTTTGGTAGGGAATACCGAGATTGCGGGCAAGGCATGGGGTTCCTGCTATCCAGTGTAGAATTGGTGTACAATATGCAGTTGCTATAGGAAATGTAGAGCTACAGTGAGTTAGCTTTTAACGAGACCTGAAAGCAGACCACCCAATCTGAAGAATATATACTTTCCGTCCCTCCTAAGGTATCATACGGATCATTTCAGTACAGCATACTTCACCACAAATCTTACAGCTTGAATCTGGCTACTAAGACCTATTCCATTCATGATTGAAAAATATGCTCGCAATGATCTTTCCACTTTTGGAAGCAGTCCTAGAACCTGTTTTTTTGGTATTGCCTTTGTATGGCTTTTGTTGTATTAGTTCTGATTGTTTCTTTATTGTTGAATCAGTGTTCTTTGACACTGAAACAGGAAAAAGAATATTAGAAAAACTGAATGAAGGGAGGAAACAGAAATGGAAAGAGCTAACTTCTCAAATGAGCTTTACTCACTCCGGTAGAAATGCAGTAGAAAACTGGGTGCAGCCTCAAAAATGTGCAAAGAGGAGCCAGGAATTACACCAGCTTAAATGGCATTGCACATCAAAACAATAGCTGACAAAGTCCCAATAGATCCTGCCATGAAGAAACAGATGATTGAAATGGATAACAACCTTAGAAATAATCCTATTCTCTCTAATCCATTTAGTCTTGAAGAAGTTGAGAAAGCCATCAAAATTCTAAAAATGAGGAAGGCTGCAGGGTTAGATGGCATTTTCCCAGAATTCATCAGATATCTCGGCAAGCAGGGAAGAACTTGGCTCAAGAACTTCTTCAGTGATATCCTGGACACTGGGATAGTCCCCCCAGAATTTAAGATGGCTCACACCTTAACGATCCTCAAACCAGGCAAACCAACAGATGATGCTTCAAGCTATCGACCTATTGCTCTACTCACTGTTTGCTATTAGCTTCTAGAACACCTCATCCTTAACCTCATACAAGGAATAATAAATATCATAAAACCAACATATCAGGCAAGTTTCAGACTAAAACGGAGCTGTTGTGAGCAAGTATCAGCACTGACATCATATATTGAGGCTGGATTTCAGAAGAAGTTAAAAACATCAGTAGCCTTTGTCGATCTAACAGCGGCATATGATACAGTTTGGCTGGATGCACTGTTACTTAAACTTAAAAAACATATACCCTGAAGGAAACTAACATCACTCCTGAAGAATATGCTGACCAACCGATATTTTAAGGTCACCGTCAGACATAAGACAAGTAAGTCATTTACAAAAAAAAATGGATTACCTCAAGGGTCAGTACTAGCTCCATTGCTCTTCAACTTGTACACCAGTGACATGCCAGAAACAACCGGCAATAAATTCTGCTACGCTGATGACTTGGCTATCGCCGTCCAAACTGCCACATTAGAGGAAGGTGAGAGCATTCTCTCTAATGATTTAGAAACCTTGAACACATGTTATAGTAAGTGGAGACTTTGTCCAAACCCAATGAAAACAGAAGTATGCACATTCCACTTGAGCAATAAAATAGCACATCAGCAGCTCAAAGTGAACTTCTGCCACTATAGGGTGAAACATAATTTCTATCCTAAGTATCTTGGCATCACCTTAGACCGCTCCTTAACATTCAAAAAACACCTCGAAAACACAAGTCAGAAACTGAAAACACGAAACAACATCATGAAGAATCTAGCTGGTACTTCATGGGGAGCTGATGCGGACACACTACGAACAACCGCTCTCACTATGGTTTACCCTGTTGCTGAGTACTGTGCTCCAGTGTGGCATCGTAGTACTCTTACTAGAAAAATCGACCTCCACCTGAATGGGTGTATGAGAGTTATAACTGGCACCCTAAAATTCACCCCAGTCCCCTGGTTGCACCTGATCAGCAAAATACCACCTCCAGAGATAAGACGCCAAGAAGCAACTGCACGTGACTGGATAAAACTACACCATCCTGATCATCCACAGGATCTCCCAATCCATGAGGTTCTAAATAACTTACCACCCACTCGTCTTAAATCCAGAAATCCGGTATGGCAAGATGTATTTGACTTTGATGTCATGGAAAAATGGCGACAAAGCTGGAACTCCACATCTGTAAAACATCCAGATATTAAAGATCCCACAACTGGACTTCCAGGATTCCATGTAAATAGAGACCAGTGGGTCAAACTAAATCGCCTAAGAACAGGCCATGCGAAATGCATTGCCATGCTGTATAAGTGGGGTCTTCAGGATTCTCCTGCATGTGACTGCGGTGCTCCTTCCCAGAGTGTGGAGCATATTATCAGGGAATGCTCTCTACTGAAGTATGATGGACTATATGAAGATGTTTTTGGAGCTACAAGTTCCTTCGTAGAATGGCTGGAAGAACTGGACATCAGCTTGTGAACGCTACCAACTTTCTTGTCTTTGTATATATTTATTATTGTATTAGTTCCTTGCCATACGACAAATAAATAAATAAATAAATAAATAGTGTTCTTTGAGTGGCATTTTTAATCTTTGGAACAACCAAAAGTTGCAGGGAGCTAAGTCAGGAGGCTGAAGGAGCTTTAAAACTCTAAGCTTTGTCAAATATTGCTGCACGAGGTTTGAAGCATGCGCTGTCGTATTATCGTGACGAAGAAGCTAGTAATCACTTGACCAAAGCTGATGTCATTTTTTTCTAATTGCATCACACAATCTTTTCATAACTTCAAGATATTTTGTGTTGATCGTCAGACATTTAGGACCATATTCATGGTGCACAACACCCTCATAATAAAACAAAAAAATCAACGACGACTTGACATTGCTCTGACTTTGGCGCTCTTTCTTCTGTTGTGGCTCTAACGACTGTATCCACTGCAAAGACTATCGTTTTGTTAAACCCATGAGTCATCACCAGTTATAATCTTTTATCCAGATTTTGATCATTGTAGACAATTTCCAAATTATCCTGAGTGATTTCAAGGCAAAGGTTTTTCTGCCCAGTCGTTAGCAATTTCAGAATGAATTTCACACACACATGAACCATTTGAAAACTTTTAGTTAAAATCTTTAAAACACTAGTTTTGGTATTACAACATCACAATCTAGTTCTCGCACAGACAATCGACGATCTTCATTTGCAAGTCACACACGTTCGATGTTACTGGTGTGTTTCTTGTCGAAGACCGCCCAGAATGTGGGTAAGTATCAACAGATGTGTGGCCATCTTTAAACTGCTTATACCACTCTTTTATTTGTGTTTTGCTCATACAATTGTTCCCAAATGTCTTCGTCATTTTGATAGTCTCCTGACAACTCTTTTCGATTTAAAGCAAAATTTAATACAAATTTGTTGCTCTGATCTTTCTGTTATTTTTTATGATAGCAAAATGCAACAAACATTCAAAACCATTTGTAAAAAAATGCCTGCTGCATGTGAATTAAGGTGTCCCAGTGACAACTGCAGCATCTAGAGAGTTAGTGAAGCCTTGCTGTTGACTCTTATACCTGTCATATGGTGCTAAATTTTCAGGAATGAAGACTTGAAGGAAGGTTGGACACTTTTAGGACATACATTGAATGGAAAGATGAATCATATCCTCCATTCACCAAAATTGAAGGGGGAGATGGCAGCAGCAACAATAAATTCAGTCCACAAACAGCAAAAACGCAGTATATCAGGCCATTTTTCAAGAAAACAGAAACATGTGACCGACCTCAGCATGCCACTACAAACCCATCTTTTATACCAGTCACCTGCCTCAGTTTCCTAAGTTTTTTCATTGTCCTAACTTCAAATGTGTTATCCATATGAATGAATGTTCACAGATGAACAGTTTTATCCAAAAATCTAAATTACCCTGTTGTTCTCCATGCCAGCTCTCACAAAACTCGTGATTCAATAACTGTTTCATAGTCGGAGCCATTAGCATACTACCAGATACCATTTTTCAGTCTGAACTAGTCAGGTGCGCATTGACCTACCCACACATTCTGGAGACCAGACCCAAATCTCAGATAATAACTTTTTTCATCACCCTGGTATACCCATCACTTGACAGTATACACAGTGATTAATTTTTTTTTTAATTTGATTTTTTTTAAAAGTGAAATTATTCTCTTCTTTTACACCCTTTTCTTATTTTGGTCAATTTCATTCTCAGAACTGTTTCTAATGATATGATAAGGGAGCTGGAATGGGATTCATTGCAAGACAGGAGGAGGATGAGGAGGGGCATGGGAGTGTACAGGGCATATACTGGCGATTAGGCATGGAAAGATATTGCAATAGGTATGAAAAGTAGTGCGTGGAAGGGAAAAGATGACCATGACCACAAGCTGGCACTCGATTTCAGGCACAAGGGTGTGGGAAGAGTCTCTTTTTTAGGTAAGGGTGTCAGGGATTGGAATGAGTTACCAAGAGAAATGATGAATAATTTACTGAAAACTTTGAAAGAATTTAAAGATAAAATTTGTAGAGGGCAAATGTAGGTAGGTGCAGGATAGGGGGAAGGTGGGTGTGTAGGGAAATTGCCACCAGAGCCTGTGCTCCATTGCAATTAAATTTAAAAAAAAAAAAAATCGTTGTTTCCCTGCCCTCCCCCACCTCCCCACACTATCTTCAATTTTCAAATTTATTATACTTGTGGCTGTGTTGACTATAGGTACTTGTGTAAGCTCAGTCATGTGTTTCTATTTTCTTGAAAAACAGCATGACCCAAAATATTGTTTCTATGTGTGTGTATGGATTGTATTATTTATTGCTGTTGCCCTTCTCTCTTCAGTTTTATAATTTATCTTTCTTTTCGGTATAAAACATCTTTTGTGTTCATTTATCATGCATGTTATTTATTTCACTTGATTCACTCATTTTAACACATATTTTTGTTCTAGCAGGTCATTCTTCATTTTCCATCTACTCCTATAAGACTTGTTTATCTCTGCACCAAATGATAAAAGATGTTCTACTGAAGTAGAACTTGCCAAAAAATATTGAACCTTATTTTACAGTTGGATGTTTATTTGGAATCTAAGCTATTATCATTATCCTTTAAATATTACAGCATTTTTTGGTCTATGGTAGTGCTTCCATTGTCACTGGCTACAGAAGTAGATCAACTGTATGAAATTCATTCATTTCCTTCCTTCCACTTTTCAGATTGTGTGTAGTTTTTACATCATCTTGTTTTATATTCCATACTTCATCAACAATTCTCTGTTTGTTGTCAGGACCAATTTGATTTTAAAAAATGGGTAAGAAACATATGCTAATTTGTTATCTTTTACCTTTGGTTCTTTAAATTGATAGAATTCCTCAAAATCCTTTTCTGACTTCCTTCAGTGACATCTATCAATGCTCCACAGTATGTAGAAGTTTCTGTTTGTGAACTGCATAGCATTAGCTGAATTCTCATTCATTTTAGCAGTAAACATCCATAGAAAAAATCTTTGTCCACCTCCACACTTATGATGCCATCAGCAATTAATGTTCTGTAGCTTATGTATTTATTAAAAAAATGACTTCAATCTAAAAAAACAGTTGCCAAACCTGGATTTCTTAAAGTTTCCTTTACTGTCAAAGGTCTTGAGTAGAATTATAATAAGAGGTCCATAATTTTTGACATGGAAGAGGTAAAGGATTTTCTAATAGACACTAAGTAAGTTTCACATGCTTCTAGAGAACTTGAACACAGGTTACAAACTGCGTGGCATTTTGCCAAGTGCATCATGAAATTGTATGCAGAATATATGTCAACAATTGGTTCAGCTACCTTATTGAACATATCTTATATCTTTAAATGAGCAATTCTTGTGTATATATATAGTAATAATGAAATCAAGATGCTAAATACCGGAAAGGAATCAAATTAGGATAGGGAAATGAGCCACCACTTACCTTTAGATGATGGATGTGAGGCGCAAACACACAGAAAAGACACAAATAATAAAGTAATTTTTGCATAAACCCTTCGTTTATGGGAGAACATTATGAGAGGTGGGCGCAGCTGGAGACTGCCTCACAGAAAGACCGCCGGTTGGGAAAATGGTTGGGGTAAATTCAAACATCGGAAAAGTAGAGGGGCAGTGAATCAGAGCTAATACCCGAGCATAGAGATATATATATATATATTTCGTATCTTGGTATTGGCTCTAACGATTTGGATGAAATTTCATATTTAGATAATGTTTGGTTTTCAGTTTTATTTAAATATGTGTCTTCCCTGCAAAAATGCGATTTTATATATATAAAAAAAAAACCAAGCAATTCTTGAATTTTGTATGATGGAAACAGTTCTAACGCCATCTCATAGAAGTTTCAGGTACCAATAAGCCTAATAATATTAGTTAAGTTTCTCTTTGCTTGTAGCAAGGATCTTTATACATACAATTCTCGTATATTAGCTGATCCAAGCAAATATTTTGCACAGTATTGCTGTCAGTCATGAAATGATATATGTGGAAATAAGTAAATGCAAGTATATTTATTAATAAAGGTATTTAATTTTTAAGAATTTTATTGTAAAAAGTTATCATTAAATACTGCATGTTTAATTGTAAAATTGCATTTAAGAAGTAGTTATTTAAAAAATAGATATTGGCTTTGTCAGATGTGATGTTTTCAAACTTCTTTAAAACAATATTAGCAGTTATTATGAGATCATTGTTTAATTTTTGACTGTAGCCTATGTGTCTTTAGTACAATCATAAGTATTACTGAATCTGTGAACCATGTAGAGGTGTCCATATGAAAACAAGTTCTGGTAAATACAATCCTGCACTTTGAAGCATCTGACCTTGTGCTTTATTACTGGTCTTGGCGAGGGTTACTTTTATTGGAAATTATTTTCTTTTCATTTGGAAAGGCATGGTTGGATCAAGAGGTATGAGGATAATGTGAAGTATGATTATAGTTTTATTGGAGTGAATGAACTTAGCACTGATGATGGGTTCATCTAAGTGCATTACCACTAATCTTGCACCATGAATTAATACCTGATTATCATTAAGATTTCTATTTAACATAATAATAACATTTTTCTTTAAAACAATGTATGAGGTGTTAAACCAGATGATATCGGAAATGGATCTAGCAATTTGGATGAAATGTTGATAACATTTTACTTTTCAAGTTTATAATATGATTTTATTACAATTCTTGCAGCTCTAATCTCATCTTGTAGAAATCCTACTGATGTTAGTTAAGCTTCCCTTTGGTTAGAACAAGGAACTGTGCACTTCAAAATGCCAAGACGTCATGTAAAATTTTGCATATTGAACAGAAATCAAAAGATGTCCATCGAAGATCGGTCACCCAGGTACTGATTTCCTTTAAATCTCCTGCAAATAAATGTTTCACTTTTTCTTTCACATGTGTTGCAATTGGTCCAATGAACTGTTTTACCCAGGCAGCTTCTCTTGGATGAGGACAAATATCTACTGTGCTGGATACAACACATTGCTACTTTTTTTGCTTGTGTTGCTTATATTCTTCTGCAAATTTGCTTTTATGGGAAGTACAAACCAAGTGTGCTGGGTGAGGAATGCTCTGGCTTCAAATTTGAAAGTTTTTGTTCAAGTCCCCGTCTGGTAATCCAAAATTCATTTTTCATGGATTCCCAAAATCACTCCAGGCGGAATTACAAACTGAAAAGTTATAATAACAGTATGAAAGAGTAGGCCTACATACTAAGATAAAACAAATGACATGTGATGATCAAGTTCACCAAAGTGCACAACTTAGAAAGATTAAAAACACAATATTGATTATTCATTCATGCATGTTAACAGGAAGACGGTGACTCGAGTGCTTATAGATAGTGATCCACTAATCGGAGCCTTTCCAATCGATTAAGACAACTGAATGCTGAAATAAAGTTATAAAAACAAATACAAAATCACTTAAAACAAGAAATTAATCAAAAATAAATTAAAAATAAAATTAATATCAAATTCTAAATACACCTGTATCAATTATAAAAGATTGTACTTTTTAATAAATACTTACTTCCAAACAAAACCTCAAAATTAAAACCTCTATTCTGTTGTTACTCGCTATTTACATTGTTTACAAAATTAATTTTTCTTACCTAACCTTCCAGACATGAAGGCTATGAAATTTTAGTTGGTACTGCAGTTGCACGACAGTGACCTCAATTCAATTTAAATGGGATGGAGTGCACACTCCGGTGGCAATTTCACTACAGACCCATTTTTCGTCTTTCTTGTGTCCACCTACTTTCGCATTTATAAAGCCCGACAACAGTATAGGTACTGCAACTTTTACATTACAAGGGTTATAAGTCCTCATCATTATCGTGTTATTACTTTTCAGAAAAGGTGTACTGAAATGTTATTTTACAGTACACTCATACTTCAAAGGCTTGAACTACACATGCGTGGACATTGTTTTCACTTTTCACGAATATTTCAGGTCTTTCAGTCCTAAAACTAGTGCAAAAAAGTAATATTTTCTTTGCACATATTTTATTATTATTAATTATTTATTTATTTTGCATGTGGTGTGGGCCCATAGGCTACAGGTTACTTAGCCTACACTTAAATGTGGCCCTGTTCAAACTACTCTCCTTGGCTGATCACACACTGCTTCAACATTTCTTACAACTAAAAAAAAACCTTCTGGGATGCTTCTTTTTGAATGGTATTATAGTGCTCGTTACAGTTTCTTTTGATGTCATAGATTGTGTCAGGTTGGCCTTCTTTTAAATGGCCATCAAGTCATTCACAAACAGAGAGTGGTAAGCTGACCCATTGTCATGATGCAGTGTCCAGCTCTGGTTCTGCAAAAGCTCAGGCCTCTTCTGTATCAATCTTCATATATCTCCCAGACTGTTAACTGAAGATTTGCATGTATGAAATCACAAACTGAGTCAGCCGATAAGTACAGATGTCTCCACACCTTAGGAAGACACCAGAACTAGTAATTGAAATATCATGTTTTCACAACACAATCCGGTGGTGTACCCCTGAGGACTTGATAGCAATTGTATGACAGGAAAATCTTCATTCTTCTATCTTTTATTATTTCTTTCCCTTTGTATATAATGTATTGTTTGTGAAAATTGCAACACCAAGAAGGAGGCATATGGTTATAATTAAATTTATTCCACACATTAGGGGTATGACAATACATAAATAATTATAATTACAGAATTGCACATGCACATTGACTATGAGAATTCAGTATGGTGTGAAGCTGACACTTGCTGCAATCGTAGTCTTGAGTCTATACGGTATGAAATAAAAGAGTGTTTCAATATGCTGCTGGGAAACACACTGTGATGTGGTTTGTAGACACATCCACAAAGCATCGACAATGGTTCTTGAATGAACAAGTTTCCAACCAACCATATCCCAGACACGTTCAATGGGCAACATGTCATGCTAATATGCAGGCCAGGGAAGCAGTGGGATCCACCGTTCTTTGTAGAAGGCTTACACTTTCCTTGCCACATCTAGGTGGGAATTGTGCTGCTGAAATACAGCTTGTGGAGCTGTCACCAGGAGGGGCAGTGCCTTGGGCACTTAAACCTTGTAAGGAAACATAGTTCCTTACATTTTTTTTTATTATTATTATTTCAGTTTCATTGTTTTATGTTTGTATATTTAAAGGTAAGATTATGATTTTTTTGTGTGTGTGTTTAATTTATTTCATTTTGTAAAAGGAAAAGATACGTTAATAGTTACTATGCAAGAGCAAAGATGTGTGTGTTACAAGAAAATCTTTGGCGGAGGAAAAAAAATGGCAGGAGGAAGATCTTGGACGTAAATAACAGATGAGAAGCAGAGATAAAATGGATGGCGGGCGAAGGCATGAATTGGTTTCGTCGCTCGAATAGTAATCGACATAATAAGAGAGAATATTGAGTTTTTAATGATTTTTTGAATGTGTAATTTGTGAAGCAAATGATGAGTGAAATATATAGAAAAGTGAAATGAAGTTTTTCTTAGTTTATTGTATGTTGTTTGAATCATACAGACCAATTAAGTAGCAGAAACTGCAAGATAATATTCCATGGATTCTGTGGTGAGTAATATCCACCCGAGGCAAATCTAGGAATCATAATAAAGGTCGGTTTCTTACATGTGGCGAACGTGACGAGAACGCAGAACTAAGTAATTAGTTCGGTAATTAAAGAGCCAGCAATCTTCGGGATACGAAACAATAATGGATACGAGGACTTTGGTAATAACATCGGAGCGAGTAATGGACCAATTGGAAAGTGAAATGAGTGTAAGTGCAAGAGTTTCTGGAAAAATTAATAGCTGTATGAATTCGGGATACGAATATCAAGAACGATCTATGGGTGAGATTAGTACTGAGTTTTTTCATGAGTCCCCAACAGTTACCGGAACCAAAAAGAAATTTTGCAGAGAAGAGAATTATTCCATCGAAACGATGCTGGCGATGATTTTAAAAAACCAACAAGAAATTAAACAAGACATGCAAGAATTGGAACAGAGTCAGCAACAAGCAATACAAGAATGGAGGAGAGCACGTAAGGAAAAGCTAGAAGTTGAAACAGAAGAAGATGGAAGAGAGGAGAACAATGAAGATCAGCAGGAAAATGGTGAAAAACAGAAAGTAACAGAAGATTGCAGTGAACCAGAGGAAATTATTTCTACAGTTAGGAAAGTAGAAAAACAAGAGAATGAAAGGAAATTTCAGACGATTTTGGTGAATGATGATATAGGAACACATAGAAAAGAAGAAGACAATGAAGAAAAACCGATGCATGATATCAAGAGAAGAGACAAAGAGAACCAAGCAACAGAAGCAAAATACCAAGGAGAGGAATGGAAAGAAGAAGACAATGAAGAAAAACCGATGCATGATATCAAGAGAGGGGACAAAGAGAACCAAGCAACAGAAGCAAAATACGAAGGAGAGGAATGGAAGGAAGAAGTGATGGAATGTGATAAAAGGAAGAACATAGGCAAAGAAGTAAGAAAAATAATGAACTGGAAAGTAAGGAAGAGACGAGGGCTAAATTTGGAGTATGAAGGCAGAAATGTGAAAAGACGTAAGTCTAAGGATGTGCTTTACACCATCAGGGATACTAAGAATAACAAATGAGTTTTTTAACCCAGATGGTGGAGAAAAGAAAAGTTAACATCTATTGTTTTGTTGTTCAATTGTATTCATTTATATGTTGTAAGATTGTTGCGTTTAAAAACATAAAGGATTTGAAATTGTACAGAGAAAGAGTGGAGCGATGACCATTGTACAGAATGAATGAAACATTATAAGGAATATTATGTAAGAAGTAATCACCAAAAATTTGATTGACACAAATTTTTGTGAAAATTGGCCGAGCGGATATGTAAGGAAACATAGTTCCTTACATTTTTTTTTATTATTATTATTTCAGTTTCATTGTTTTATGTTTGTATATTTAAAGGTAAGATTATGTTTTTTTTTTGTGTGTGTGTTTAATTTATTTCATTTTGTAAAAGGAAAAGATACGTTAATAGTTACTATGCAAGAGCAAAGATGTGTGTGTTACAAGAAAATCTTTGGCGGAGGAAAAAAAAATGGCAGGAGGAAGATCTTGGACGTAAATAACAGATGAGAAGCAGAGATAAAATGGATGGCGGGCGAAGGCATGAATTGGTTTCGTCGCTCGAATAGTAATCGACATAATAAGAGAGAATATTGAGTTTTTAATGATTTTTTGAATGTGTAATTTTTGAAGCAAATGATGAGTGAAATATATAGAAAAGTGAAATGAAGTTTTTCTTAGTTTATTGTATGTTGTTTGAATCATACAGACCAATTAAGTAGCAGAAACTGCAAGATAATATTCCATGGATTCTGTGGTGAGTAATATCCACCCGAGGCAAATCTAGGAATCATAATAAAAGGTCGGTTTCTTACAACCTCCCTAATATAGATTGACCTCAATATGTAGCAGGTCAGATTGCATGTTATAGCCAATTCTGCCCCAAACAATCACACTTGGCATTTGTCCGCTGTGCTGCTCAGTGATGTAGTCTACCTGATTGTGTTAACTACAGTAGCATTTAACACATACATGGCCATTACTGTAGGACAAGTTTAAGTGGCATTCATACAAAAACACTATATTTTGCCACTTATCATGCCAGTGATGGCCCCTTGCTGTGGCCACATTGTGTGGTCCAGTACCCTCTATCCACTGGTTCCACACATGCATCACTGTTCCAGCTGTTTTCCCTGAATGGACCACAGTGTCATGGTATGACAAACCCGTTTCCTGTAGTCCAATCATTCTGTCATATTTGAATTCACTCATATGCTGATATTGCTTCCTTTGTCAAGCCATGCCAGCACTTCCTTTTGCATTTTCACTTTGTTTGATGGCTCCGCACTGACTGACGGAATAAGACTGACCTGTATGATCACACAAAAGATGGTGCTGCTGGGTCTATGTCCAATCTTAAAAACTTATTATGGTTCCACTGTTCTACACATCCTCTGATTTTGAAGTGATTCAGACTGTTCCTTCTGGTGTTACAATTTTCACAAGCAGTAATGTACATTTCAGTTATCGCTCTCTATCTTCATCTGTTCTAATTTACTTATATACTTGTATTTATTTATTACATTTTCATTTTATTGCTATTTTTTGTTTGTTCACCACCTTCAATGACATTACTTTTCCATCAATATCAATTGAAATACGTGTTGTGATGCACATAACATGTCCAGTAGCGTGGAAGGTTTTAGGTGTATTGGAGCAATTGGTTTGCACTGGATGCATTTTGAAAATTCTACTGTGTCGTATATTATGATGGCAAGACACACTTATGCATTTCCTCTGGTTTTATAATGGAGGGAATATTATATGGTGTCAATTAGTGGTGGTCTTTTCAGCAACTAAGCCTGAAGTTCCTTGTGTAATTTTGTGTTGTGCACATTTTTTTCTATCTTTTTTGATTTCACATTTAGAATGTTTGTTTGGTTTCTCATCTGGAATTGATTATATACATTTCTTTTGAATTTCTGCATCCCTTTCTGATTGTCTGATTGTTAAATTCTTTTTTGCTGTAATGTTTTTAGGGAATAGAGGGGTATGGAAGTTTGCTGTTTCATGAAATGAATGTGACTGTAATATGGGAATGTGTGGATTGCTTTTGATTGCTGGTGAAATTTGTTCACATTGTAGTAACAAAAGCTGACATAACAGTGACAAGCAGCTGGTCCCTCGGCTTAGTTCTGTGGTCTTCTGATTTTGCTCTGATATTCTACTGGCAAGCTTAACATCAGATGACACATGCTATGACCAACATAATAATGCTAAGAAACAATCACTCACAGTTCACTTACTGTTGATCAGAATAAATTATGTGTATGCACTTCATCATGATTATAAATTTAAAAAAAAGTGAAATTTTGTTTTTAAATCTTGTTTACCACAAGACAATGTGATTAGAATGACCATCTACACAGGAATGTGGTTGACAAAATTTTCTTGTACTAAGCTAAATTTTAATTTTCATTAACTTTTTTGCAGATTGATTTTGTTGCACATGATGAAATGCCTTACATTACTGAAGATGGTACTGATGTTTATGCACATCTCAAGGAGAGAGGCATGTTTGCAGCTACTGAGCGAACAGAGGGTGTGTCAACATCAGATATTGTAGCCCGAATTGTACGCGATTATGATATATATGTCCGTCGAAATCTTGCAAGAGGCTACTCTGCGAAGGAATTAAATGTGTCTTTTTTGAATGTGAGTGTTATAAAAATATGTTGAATTTGTAATACATTTTCTCTTCAGTATCAATTTTTATGCCGAATTGTTCAAATTATTGTGTCTCGACTATCTTTTATTGTTGTTATGAACATGTTGTTATTTATGTCTTAATAACAACATTTTAATCAAGTTCAGATATACAATCATCTATATGTGTTTTAACAGTGTTCGTGGTGTTGTAACCGTCATGTTAAGTTTCCAATAGATCTCATTAAAAAAAATTGGCACTTTTGTATGCATGACCGGACAAAAAGTTACAGCATGTTGTTGTATCTAATCCTCAGGAAAATACTGCTTGGTTGGTTTAATATAATTGTAGTCTTGTTATCTCTGATATATGGAATATTTTATTAACTGAACTTCACCTTATTTCTATTCATTTTAATGGCAGATTTTTGTATGTATGAAGTGCAGTTATTTTATAATGTGTTCATAGTTTAGTTTATATTTTTGATTGCTATCTCTCCCTATATAAGTATGTGTGACTGAGCAGTTATTTCTTTTATGGTGGCAGTATAGAATTTGAGAGTAGGTGATGATGTTGTAAGATAAGAAACTAAGACCAATAATAAAATTAATACTGGAAAGCTTTTAGCAAATGATATAGAACTGTTTATAATTTTTTTTCTCTCCAATTTGGCTGCCAAGTATCAAATGGACACTGGCCACCACAGACACCTTTGGGGGCTGGTGTCCATCACAAAAAAGGGGGGGAGGACTAAGTTCCTGTCCAAGTCTATCTGGGCCTGTTAGGCCTGGTGGATCTAATCCATAGGAGAAAAGTCTTGCGTTACCATTTGTCGGTGAAATGAACCCTTTGTGTGTTCTGTACATTAAGTTTTTGTGAAATGTGTAGTTTATGAAGTACAGATTGGGATGCACCTATATGAGAGCAGGATTTACAAATTTTGATAAATTGAGAATACCAGTTATCTATTCTAATTAATACACTATTCATTTAAAAAAGGTCAGTCTTGTGTTTATTTAAACTATCAGTTTAAAAAAAAAATAAAAGTTATGAAGTGTGTCTCTATCTAAAAATCAGTATGGCCAGTACACAGAGCCTAGGCTCATACCCAGTCCCATTGTACCTCCCTGATACAGTGTGTGGCACCTCAGAGCACTGTGCCACATGGGTGGGTGACTGTTATTTACATTTTCGACATCTTCACTTTCTTGTGGTTGATTAATAGACGTGGAAGGCTTTTGTAATCTTGAAGATCAGACATTAGCAGATTTGGATAAATTCACACTATTTTAATTAATGCACTATTCATCAAAAAAGACTTGTGTTTATTTAAAACAAAAATAATAATCTTGAAGTGTCTCTCTATCTTAACTTTGTGATTGATGTTTGTCCTTGAGCTTTACATTTGCAAATGTAAGACCTTAGGTGAACATAGAATATGCTCTGTCAAACATTTGTGTTAAATACTATTTTAATGGTTCACTTAAAAATCATTTAAAATATTACATAGCTTCGTTAGTTGTACAGCAATGTAATTTAGTAAGAAAAAGTAGTATACTGTCTATTGGAACAAAGAAAGGGGCTGAATATTTATGTAAAATGGAAATATAAAATAGAAAACAATTATTTGCCAAAAAATGGTTTTATCATCTATGATGTATGTAATGTCAAATTAATTAAACCTGATTTCTGTTCATTTCAACTTTTAAGAAGGGTAATTTTTTTGTTCAGTTATTTTCTTATTTGTTCATAGTGCAATTTACACATTGTAGTATGTGTTAAATGCAAACAGTCCCCACATTAGTTTATGTGACTAAGCGGATTACTTGTATGATGATTTAATTTATGTGTTATTAGTGTGAGTAGCTAAGAGTATTAATAAGACAAATGTTGAAAAGCGTTTAGCAAATGGTATAAATAATCATATCTTGACACAGTGTCAGTGTTAATTTTTGTATTCTATGATTACCACCTGGCTCTGATAAGGAGTCTCTGAATAGGCTGAGATCAGGAGTGGGCAGATGCAAGTGTAAGCTAGCAAGATGTGGCTATGCTGAGTTTAATAATATCAGATGTGACTGTGGAGAGGATCCCACATGTTTCAATGTTTATTGTGTTCAATTTACTGCACAGAAGTTGACTTATATGAGGCCTCAGAAAATCCAATTATAGTGGTCAAGTTTTCTTCTAACACAATATGATGATTGTTATTGTGTATGATTCTGACATGAAGTAAATAAATTAAGTTGTTGTTACTACAGGGCTAGTCAAAATGATTGCATTGATTTCAAAAAATTACTACAGATTTATTATTTGACATATACTTACAAGATTACACAGATATATAAAAAAAACTGTGAAAGTTTTTTTTAGTGTCTACAGATGCTTAATATGTGCACCTTTAGTGACTCTGCACACATCAAAGAAGTCGCAGGGGATTAGGTCAAGGGAATGAGGAGGCCATGACATCAGCTGATGATCATCATCCCCAGCACTGCCAATCCATCTGTTTGTAACCTGGTGTTTAGGAAATTACGTACAACAAGAGAAAAATAAGGTGGAGCACTGTCCTGCTGGAAAATGAAATCTTCACTGTCAGCTTCCAGAAGTGGCATGTGATCGTCACCTCATTCAAGAAAAAAGGCCCATAAAGTTTCTTTCGTGAGATCGCGCAAAACACGTTCACTTTGGGAGAGTCATGAATGTGCTGCACATACGCATGGGGGTCTTTGGTTCCACAAATGTGCACGTTGTGCCTGTTCACTTTTACACTCACATGAAAAGTGACCTCATCACTAAACAAAACATTTTCTGCGAATGTTTAGTCTTGTTCTAGACATTGAGCACAGAATTGAAAATGACACACTTCATCATGGTGCGACTGTGGTTGTAGCAACTGTAACTTGTAAGGCTTCATACACAGTCACTTTCATAGGATTCTCCAAACGGTCTTCTGTGGAATACCTAATTCTCTTCTCGCTTGAGAAGTAGACTTCTGTGGGCTACGAACATAACTGGCACCCACATATTCAATGGTTTCTTCAGACATAAGTGGGCGACCCATTGTTTTACCTTTACAAAGGCATCCTGTGGCTGTAAACTGTTGATACCAATGCCAAATGGTGTTAGCTTGTGGGGGATCCATACCGAAATTTGTTCTAAATAGTTGCTGAACAGTTAACACAGACTGAGTCGAATGAAATTCGAGAACAATGTACGCTTTCTCATTTTCAGCCGTCTTGCTCTCTTGCTCCCTAGCGGCCACCGCGGGAAGCTTGCATTTAGTGCAATCGAAACTTGGAGAACCACTTGTCTTATAACAGCAAACCCCATCATTGTGCCTATAATAGGACAGCCAAAAAAAAAAAAAAAAATCAAAAAATCAAAAAAAATCTTGAAACCGCTGTAATCATTTTGACTAGCCCTGTATATATGTTGATTAATTGTTTACATTAATCCAAGCTGTTCAGTACTATATAAATATATATATATTTTAACTTTCCTTATTCCCATAGCCAAATAAATTATTTTTTCATTTTTAGGAAAAAAAATTTCGTTTACAAAATAAAATGGATGAATTGAAGGATAAGGGAAAGAAAGTGATGGAGAACATTGGTGAGAAGAAGGTAGATATGCTTCAGAAATGGGAAGAGAAGTCACGCGAGTTTATTGATGCTTTTCTCCTGCTGTTTGGGCGGGATGGCCGCCTGGTAAGAAGACTACAGCACACCGTGAGCAGAGTCAAGAATGGGGTCTGTCAACCATATGAAAATATTATTCTGGGTGGTGGTAACAGACATCGTTATAGCTAAAGACTTACTATAGATATCTAACTCAACACTTCTGGGGGCTTCATAGCTATATATATGCTTATGTATATGGTAGCACCTTTGGTGTGTACATGTTTCATACATTGAACTATAGAATTATTGGTATTTTTAGGAATTTTGTTTCATTTTATTTTAGCATTAGTTGAAGAAAATGGCCATTCATTGCAAATGCTTATTTGTATATGGTGAAAGAATGTAGCTGATTCAGAAAGTTTATCTCAGTACAATAATTTTATCCGATGAGATTTCATGATTGCCACTAATTCCTTCATGTGTTTATTCGTACAATTAGTCCTAGTTAATTCCTACAGTCCTAAAAATAACTGTTTTAGGGAACTGCGAGAGTACTAATGTGGTAGATCATTTATAGTATCATATATATTATTTCTATAAGGTTTTTTTTTTTTTTTTTTTTGTCACAAGCCTTTATCTCCCTCCATACTTAACCGAAATCAATGAATGAGGCATCATTTTGAAGCTTATGGTCTCCACTTTGGTCACATCATATTTTAAGAAAGGAATTTTTTGAAATTCGACCATTGAAGGGCAAAAATGTCAATATTTCTAAAATGCCATTTTTTTGTGTTAACGAGTCATTTATCTCCCTGGATACGTATCTGAAATTGTTTAATGACATATCATTTTAAAGATTAAGATCTCCGCTTTGGTGACATCATATATAAAGACACAAATTTTTTGGAATTCGACCCTTAAAGAGAAGAAATACTATCAATATTTCTGCAATGCGTTTTTGTGTGACGAGCCATTTATGTCCCTTCATATCTATAGTTAAATGAGGTATCATATTAAAGATTAAGGTTTCCGACATGGTCAAATTATATTTTAAGAAAGGAATTTTTCGTAATTCGACCCTTAATGGTAAAAAATTTCAATATTTATAAAATGCTTTTTTTGTGTCTTGAGCCATTTGTTTTCCTGGATATCTAACCAAAATCGATAAATGAAGTAGGATTATGAAGAGTAATGTCTCGGTTTTGGTGACTTCATATATTAAGAAACTTTTTTTTTTTTTTTTTTTTTTTTTGACCCTTAAAATCAAAAAGTATAAATGGCTCAACAACAGATCAAGGGAGCCATTTATCTCCCTTGATACCTAACCGATATAGATAAATGAGGTATCATATTAAATATTAATGTCTCCGCCATGGTCACATTATATGTTAAGTAAGGAATTTTTTGCAATTCTACCCTTAAAGGGCAAAAATGTCAGTATTTCTAAAATGCGTTTTTTTGTGTCCGGACCCATTTATCTCCCTGGACATCTACCGGAAATTGATAAATGAAGTAGGATTATGAAGAGTAATGTCTCAGCATTGGTGAAATCATATATTAAGAAAGAATTTTTAGGAATTCAACTTTTAAAGGGAAAAAGTATAAATGGTTCAACAATGCATTTTTTCCATTTATCTCGCTTGATATGTAACCGATATGGATAAATGAGGTATCATTCTAAAAATGGAGGTTTCTGCTGTGGTCGCATCATATTTCAAGAATGGAATTTTTCTGAATTGAACCCTTAAAGGGAAAAAATATGTTTTTCTAAAATGCGTTTTTTGTGTCTCGAGTCATTTATCTTCCTTGATAATTAAACAAAATTGTTAAACGAGGTATCATTTTAAAGACTAAGGTCTTCGTAAGGTTTTTGGTTATGTTACACCATATTTTAAGAAAGAAATTTTTCAAAATTTGACCCTTAAAGGGCAAAAAATATTAATATTTGTACAAAACATTTTTCTGTCATGGGCTATTTATCTCCCTTGATACTTAACCGAAATCGATAAATGAGGTATCTTTTTAAATATTAAAATATCTGCTTTGGCCACATCACATTTTAAGAACGAACTTTCTCCAAATTAAATCCTTAAGTGGCAAAAATATCATCATTTCTAATTTTTTTTTTTTAACTTTGCTTGATGCCTGCTCACACCATATTTTATAAAAGGATTTTTTTTTTTTTTTTTTTTTTTTGGGAATTCCACCCTTAAAGGGTAAAAGTAACAATATCATTTCTACAGGGTGTTTTTTTATTTTTATTACTAGCCATTTATCTCCATCAGAACCTAACTGAAGTTGATAAATGTCATATCGTTTTAAAGATTAAGTTCTCCAATTAGGTAAAATCATAAATTATGAAAGAATTCAGTGCTTAAAGTGGTAGCACGTATGTGAGAGTTCAGAGCCAAGTCCCTAGATTGCAGCAGCAGATATCACAGAGATGTCAATAAACTGTTTTTTATATAATAAGTAGCTTCTCAGGTATTTTTTTCTGTTGCAGAAACATTTTTGTTATGCTATACAATTCTAATGTAAACATTTTGTCGGCATATCAACATTTATCACAGAGTTGTTGAGATGCTGTGTGCATTTTGCTCAGGTTGGTTGTATTCTGTTGTATCACTTTAAAGACCAAGGTGTCTGCTTTGGTCACACCATATTTTATAAAAGGATTTATTTTTTTGTTTTTTGTTTTTTGTTTTGTTTTGGAATTCCACCCTTAAAGGGCAAAAGCAACAATATTATTTCTACAGGTTTTTATTTTTATTACTAGTCATTTATTTCCTTCAATACTTAACTGAAATCGATAAAAGTCATATCGTTTTAAAGATTAAGTTCTCCAATTAGGTAAAATCATAAATTAAGAAAGAATTTTCCAAATTTGATGCTTAAAGTGTAACACATATGAGATAGTTCAGAGCAAAGTCCCTAGATTGCAGCAGCAGATATCACAGAGATGTCCATAAACTGTTTTTTATACAATAAGTAGTTTTCTCGGATATTTTTTTTCTGTTACAGAAACATTTTTGTTATGCCACACAATCCAATTTAAACATTTTATTCGCACAGCAACACGTATCACAGAGAAGTTGATATGCTGTGTGCATTTTGTTCAGGTTCGTAGTATGCTGTTGAGGTCAGTGACAGTATGTCGTACATACAGAGTGTTTTACATTTTCTTAACTGTTTCTTAATATGTTGTAAGTATTTTGATGTGTACCTATTACTAAAAAAATAAATATTTGCTACAAAAGTGAGGTTCTACTTTTCATTATATTACATGCATTCAACCACACTATTCATCATATTTTATTCGCGAAATTTTTGCATGGGTTGTCCATTTAACTGAAAAAGAAGTAATAATTTGGAATGTTATTTTAACGGTTTATACCTACACTAAAGGAAAATATTAACTTGGAGAGGTTTTCAGTGAGGAAGTGGGACTAGGAGAACAAAAAAGGTGGGTGTATATCGTATCACATCTTGGGTACCTCACCCTAATGCCGTTCATCCTAGTTGATCTTAATTTATGAAAAATCGATGTTTAAAAATTGTGATACATTGCATATTGAACCTATAGTAGCTGGGAGGCCTGTTAACCACTTATAACAGAATAACCATACGTTTTTATACTATTCAATTGCTAAGGATTGTGGGCTTGATTCACATCCAGATCACTTTTGTTCTTTGTCAGATGCCATTCTTTTCTGCTAATGGGTACTTTTTGTAGCAATATGAATTTATTTTTACAAGAATTTTCCAAAATATTTTTTTGTGTAAAATCTCTAAAGATTTCAATGGTAATAATCATACAATAGTTTCCACACAAGGAACATACATATTTTATTAATGTAGTAAGGGATCATTTATGTATATAAATTCTATTTTTTCCGCCATGAGTTTTGGTCCATACCAGGTTTATTTCACTATTTCAAAAAATAAAGGAACAGTAAAAAGTTCACATGTATCATGCAACAGTTAAGGTGCACTTTGTGGCTTTACTATTAGAATTTTTACCTGACAATAGAAGTATATATCACATGCTGTCATAAGTGCATAAATTTTTGTGGTATTACTTTTACTGTGCAAGATAGTTTTTCTGTTTCATTTATGAAACCTTTGTCACATACCAGTGTACTAAGTATGAAAAGGAGAGATATACTATGCACACCACTCACCACAGTTGAAGGGAGGAAGGTAGCAGCAACAAAAACACTCCACAAACACATAAATAATTCAATATGCCCTTCCCCATCAGGAAGCCCCAAGGATCCTTCCCATGCAATAGATCCTGCTGTAAGATGTGGGACATTCACCATGCCTCCACCACTTTCACCAACCCAATCACTGGCGAGAACTTTCCTACCATAGGACATGCCACCTGTGAAACCTCCCACGTAACATACCAGCTAACCTGCAAAACACTGCCTGGCTTCCTACATAGGTTTGACTACCAATCCATTAACCATTAGAATGAATGGCCACCGTCAGACAGTTTTCACTCGGAATCCAAAACATCCAATAGCTATCCATGCCATCCCCCATGCCACTAATAATTTCAATTCTTGTTTTACAGTCGGTGTTATCAGAGTCCTCTCAAACAACAGCAACTCCAGAGTGGGAACTTGCCTACCAATACAAACCAGGCACAAGGCAACCACCTGATCTCAATTTGAGATAATACCCAGTCAGTACTTTTCCTTCCCTATATCCTCTACTTGCCTCCATGTCCACTGTCTTCAGTACATTAAACCACCACATACCAGAGGTGATGTTTAACTACATAGATTCTTTTATTATTATTATCATTAATTTTTTTCAATTTTATTTTGTTTACTTATTTACTTTTACTTTCTCAAATTTATGTTATGAACATTTTAATATATTTTTCTGTACTTTTTGTAACATTTTGCATTCTCAGGTATTAGCTTCAATTCACTATCCCCCTCTGCCTGTCCTCTGTTTGAAACCCCCAACATGTTCCTGACTAAAGGTCATTCTGTGAAATGGTCTCCCACACCACCCTCCCTCCTTGATTTCTCCTGTTGACAAAGAGCCAAGTCTCAAAATATTCTTGTTTTTTCCTGTGTTTTGTGCTTATTTATGTGTTCACCCCATGACACCATCATCTAAAACAAATAAACAGTTGATACAAATGGGGCAGTTATTATTTCATCCTATTAGAAACCACTAACCATACTATTCGTTTTCTGGGTAGGGCACATGAATCGCAGTGGTCACGCTATCACAAAGTTTACATAACCTGTTTGAGGCAGCAGTTGAGTCCAGCGTCCTGGATCAACCGAATACGGCAGTGTGGCAGGTGTGCTGGAAGTCAAATCTCCCAACGCTTTAACACAACAGCCCGGATTGTCAGTGTAAAACTATCACTACACTAACACTACCACACACAATGCAGGTGGAGTCGTCCCACTTCTGGCGAGGTTGTATGCTCCAAGACTGGTAGAGCACCCTGTCGGACCCACATCATTCAATGGCTAGAGTCATGTGGTTGTGACGGCAAGGTCCCGGCAGAGGTGGAAGTTCCCT
Organism: Vandiemenella viatica; assembly: GCA_031002005.1. Taxonomy (NCBI): domain Eukaryota; kingdom Metazoa; phylum Arthropoda; class Insecta; order Orthoptera; family Morabidae; genus Vandiemenella; species Vandiemenella viatica. The sequence goes on from JARYHS010008074.1 coordinate 182,266,686, forward strand.
GTTGTCACTTGCGTGGACCCCAGCTTGTAATGTCGAAAATACTTGTGTTAGTGGGGTAGTTTACGAAATTATCATCTATTGGTCCTACATTCAAATAGACAAGTGCGCGAAGCCTTCGGCGCTTCTAAGAGACAAGGGTGGGGGGGGGGGGAGAGTGGGTATGTTGCGGGTGAAAGGCTGTTTTTTAAAGGAATTTGTGCTCTGTAGTTGTCATACCTTTTTACTGATAATTATTTTTGACTCTTTGTACAGAGTGAATGGTCATCTTATCTTCGTCTTTTAGTATTTTCACTTTTGCATATTTTACAAAATGAGCTTATGCATGCATTGCTTAACACATTGTATATGCCATCTTGTATTACGAATCATTATGACTTGACCTGTTATTTATATATTGTTGCCTTTGTATTTCAGTTAAGACTAATATGTACCATTGATTATCTTCCTTTCTGAAAGATGTTGGTTTATTCAGAAAGTTTTATTTACCACTACTTTTCCTAAAACTTTTAATTTGCTTTCTGTGCCAAAAAATGATGTTAGTTTATTCATGTGGAATGTTTTATTTCCTACTGCTTTTCCCAGCATTTTGAATTTGTTCTTGTCTTTTGCCCTAGCCATATGTGTGAATCAGAATACTCCAACAATATTTTTCCCTTACCTGTACATTAATTTATCCAGTGTTAGTTTATCTGCTTTCATTCTGAGAATTGTTAAGAGACTATAGGAATCAAAAATAGGCCAGCGTCCACCATTATTACAGTCACACATAGTTTTTTTAAGTATATATACTAGCCAAAAATAATGGGTTGAATGGAGTGATCTGACTTTTCATTTTTTTTAATTGCATAGCTAAATAGAATTGTTATAAAATAAAGCTCAATATAATTCCTTGTCACTTGTGCTGTAGCAAAACAGTTGTCAGCTTGGTCCAGGTTGGATTTCAGCCTAACCACAAACTCCGCTAATATTGCTTCTAGAAAATCAAAGCTGAAATCACACGTGAATTAATATGTTCCCTGTATTGCATCTTAATGTTATCATCAAATGCTATATAAACTTGATTCAAATCTTCACAGGTTATTATATCCTTTTTATTTGTTATTTGTAATCAATGTTTTTAATGAGTGATACAGCTTACGTGTGGCTGAAATAATGACCGCAGTAATATGAAGTCGGTGAAAACGAAAGATACTAAAAATAAATCGTAACTACTTACCTTAAGCCATGTAATATTAGTTTCAGTTGTGGTGTAGGACACATAGATAGCATTCAATTTGAAACTAGTTTCATTTAAATCTAGTAATGATATGAGTAAAAAGTAGCAAATAATAGTTAATATACCAATTTAAACAAAATACATACTTTTCTTTCAGTGTTCTGGCAATTCATTAATTGGCAGTTGATTAACTAAAGTGTTACAAAACAAAGTTCAATGTAATTCCTCGTGCCTTGTGCTGTACCAAAAACTTTCAGTTGTCATCCTGGTCCAGGTATCATTTCAACCTAACTACAAACTATGCAAAAATTTCAGTCGGAAAACAATATGTCAATCACACGCATATTAATACATGGTGATATAAACTTGATCAAAAATCTTCACGGGTCCTAACACCTTCCTTTTTTGATATTCAAGATTCATATTGATATTATGACAGTGTTCGAATGGCTCACTGAATTACTTGCGGCTGAAATATGGCATTAGTAAAAGCAATGGAAATTAAAAATAAATCTTAATAACTTAAGTCATTCCATGTAATATTAGTTTTAATTGTAGTCTATGCTGTATCGATCATGATCAGCGAGGGACTACTGTAGTTAAAATGACGTAATGATTTAAGTAACAGAACACTTATGAAAACAATTTATATTACTTTAAAAAAAATTCTTATGCCTTCCCCTGTAACAGGTTTCATGGAGTGTTCTGACAATTCATTTCTCTGTGGTTGCCTAAATAAATAGAATTGTTGTTATTCAATGCTCATAACCTTATTTTGTAATTTGTACATATTTCAGTTGTAGTTTACCCAACGACACAGATGGAAGTTTTACTGAATGAATGATGTCAGAATTAAGTAACTGATTAAATTAAAAATAACTTAGGAATCCTAAAACCTTATGCGTGTGTTATTCGTTTTATTCCTGGTCCAGGTCTCATTTCAGCATGATAAATAAGGAACTACTTTCATCCGTATAAAAATACTGTAACTTCAGTAACTTGGACTTATGAAAGCAGCTTAAATTATTAATAAAAAATAGTCATTGTGATTTAGTCTGTAAAAAAATTTGTCAGTTGTTTGGCCCTATCTGCATTTTGACATAACCACAACTTCTAATAATATTGCTGTTCAAAACTCATAGATGCTGTTAGCCTCGTATTGTAATACATCCATTGTATTGCGATCTAAATTTGACGTTCTGGAAATATTTATGTGTATCTGATATAGTTATATCAGTAATAAAATTAACTAATAATTAATATATTAATTTAAATGCAGTATCTACCTTTATTTAAGTGTTTTGGCAAATCATTCCTACCAGTGTATTATAACAGTGACTTAAAATATCTACATTGGATGTAAAAATCTTGTAAACCCGTCAAAAATGACGTATTGAACACAGTATTTTAGCGATTCATTACTTTGCGGATTAAGTACAGTTTTCGTCAAATAACATTCATTATCTTGAAAATGATGTAACGTTAGCCTACTGTAACAACAGTATCGCTGTCCAGAGTGTATAAGAAAAATCTACATCAGACTAATTTTAATTAAGGAAAAGCAACTAATAATTAATATGTCAATTTAAACAGAATTTGTACTTTTCTTTCAGTTTTTTGACAATTTATTTACTGATGCTTAGCTAAATAGATCTGAATGTAGAACAACATATCTGATCATAAATTGGACAAAAAAATAAAATAAAATAGTGTGACGTCATAGAGTGACTTCATGACATGACAGAGGACATCATTAATGACCAAGAATTGGTTATTATAATATTAGAATATAAACTGTGTTGGTATTACTCTTTCACGTAGAATGCAAAATTAACAAAGCATGGAACCTGTAAAGCCAAGCAAGTATGTTGTAGAATCAACTATTTGACCACAATTGAGAAGTTGTTTTAAAATATTATTAACACAAAATTATTTATTCTATGAAGAACTTCTGTATTTTATGAAAAATTCAATTTTAAAATTTGAAAGGTCCATAAAAATTTAACTTTGTGTCAGAACACAGGTTACCAACATCAGTGATGTCATATACAAATTTACATACATTCGTAATACAAAATGTCTCATTTGTTTCTCTAAATTTGTCTACAAATTTATGAAAATGTCTTTTGTAAATAGTGTATTATGCTCCTATGTGTAAATACAACAATAAGATCTAAGGATTCTCTTAATTGCTGAAATACGATGAAGTTGCTGCTTCTTGCTTGTACAAACACAGAAACTGTGTCAAATAGATAAAATATCATTTACTGTGGTGATATTTTAAACTACAATTTTGTTATCTAAAATGTAGTGCTAAAACAAAAATATGATATGTACACACATTAGACAAAGAGAATTGCTGAATATGCTTTTACCGAGCGTGGTTGTGTAACGGATAGCATTCTGGCCTCGCATTCGGGAGGACGGCAGTTCGAATCCCCGTGCGGGCATCATGATTTGGGTTTTCCATGGTTTCCGAAATCACTCCAGGTAAATGCCGGGATGCTTCCTTAAAAAAGGCCATGTCCAGATTCCTTCCCATTCCTTGCCCCCATCCTTTCCCGTCTCTAAAGACCTCGTTGTTGAGAGACGTAAAGCAGTAAAAAAAATATGCTTTCTGAGAATGAAGTGAAATGCATTAGCTAAATTAACAATAAATTCAGTTGCATCAGCAGATATCTGCCTCTGTTAACTGGAAAAAGGGTTTTTCACCCAAAATATTGTTTTTTCCTTGTTTGTGTGTTGTTTGGTGTTGCTGCTGCTCTCCTCCCTTCAACTTTTGAGGGGGGTTTGATGTATTTTCCCTTTCTTTTCCATATATATACTCTTTCAAACAGTTTCCCACAGCATTGACCCTCCATAATGTTCTCCTGTTGACAAAGGGCCAAGACCCGGAAATTCGGTGTTATTCGTGTTCTTATCTTTTTTATGTGTTGTCACCATGCAACCATCATCTGAGGTAAGTGGTGGTTAATATCGCTATTCTATTTTGTAATTCATATTCGCTACTTAGCACCTATTATTTCCTGGTTACTATATATTTATAAGCTTGTTGCAATTTTTTACTTTATTATTGTTTTATGTCATTTTAATTTAAAAAATATCTCTTTCACATGTCCCCTTTTTTATTTTGATTAAATATTTCACTCAAATTAATATTTCTTATGATACCCATAGTCACCAATGATCAGTTCCATTCTATATGTTGCTATGTTGACTATAGGTGTTGCGTGAGCTCAGTCACATTTCTGTTTTCTTGAAAAGTTGGTCAAAAATATTGTGCATTCTTTTTATTATTATTATATTGCTGCTGCCTTCCTTCCTTAAACTTTGTTGAATGTTGGGTATAATTTATCTTTTCTTTCCAGATAAGTATTGCCACATGGCATTTCTTCTACTATGTTGTTGCTGAGAATCATTAGATTTATTTCTAAAAAGAATAAAAATCCCAGAACACAATTTTATACACATAAAAAAACAAATCACGAGAAGGATTTTTATAAAAAATTGTGATGGGTTCCATGTTCTGGTGGCAGTTTTTCTGCACACCTATTTTTTTGTCTTTCTTGTGTCTGCTTACTTTTTCCCTCTACAAATTTTAATTTTAAATCCTTTCAGCTTTTTTGGTATCACTTCCCTTGATAATTTATTACAATCCCTCACCATTAATGCCTGAAATCAAGTGCCAGCCTGTGTTTGTAGCCATCCTTTCCCTTCCATGCACATCACTTAATTCTTCCACCAATATCTTTCCATGCCTCATCAACAATATATGTCTTGGTCTCTTCCAGTACTCTCTTCACACTCCTAATGTCTTCCAATGTTCCTAATATACCTGATACTTTAAAATGTGGTTCCCAATGTACACCTCCATGTTTAAGTAATGGTCTGACGAAAGTTTTGTAACCCAATTCTCTCATTTCTCACATACGTCCCCCTCATCACTCTTTCCAATAAATGAATGACAAGATGACATATGCGAAAATATTGCAAATATGATGAATAGTATGTATAGTGGTTTGTAATAGGATGAAATAATAACTGCCCCATTTGTATCAATTGTTTATTTGTTTCATGTAAACTTTATATATATATTGTTTCAGGAAATAATAGGAGCTAATAAGCAAATGTATTTACAAAAAAAGGTATAGCGAAAAGTATCACCACTTACCTTAGATGATGGTGTCATGGGGTGAACACATAAATAAGCACAAAACACAGGAAAAACAATGAATATTTCGAGACTTGGCTCTTCGTCAACAGCAGAAAATCAAGGAGGGAGGGTGGTGTGGGAAACCGTTTCACAGAATGACCGTTAGTCAGGACATGTTGGGGGTAAATTCAAACAGAGGACAGGGAGATGGGGACAGTGAATTGGAGCTAGTTCCTAAGAATGCAAAATGTTACAAAAAGTACAGAAAAATATATTAAAATGTTCATAACATAAATTTGAAAAAGTAAAAGTAAATAAGTAAACAAAATAAATTTGATTTTTTTAAATGATAATAATAATAATAAAAGAATCTATGTAGTTAAACATCACCTCTGATATGAGGTGGTTCAATGTACTGTAGTCAGTGGACATGGAGGCAAGTAGAGGATACAGGGAAGGAAAAGTACAGACTGGGTATTATCTCAAATTGAGACCAGGAGGTTGCCTTGTGCCTAGTTTGTGTTGGTAGGCAAGTTCCCACTCTGGAGTTGCTTTTGTTTTGTGAGGACTCTGATAACACCGACTGTGAAACAAGAATTGAAATAATTAGTGTCATGGGAGATGGCTAGGATAGCTACTGGATGTTTTGGATTTCGAGTGAAAACTGTCAGACGGTGGCCATTCATTCTAATGGCTAGTGGATTGGTAGTCAAACCTATGTAGGAAGCCAGGCAGTGTTTGCAGTTTAGCTAGTATATTACGTGGGAGATTTCACAGGTGGCATGTCCTATGATAGGAAAGTTCTCACCAGTGATAGGGTTGGTAAAAGGGTTTGGAGTCATGGTGAATGTCGCACATTTTACAGCGGGATTTATTGCATGGGAAGGATCCTTGGGACGAGGAAGACTGTTTTTGTGGACTAGTAGCTGGCTAAGGTTGGGAGACCTGCTGAAACAAGTTCCGGGAAGGTCAGGGAGGATCTGGAAGAATGGATCTCATTTCTTTGCAGGTCAGTAGTAAATAATAATCCTGCCAAAGAACTTTATAGATGGATTCAATTCTACGGAAGTATTGTGTAACCAGGACTGGACTATGGTTGGTTGGGCAGTTTGGAGCAGTCAATAGGTAGAGCAGATTGCAATGTGGCTCGTGGAAGGTGCTTGTGAACCAAAGCTGGGGGATAATTGTGGGTTACCAATGCTTCTGAGATGTTATTTGAATATTCCATAAGGGAATTCTGATCGGAGCATATACAACTGCCTCGAATGCCAAGACTGTAGGGGAGGGAACATTTGGTATGAAACAAATGGCAGCTGTCAAAATGGAGGTACTGCTGTGAGTTTGTGGGTTTGGTGTGGACTGAGGTGGCCATTGGAAAGAAGAGGTCCACATGCAATAATGTGGCCTGGGTGTGGCAGTAGGTCCATGTGAAATTCAACGAGTTATTAAAGGTATTTAGATCATCCAGAAAATTTAGAAGGGTGTTTACTCCATGTGTCCAGATCATAAAAATGTCATCTATGAATCTCAGCCACAGGATAGGTTTGAGGGGGACGTTCTCCAAAAACATCTGTTCCAGCGACTCATAACGGGGCTATGCGAGTGCCCATGGCAGTGCCATGGGTTTGGTGGTAGATATTGCCTTCAAAGGAGAAGTAGTTGTTGTTCAGTATCAGTTCAGCCAAGGTGGTGAGGAAAGATGTGCTAGGGCAGCTTTAGGAGGCCGTTTATCCAGAAAAAATTCCATAGCGCTGAGGCAATGGCAATGTGGAATGCGTGTGTACAGTGATATGACATTAATGGTTACCAGTATGGAGTTGGAACGAAGTGGTGTGGGAATGGTGGAACATTTGTATGGGATGGTGCTGGAGAAGTGGTACTAATTTTTGAGGAATTCTTAACCACCAGTTTGGCTTCTCCTAGCTTTCTGATGTCCTTGACGAATACTAGGAATCTCAGTCCAGCTGAAACATGTGCCAGAAAACAACTTTTGACTAATCCAGATCTTATCATTCCACCTGCAGAAAAGGGCTCAACCACAGCAGTTATGAATCACAGTGACTGTGTGGCAGCAGCTCTTCATCAGTTATCAGATGCCAACGCTTACTGCCACCTTGCTGAAGATCCCACACCAGATGTCACCAAAAAAATACAGCAATATGTACAGTTCATTGGGCCTCTTCAAGGTCTCACCCCACATTCAATCTCTCTCCTTACTCCTCAAAATCCACGCACACCTACCCTTTACCTCCTTCGCAAAATCCACAAGCCTGGCAATCTGGGATGCCCCTTTGTTGCAGCTTATGGATCTTCTACTGAACGAATCTCTTCTTTGGCGGCCCAGCACCTACAACATATAGTCTCTCAGCTCCCCTCCCATATCAAGGACACACAACCCCCCGTCTTTACACCATTCCCACACCACTTCCTTCCAACTCCATATTGGTAACCATTGATGTCACATCGCTGTACACACACATTCCGCATTGGCATGGTCTTAGCGCCATGGAATTTTTTCTGGATAAACGCCCTCCCAAATCTGCCCTAGCACATCTTTCCTCAACACCTTGGCTGAACTGATACTTAACAACAACTACTCCACCTTTGAAGGTAATATCTACCACCAAACCCGTGGCACTGGCATGGTCCCCTCTTATGCCAATTTTTCATGGGCCACCTGGAACAGATGTTTTTGGAGAACGTCCCCCTCAAACCCATCCTGTGGCTGAGGTTCATTTTTATGATGACATTTTTATGATCTGGATACATGGAGAAAACACCCTTCTAAATTTTCTGGATAATTTAAATACCTTTAATAACTCGCTGAATTTTACATGGACCCACTCCCACACCCAGGCCACATTCTTGGATGTGGAACTCTCCTTTCAAATGGCCACCTCAGCACCTCAGTCCACCTCAAACCCAACAATTCGCAGCAGTACCTCCATTTTGACAGCTGCCATCCGTTTCATACCAAACGTTCCCTCCCCTAAAGTCTTGGCATTCGAGGCAGTTGTAAATGTTATGAACATTGTAATGTATTTCTCTGCACTTTTTGTAATATTTTGCACTCCCAGTTACTAGCTCCAATTCACTGTTTCCATCTCACTGTCCTCTGTTTGAATTTACCCCCACCATGTTCCTGACTATCGGTTATTCTGTGAAACGGTCTCCTACTCCACCCGCCCTCCTTGATTTCCTGCTGTTGACGAAGAGCCAAGTCTCAAAATATTCATTGTTTTTCCTGTGTTTTGTGCTTATTTATGTGTTCACCCCATGACACCATCATCTAAGGTTGGTGGTGGTTCATTTCGCTATCCCTTTTTTTTTTTAATATAGTGCAAAACATGGGTGTTTCTTGTGATAGTAGCCTTGTGAGTCCTATTGTGCCCAAGATTGGCTTAATGTCAATAACTGTGGGGATGTGGAAGATATGGTGGTTAAAAGTGGGCAATCTGGAGCATTTTCATATTGCCATCAGAGATGTGTGTGTCCCTATATTTTACTTTGCAGCCACAACTACCGGACGCAGACCACTGGTGTTTCTGTCTGGTAGCATCCTAGAGTCTCCCATCATGCAATAAGGTGGTTACATGTTAGCAGCAATGAGGGTGTGGGAGAAATGGTGGTTGAAAGTGGTCGACCTAGGCCATATTTATATTTTGATGAAAGATATGTGTGTAGAAAAGGAAATGGTTACAGGAAAAGTAGATGTTGCATATAGAAAGATCAAACAGAATTTTGGAGAAATGAAGAAAAGAGGTATGAACATTAAAGCTGCCAATGGGAAACCTCTTTTAAGGTCAGAAGACAGAGCTAACAGATGGAAGGAATACATTGAGAAACTGTATGTTGGGGACGACTTGAACAATAGTGTATTGGAAAAGGAAGGCGATGTCGACATGGATGACTTAGGAGATCCTGTTTTGAGGACAGAATTTAATAAAGCTCTGAATGACTTGAAAGCAAATAAGGCAGTTGGAATTGATGAGATCCCGGCAGAACTTCTTAAATCTCTAGGAGAGGAAGGAATCGAAAGATTATTCAAGCTGATATCAAAAAGTTATGAAACAGGAGAAATTCCAACTGATTTTAATAAAAATATCATCTTCACACTTCCAAAGAAAGCACAAGCTGACAAATGTGAGAATTATCACACAATTAGTCTAACATCACATGCTTCAAAATTACTGACCAGAATAATATACAGAAGGATGGAAAGGGTAGTAGAAGAGATAGTAGGTGAAGATCAGTTTGGGTTTAGGAAAAATCGCGGTACAAGGGAAGCAATTCTGTCTTTAAGATTAATACTTGAAGGGCGGATCAAGAAAAACAAAGATACTTTTATGGAATTTGTTGATTTAGAAAAAGCTTTTGTTAATGTTAGGTGGGACAAGATGTTCAAAATTTTAAAGAAGTCAGGTCTAAAGTATCGAGATAGAAGAATCCTCTATAAACTATATAAGAATCAAGTGGCTGTGATAAAAGTAGAGAATCACGAGAGACATGCATCAGTTAAAAAGGGTGTGAGACAAGGTTGTAGTCTATCCCCGTTAATATTCAACTTGTATGTAGAAGAAGCAATGAAGAAAGTCAAAGAAAAATTTCCATGTGGCATAAGTTTTCAGGGAGAAAAAATCAGTATGCTATGATTTGCTGACGACATTGTCTTATTAGCAGAGAGGGCTGAGGATATTGAGAAGTTATTGAATGGCATGAACAAAATACTGAAGGAAGATTTTGGACTGAATATAAATCAAAGTAAAACAAAAGTGATGAAATGTAGCAGAAATGACACCAATACTAGCAGATTAAATAGAAAAATAGGATCTGATGCAATAGGAGAAGTGAGTGAGTTCTGTTACTTGGGAAGCAAAATTACAACCGATGGCCTAAGCAGGAATGATGTTAAAAGCAGAATAGCACTAGCGAAAAGAGCCTTCATGAAAAAGAGAAACCTTTTGGTTTCAAATATTGATCTAGGAATTAGAAAGAACTTCTTAAAACTCTATGTGTGGAGCACAGCACTTTACGGTAGCGAAACATGGAGTTTTAGAAGTGATGGGTTAGAAAAGAAGTTTATGGAAGAAGCTTACAAGAAGAAGAGACAGGCTGGTAGGTCATATTTTGAGACATGCTGGATTGGTTAATTTGTTAGTGGAGGGAACAGTTGAAGGTAAGAACTGCAGAGGTAGACAGAGATTAGAATATATGAAGCAGATAATTGAGGACGTGGATTGTAAGGGGTATGTAGAAATGAAGAGGTTAGCACAGGATAGGAAGGGATGGAGGATTGCATCAAACCAGTCTAAAGACTGACGACAGCAAAAAAAAAAAAAAAAAAATATGTGTCCCTATATTTCACCTTGTGTGTATCCATAACTACCCAGCACAAACCACAGGTGTGTATGTGTTTGTGTGTTAGTAGCCTGGAGATTTTCATCATTCAATATGGTGGATTGCATGTTGGTAGCCATGGAAGTGTGGTTGATATGGTGGTTGAAAGTTTTGAACAACGGCATTTTCTTATTTTGACCAAAAATGTGTGTATCCCTATATTTCACCTTGCAGTCATACCTACATTGCATAGAACACTGGTGTTTGTGTGATAGTAGCCTCGAGTCTACCATCGTGCACTATGGTGGTTACATGGTGGTAGCTATCGATGTCTGGTAGATATGGTTGTTGTAAGCCAATCTAGGACATTTTTATATTTCAATCAAAGGCATGTATGTCACCATATTTCACTTTGCAGCCACAGCTACCCATTGTGTTGTGTTTGGTAGCAGTTTCGAGTCTTCCATCATGCACAATGGAGTTTTCATGTCAGTAGCTGTGGGGTGTGGGAAATATGGTGGTTAAAAGTGGTTGACTGCACGCGTTATCATATGTGTATGGAGATTGTTTCAGCTTATAAATCCAACATTGTTTTCAAGGGTTTGCAGCCGGAATTTTTCATGAAATGATGAGAACTTTTTAACAACACCCTCTGTTGTCTTCATCAGGTAATCGTATCTTGTTATTGAGAGACTGCAAGATCAGTGAGAAACTGTGGGACATCAGCAGTGTGAAGTTGGAGTCATTTATTCGTGGTTGCGGTGCCAGCCAATCAGTGGGCAACACAAACTGGACATTGTCGGTATTTGAGACCACGTCCAGAGACTGTTGTTAAGACACCCAATCATTGTGTCAATGAAGAGTTAGTAGCTGAAGACAGCACAACAGCAGGTTTGAGACCCCATCCAGAAGCAGTGGCCAGGCCGCCCTTTCAGAGTGTAGTGGTAGACAACTGTGGCGCAACAGTTCTGGACAAGGCCCAGCTACGCACAAAGATGGAGAAGAAAAAAAGAAAGAAAAGAAAAAGGCACTCTCAGCACAGAATGGTCATCACTTTTGAGACAGTCATTACAGTGACATATGCCAGCAGACGGTCTATTTGTGTAGTGGCCCTATATGCAAACTGCTCCCTTGCGCTCCCTTTTTAGGATTGTAAACTCCGGTTTCCACGCTTCATTCAGAAATAAATCAATATCTCTGTTAAACGTGTTGTCAATGAATCTTATTTCAATCACCAGACTCTCAAACATAAGGAGTTTGGGCCAACGCCTTCGCATTTGCAAAGTCTACTTTGTGGCCACTCTCAGTAATGTGTTCTGCGACCGTGGATTTATCTAGTTGCAACAGGTGAACATTGTGCTTGTGTTTGGTTCAGCGTATTTAAATGGTGCAAATGATCTGTCCGGGATATGCTGTATATTCCCGGTATATATTAACCCAAGTCATCCTTCACCATTCGGAGCAAATCCTGAATTTTATGTTGCAAGCCAGTATCCTTTGCTATTTTGAAAGTAATATTGTATCTCTGCTTGAACATGTTCTGACCTCTATGTGTTTTAAATTTGGGGGGAGATTCTATGAACAGACTGATGATGAGGTTATGGGTTCACCTTTGTCACCGATAGCGGTCAATCTTTACATGGAGTAGTTCAAGGAAAAAGCTCTGGAAGGCATGGTAGTGTAATCTAAGTGTTTTTATGGTTGTGTAGATGATAGCTTCATTGTATGGCTCCATGGCAGCTGTGCATTAAATGAATTTCTGGAATACCTTAATGGAATTCTTCAAAATATTTGTTTCTCCATGAATGTAGAAGAAAATGACTGCCTTCCTTTCCATGATATCTTGACGAGGCAAAAGCCAGATGGTACTTTAGGACAAAATGTGAACCATTTACCAACATGCACAGACCTCTATTTGGATGTAGCAGCTACCACCATCCCATTCAGAAGAGTACAGTGTTATATACTTTGGTGAACAGAGCAAGGGAAATTTGTGATGAAGAAAGCCTGCAAGCAGAACTATATCTCTAAAAAATCTTCAGGGTTCTCGGAACATCAGATAGAAAGTGCACTTCGAACAAAAGAAAGAAAACAACCATCAGAATAAGGAGATCAGCATAAGGCTGTGGATTTGGTTCCATATGCAGGAGATTATATCTACATCTACATATATACTCTGCAATTCACAAAAATGTGAGTGGCAGAGCACCAAAGCTAATCTCTTTGCTGTGCATTTCAATCCCTAATGGTACGAGGGAAAAAAGAATTCATATAAGAATCAGTCCGGCATCTTATTTCTCTAATTTTATCTTTCCTGTCCTTCCGACTCAAATAAGTTGGCGGAAGAAGTATTTCACTACACTCAAAAGTGAAAGTTGGAGTATGCATGTTTACCAATAAGTTTAAACGAAACATGTGTCGTCTATCTACCAGAGACTCCCAACCTAATCTACTAATCAGTTCTGTGACGCTTTCATAAGGACTGTAGCAAGCGGTAACGAATCGAGTGGCTCTTCTCTGTACTTTCTCTATACTTTCGATCAACCCCTTACGAAATGGGTCCCAAATGGCACAACAATAATCCAAATGTGGACGCACAAGAGATTTGTACGCTATCTCCTTTGTTTGTTCATTACAATTTTTCAAGATTCGACCTATGAATCGCAGCCTAGAATTTGCTCTACCTACTAACGAATTAATGGGTATGTCCCATTTCATGTTCCTTTGTACTGTTACTCCCAAATATTTCATAGAATCGACCATATCAATAACTGTATTGTTTAACTCGTATTTCTGAACAGTTGGATTCTTTTTATTAGTTATGCTCATTCTCTTGCACTTTTTACAATTTAGAATAAGTTGCACTCAGCGCACCAAGCCTAAATAACATCCAGATCGCGCTGAATTTCTAAGCAATCGGCCAAATTTCTTACTTCCCTATAAATAACCGCATCATCAGCAAACAATCTAAATAGGCTTTTCACTTTGTCTCCGAGATCGTTTATAAAAATTAAGAAAAGAAGTGGTCCTATTACACTTCCTTGAGGTACACCCGATGTAACATCTAGATTAGAAGAACTTTCTCCTTCAACGACAACATACTGCGACCGACCAGTTAGAAAATCCTTGATCCATTCACAAAGCTGATCTGATATACCGTACGCTCGAAGCTTCGCTAAAAGGCGGTTGTGTGGCACAGAGTCAAAGGCTTTCTGGAAATCTAAAAAAATTGCATCTACTTGTGAACCTGCATCGATAACTTTCATTATGTCGTGTGTAAATAGGGCCAGCTGTGTTTCACATGATCTTTTCTTCCAAAATCCGTGTTGATTTGTTGTAAGCAAATTATCATCTAGAAAATTCATAATATTCAAACATATAATATGCTCCATAACTCTACTACAAACAGATGTTATAGATATGGGACGATGGTTTCCAGGATCACTTCGATCACCTTTTTTGAAAATCGGAGTTACTTGCGTGATTTTCCAGTCTGAAGGTACTTTTCGCTCTTCTAATGATTTACTAAATATATCAGACAGAAATGGCCCGATTTCCGCCGCATACTCTGAAAATACTCTTACTGGAATTCCATCCGGGCCCGGTGTTTTCCCCCACTTCAGGAGCTCTAATTGTTTAACGATACCTGCAGTATCTATTCGTAATGATTCCATCACCGACTCGCCACGGCGTGGGAAAACGGGAATACTATCCTTATGTTCATTTGTAAATGAATTTTTGAATACCGTATTTAGTACGTTAGCTTTATCGCGGCTTTCATTAACCTCAGAACCTTCATGAATTAGTGCTGGAATATTGCTGTTGGTACAATTAACTTTTCATACACACGACCAAAATTTCTTTGGGTTTACTGTGAGACTCTTAGATAGAGAGTTGGAGTGAAAATTGTTAAAGGCCTCGCTCATTACATTCTTAATACGTCCTCTTAAATAAGCTAAGGTTTCTAAATCGCTGCAACACCCCTTCCTTCTTGAGCGTGCGTGTATTTTCCTTTGTTTTTTGAGTAATCTTTTGACTTCGCATGTGTACCATGGTGGATCATTCTCCCCCTTTAATGTCCGCTTTGGTATATGTATTTCCATGCCTTCCCTGACTATATGTATAAAACAATGCCACATTTCTTCAACGGTGTCCTTTGTTGACTTGAAGTTATGGTAATTATTCCTCAGGTAGGTTCTAAAACACTCCTTTGAGGCCTTACTGAATCTGTAAACAATCCGCCCTTTTTTCCTTTTTCGCTTGGTCATTAATTTGATAGTCGCAATTACCGCTTTGTGATCGCTTATTCCTGTGGTCGTTGAAATGTCTGTGAATAATTCTGGCCTTTTGGTAACCAGCAAGTCTAAAATGTTTTCGCTACCGTTATGACACTGCGTAGGTTCATTAACTAGCTGCTCAAGATGATTATCTGACAACAACTCGAGAATTACTTCAGAAGCTGCCTTATCCCTGCTACCTGTGATGTGAACGTAATTACGCCAGTCAATATAAGGCAGATTGAAGTCACCTCCTAGAATCATAGAATGATCCTTAAAACGGCTAGCTATACTATTTACATTATTTCTTAACTCCTCGACGATAGCTATGTCGGGATTGGGTGGACGGTAGAAGGCGCCTATGATGAGTTTTGAACCAGCAACGTTGAGTTTAATCCAAATGATTATACTGTAATGATATGTCAGATATTAGCTTGTCACAAGATCAAGAGTATCTTCCTGTAAAAATTCGGGATTGGCTCTGACCAGTGAAGGACGACATGAGTTTAAAGATACCAGGAGTGTACAGCATATCCTGTGAATGTGGGGAATTCTACATTGGGCAGACCATTCGCATCATTGAAACCATCTGCGCTAAACACAAGTGCAACTTTTGCCTGATGCAATTAGATAAGTTCACAATCGCTGAACACATCATTGAGAGTGGACATAAAATATACATGGCAAATGTTAAGATGCAGGCCTGGATCCCTTATTTTTGGGAGTCGGTGATAAAAGAAGCTATGGAAATAAGACTCAATGACAGCACGTTTGACAGAGATACAGGTTTCTTTCTCGGTGATGTATGGAAACTGGCACATACAATCCTAAAACAGGAGCTCAAGGGAGCCGATCGCGTATATAGCCACAAAGAAAATGGGTCGTATGCTGGCATATGTCATTTTACTGACAGTCTCGATCGTGCATGACAAATCTGTGCTGAGAGAGAGTGCCTTTTTCTTTTCTTTCTTTTTCTTCTTTGTCTTTGTGCGTACCTTGGCCTATCTCCCACCTGTTGCACCACAGTTGTCTACCGCTGTGCTCTGATTGGATAACCTGGCAACCGCTTCTCGATGGGGTCTCGGCCCTGCTAGATTGTCACCTGTTGTTCTGTCTTCAGCTACTACCTCTTCCTCGACGCGAGGGTTGGGTGGGGTAACTACCACCTTTGGACAGGGTATTGAGCATCGACAATATCCAGATTGTGCTGCATGTTGATTGAACGGTTCTACAATCATGAGTAGAAGACTCCAACTCGACATTGCTGATGTCGGGCAGTTTCGCAGTGATCTTGCAGATTCTCAATAGCATGATACGATTACCTGATGAAGACAACAGAGGACATTGTCGAAATGTTGTCATTGTTTCATGAAAATATTCTGCTGTAAACCCTTGAAAACTGTGTTGCAACATTTCATGTTTTGACCAAAGACATGTGACCTCGTATGTTTCACTTTGCATCCATAACTACTTAGCATAGACCACAGTTGTTTGTGAGTGCTAGCAGCCTCGAGTCTCCCACCATGCACTATGGTGGTTATATTATTATTATTATTACTATGTGATTCACTAAAAGTGTGTGGCGGAGGGTGCAATACACCTATCCAAAAGATTAATAGTTTGAAAGGGTTATACGGGATATGGCAGGAGGCGCCCATGGGCTATTGTGAGGAACCATCCGAGTATTCACCTGGAGTGACATGGGAAAGCCATGGAAAACCCAGATCAGTAAGGCCAGAGTGCTTTATCGAAAGCTACTTAAAAAAATATGTTATGGAATTAATTATACTTTTACCATTAAAGGGCCAGATTTTGAAAAATCTCTTTCTTATAATATGATGTGACCAAAGTGGAGTATTAATCTTTTAAAGGAAACATTATTTATCCATATGGGTTAGATATCAAAGGAGCTCGTGACATAAAAGAAATATTGATACGGTTTCCTTTAAGGGTCGAATTCCAAAAACTTTGTTTCTTAATATATGATATTACCGAAATGGAGATCTTAATCTTTAAAATGAAACTTCATTTATTGATTTCACTTAGTAATACAGGAAGATAAATGGTTCATGGTACTAAAAACCACATTTTAGAAATATTGGTATTCTTGCCCTTAAATTTGGAAAAATTACTTCCTTAAAATGTGATGTGATCAAAGCAGACACCTTAATTTTGAAAATGATAATTCATTTATCGATTTCGTTTAGCTATGAAGACAGGTAATGGCTTGTCACAAAATGGCATGCCAAGATATTTACAAGATATTTTCAACAAGCAATTACTTCCCCACCCTATAATGATAATCAGCCTTTATTTTTATCTATGTACCTTATAAGCTGTTTCTTATTTACATTTATCTTCATCCCATATCGAAGTACCCAGTTAATATGCTGTCCATGTCACACTGCAGCTGTTTAGTCTTCTCCCATTTTGATCCTATTACATACAGTTATGTCATCTCCAAACAACTTAGCTTTTGACTGTAAACCATACGTAACCAGAATAACGAACTGTGATGGTCTAAATACCCAACCCTTTGGCACTCCCTAGTTCACTTCCACTTCTTTTGATATTATACATCCTACCTTAACTTTTGCTATTTATTTTTTAAGTCTTCTTATACCCAGCAAATCACTCTTTCATCCATACCAAAAATGTTTACCTTATTTATTACCATTTGATGCCTTACAGAGATCTAATGCTACACTATCAATTTGGCCTTTGCTTTCAATTTCATCAAAAATATCTTGCATATTGCCCACTAACTCAGATTCACATGAATATCCTTGCCTAAAGCAATGTTGTTGAATTTTCAAACCAGTTTCTTTCTTTATGGACATTTCTCACATGGTTTCATATTATTCTCTCCATCATTTTGCCTATCACTGACCTCAAACTGACTGGCATGTAATTTTCAGCACCATTTGTCCCCTTTCATTTATGGATTGCTGCTACTGTCACACTTTTTCAGTCCTCTGGTAAGCAGGAAGTAACTCTATCTAAATAACATTTTTACACAAGGTACCATGTTAATGTATCATTACTAATTGTGGTATCAAGCTTGTTATCTGATTTACACCGTCATACTCTTGAATAATAATCTCTTAATGCTTGCATCAATTATGTAATATCTCTGCCTTTTTCAAATCCTCAGTAACCCCTTCTCCAACCTTATCTATAACTGATTCAGTGTTTTTTTGAATGCGTATATGTGACCAGATGTAAGCTATAGATAAACTTCTTTTAAAAAATAAATAAAATAATAATAAAAAATCGGAAGCATTATTAGAAATTTTGTTTAGCTTTATATGGCAATTTCATTTGAAATATTTTCCCTGAACATGTCTCTTCATAAGAAACTGATAGCTCTGTCCTCAAGGAACAAAAACATACCAGGAAAGACAAAATGTGAAAAAATGTCGATTACGCTCTTCCAAAAATCGCCGATTCAATCGTCTCAATACCTTCTCTTCTCAGTTTTCTAAGACAGTCATAGGAATTTAAATGTGTCATTCAGCATTCCTCCTGCACCAATAATATTCTTAATACAGCTATCTTTAGCTTTCTTCTATGCCACTATTAATTCCTTGTTTATTTTGTCAAGTGTTATCTACAGTCTTGCTTCCTCTTAATTTTGATACTTCATACCTACCCTCCTAACTTCCCTATTATAATATGTTTATTCCATACTTTTTTATATGTATGTTTGTATATAAACATTTCTTGTTCTATTTTTACTATCTCATTAAAATCGTCCTACTTCCACTCCAGCTTTCTTATTCCTTCCATGCATGTACTGAACCTTCCCTTGAAATATCTGTTCATTTCTAAAATATGTGCTTTTTTTATAGCTGTAATTATTACCACCTTAAATTTTGTAAACTGGAAAATTGTCCCAAATAAAGATCAAGTAGTTTGGTGGTTTTCAAGAGAAAGATAAAAAAAAAAAATGGTTTGGAAAGAAGAAAGAATAAAAAGAATAATTAAGAAATATTGGAAGGAAAAAGATTAGTTTTAAAGTTTTACTTTCCTGTGGCCCATAGTGGCTGAAATTGATTTGGCTAATACATTAATTTATCATCAACTCAGGTGTTTGGTTTTACTGACATTCGCTTAAGTATTGGATCTCAGTACGTTTGGAAATCTCAGACATTCTCCTTTAACTTTTTTCAATGTCTTTTGAAAATTTTGATTTACAATCTTTCCTTTTGAATCCTTTCATTATTGTGCATATCTTGAACTTTTCGCAATGCTGGTTGTACATAATGTATATTTTATTGTACAATCCATTTAAGCAGAATTTTGTTTTAGAGAATGCAGTATGTAGTTTTGGAATTACTGAATTAAAGCTGTCTAGTAATCACATTGCTTTAATCCTGTTATCTACCAGTGATGTCCAGAAAAATGATTATAATGTGGGAGTGAATCTATTATTAGTGTAAACTTACCATATAGTGACATTAAACTGTGTTTTCAAATTTTTGATTTTCTGCAGTCTCACATCTGGACTGAAGGTAAAGGGCGAATCATGCAAGCGTTATCACCTCCTGGTAGCCCTGGACGTGATGGTTCTCCTACTTCATCCACCAGCAATGATGTTGATGAAAGTAATAGGTAAGCATTAATGACCTTCAGTGTTTTAATTTCTGGCCATTTTGACTTCTCACCTCTCTGTTTATACAAAAATGAGGTTTTGTAACTCCATTTCCACCTCTTTCACTTTGAATTGCCAGTTTAAATTACGTAAGGTCATAGGCCAATTGTATTGTGTTTTTAAGGTGTATAATGTGTTTTGTTATATACATTTTTTTTAAAAAAATTGCTGCATTCCTCCTCCATTCATCTTTGGTGATTGATGGGTCCTTTCCATATTAATTACTCAGTATTCTCTTCATTAACATTCTGACTTCCATTACAGTGCCTTAATCATATTAGTTACCTAGTGTGTTATGCAATAATTTGCACTTGTAAATCTAGCTGCCATTCTAAACACTTTGTCTAACTTGTGTATTTCTCATCATCCTTGCATACCCAAGCTTGGAAGTGACCAGAGTTTTAAAGTCTTGTACCCTTGTGGATCCAATAAATCAATGTAATTAGAATAAATGACTATTATTATTCAAATGGAACTATTATTATTTCCCATCTTGTGATTTATACTTGCAGTTATATTATCATTGCTTCCCCCACCACCTTCGATGGTCAATTTCATTCTATGAGTGGCTGAGGTGACCGCAAGGGTTGCGCGAGCTCAGCCACTTACTACTTTTAACTTGACAAAGGGTTTAACCTGAAATATAGTATTTTCTGTGTTTGTGTATTGTTTTGTGTTGCTGCTGTCCTCCTCCCTTCAACTTTGGCAAGTGTTGGGTGTATTTTATCTATCATTTCCATATAAATATTGCCTCGTGGCAGTTCTTTCCTTCCATTGTTACCGATATTATTATCCATGTAATAAAATTCTGAAATTTACTAAGAGATTTATTACAATGTGATTTACCTTGAGTGCAATCAATCTTTATTTATGAAATAACACTAATGATAAATTGCTGTGTAAGTATAAAAGCAGAGAGATGGGTAGATTACAATATCCTAACCACATCAGGAATAGTTGTTCACTATCTTGACTCGTTGTAAATTTTTGTGCAAGCATTTTATCAGTGACAAATACCCTAAAATCTGAGTGTAAGCAAACAACAGGATCATTCTTTATTCTAATGAATAGCAATGGTAAAAATACACCACCTTGCAACTTTCCTGTTATCTCTTCTTCCTTCTGTGACACTCTATTTTAGCACTTGACCTTACTTGCCAACTCTTAAGAATTCCTCCACCCAACAAATCGCCTCCTGAGCCATACTAATGTTTTAAATGTGATTTACCACCATAAGACCATGAGTGTGTAAGAGTTTGGGATAGGCTATATTAACCTCTTCGTGCCAAATGTCAACCTCTCCTTCATGTGGTGCACCCCATTTACATGGAAAGATTGGTTCCTTGTATAAGGAGTCACCCCCTGCTTGCTAATGGCCACCTGAAATGAGGGTAGAAGAACAAGGAGCAATTCATAGCACTCTCTTACCCTTGATATTTGAAATGCCTTCTAAAGGCAGATGAACGACAAATGATCAATGGAATGGGGATGTAGAAAACAATGGGAAACTACTGCATTAAAGACCCAAAGGGTATCTCACCTAGCACATGTAACCTTCTCAAATCATATGTAGAATGATGGATTCTTCCTGGGTACAAAATTCCAGAGGTAAAATAGCCACCCAGTTGGGTCTCTGGGAGGAAGGAGTCATCACAATCGATAGAAACATTCCACTAGTTCGAGTGTGGAACATTAAAAGTCTGAATAGGGCAGATAGATTGGAAAACTTAAAAAGGTGGGTGGAATGACTTAAGTTAGATTTCATTGGGATTAGTGAGATTAAGTGGTAGGACGAACAGGATTTCTGGCCTGGGGAACACAGAATAATTAGCACACAAGCTGTCAGTGGAGATACTGTTGTAGGATTTATAATGAACAAGAGAGTAGGGAAACATATGAATCCTAAATTTAGTAACAGGATTATTTTTATGATAGAAACTAATTCTGCTACAACCACAAATCATTTGGAGAACCTATATGATGAAATGGAAGTATTTACCCAATATGTGAGGAGGGATGAAAATCTAATAATTAAGGGTGATTGGAATGCATTAGTGGGAGAAGATAATGAGGGGTATACTGTAGGAAGTTTTGGTCTAGGAGAAAAAAAATGAGTGAGGAAGCAGGTAGCTAGAATTCTATGAAAAGTATAAACTCATTGTGGTGAAAACACTGTTTAAGAATCATGCATGAAGGATATATAGTAGAAACATCCAGGAGAAACACATAGATATCAGCTAGTTTATATCATGGTCAAACAAAGATTCAGGAATCAAGTTATAGACTGTGAAGCATACCCAGGAGCTGACATAGATTCTGGCCACAATCTGATAGTTATGAAGTGCAGACTGAAATTCAAGAGAGTGAGAAAGCAATATAAGTAGAACAGACTGGAAGTGAACAAATTGAAACAAATTAACAAGAGAGAAAAATTTTCAGAAATGGTAGACAATGGTAGAAATGGGTCTAAGAAGTAACTCTGAAAGGAGCTCAACTGACGACGAATAGAATGCATTGAAGAGAGAAATAATGAAAGCTGGTAAAGAAACATTAGGCTTTAGGAAAAAAGCCTCCCGAAACCCTTGGATTATAAAAGAAATTTTGGAGCTGATGGATCAAAGGAGAAGGCAAAAAACTGCTCTGGATGAAGCAGGAAGAGAACAATACAGACAATTTAGAATTCAAATAAACAGGAAAAACAATAAAGCAAAAGAAAAATGGCTGCAAGAAAAGTCCAAAGAAGTAGAAAAGGAAATGGTCATATGTAAAGTAAATGTGGCCTAGAGAAAATCAAACAAAACTTTGGATAAATCAAGAAAAGATGTATAAACATTAAAGCTGCTGATGGGAAACATTTTTTAAATTCAGAAGACAGACCTAGCCAATGGAAGGAATACATTGACAAACTGTATGATAGGGACGACTTGAACAATAGTGAATGGAAAAGGAAGATGGAGTTGATATTGATGACTTCAGAGATCCTATTTTGAGAACAGAATATCTACATCTACATTCATACTCTGCAAATCACAAACATTGTGGGTGGCAGAGGGTGCTAAGCACCAATCCTAAACCCGCCAATTCCAATCCCGAATAGTGCGAGGAAAGAAGGAATACATATAAGTATCAGTACGGCATCTTATTTCTCTAATCTTATCCCTCCAGTCCTTGCGACCTAAATAGGTTGGCGGAAGAAGTATTCCATTGCACTCGAAATTTAAATTTTTTCGCATATTCTCCAATAAACTGAAACAATCTAACACAAGAGAAAAATTTGCAGAAATGGTAGACTTAGGTCTAAGAAGTAACTGTGAAAGGAGCTCAACCGAGGATGAATGGAATGCATTAAAGACCGAAATAATGAAAGCTGGCAAAGAAACATTAGGCTTTAGGGAACAAGCTGCCCGAAAACCTTGGATCACAGAAGAAATTTTGCAGCTGATCGATCAGAGGAGAAGGTACAAAAATGCTCAGGATGAAGCAGGAAAAGAGCAGTACAGGCAACTTAGAAATCAAATAAATAGGAAATGCAAAATAGCAACAAAAAAATGGCTACAAGAAAAGTGTGAAGAAGTAGAAAAGGAAATGGTTGCAGGAAAAGTAGATGTTGCATATAGAAAGATTCAACAGAATTTTGGAGAAATGAAGAAAAGAGGTATGAACATTAAAGCTGCCGATGGGAAACCTCTTTTAAGGTCAGAAGATAGAGCTAACAGATGGAAGGAACACATTGAGAAACTGTATGTTGGGGACGACTTGAACAATAGTGTTTTGGAAAAGGAAGGCGATGTCGACATGGATGACTTGGGAGATCATGTTTTGAGGACAGAATTTAATAAAGCTCTGAATGACTTGAAAGCAAATAAGGCAGTTGGAATTGATGAGATCCCTGCAGAACTTCTTAAATCTCTAGGAGAGGAAGGAATCGAAAGATTATTCAAGCTGATATCAAAAAGTTATGAAACAGGAGAAATTCCAACTGATTTTAATAAAAATATCATCTTCACACTTCCAAAGAAACCACAAGCCGACAAATGTGAGAATTATCGCACAATTAGTCTAACATCACATGCTTCAAAATTACTGACCAGAATAATATACAGAAGGATGGAAAGGGTAGTAGAAGAGATAGTAGGTGAAGATCAGTTTGGGTTTAGGAAAAATCGCGGTACAAGGGAAGCAATTCTGTCTTTAAGATTAATACTTGAAGGGCGGATCAAGAAAAACAAAGATACTTTTATGGCATTTGTTGATTTAGAAAAAGCTTTTGATAATGTTAGGTGGGACAAGATGTTCAAAATTTTAAAGAAGTCAGGTCTAAAGTATCGAGATAGAAGAATACTCTATAAACTTTATAAGAATCAAGTGGCTGTAATAAAAGTAGAGAATCACGAAAGACATGCATCAGTTAAAAAGGGTGTGAGACAAGGTTGTAGTCTGTCCCCGTTAATATTCAACTTGTATGTAGAAGAAGCAATGAAGAAAGTCAAAGAAAAATTTCCATGTGGCATAAGTTTTCAGGGAGAAAAAATTAGTATGCTACGATTTGCTGATGACATTGTCTTGTTAGCAGAGAGGACTGAGGTTATTGAGAAGTTATTGAATGGCATGAACAAAATACTGAAGGAAGATTTTGGACTGAATATAAATGAAAGTAAGACAAAAGTGATGAAATGTAGCAGAAATGATACCAATGCTAGCAGATTAAATATAAAAATAGGATCGGATGCAATAGGAGAAGTGAGTGAGTTCTGTTACTTGGGAAGCAAAATTACAACCGATGGCCGAAGCAGGAATGATGTTAAAAGCAGAATAGCACTAGCAAAAAGAGCCTTCATGAGAAAGAGAAATCTTTTAGTTTCAAATATTGATCTAGGAATCAGAAAGAACTTCTTAAAACTCTATGTGTGGAGCACAGCACTTTACGGCAGCGAAACATGGACTTCAGGAATACCGGAAAGAAAGAAACTTGAAGCATTTGAAATGTGGTGCTACAGAAGAATACTGAAAATTAGGTGGACAGACAAAGTAAGAAATGAACGAGTTTTGGAAATGATGGGTGAGAAAAGAAGTTTATGGAAGAAGCTTACAGGAAGAAGAGACAGGCTGATAGGTCATATTTTAAGACATGCTGGATTGGTTAATTTGTTAGTGGAGGGAACAGTGGAAGGTAAGAACTGTAGAGGAAGACAGAGATTAGAATATATGAAGCAGATAATTGAGAACGTGGGTTGTAGGGGGTATGTAGAAATGAAGAGGTTAGCACAGGATAGGAAGGGATGGAGGATTGCATCAAACCAGTCTAAAGACTGACAACAGCAAAAAAAAAAAAAAAAATTCTCCAATAAATTCGAACGCAAGCTACGTCGTCTGTCTTTCAAACTAACTCAGCCCAATCTATGTATCAATTCTGTGACGCTTTCATAAGGGCTGTAACAAGAAGTCACGAATCTAGCGGCTCTCCTCTGCACCCTCTCAACTGAGTCAATCAGAACCTTGCGATACGAATCCCAAACCCCACAACAGTAATCCAGATGCGGGTGCACTAGTGTTTTATACGCTATCTCCTTTGTTTGAGCATTACAATTCCTCAAAATGCGACCCATGAATCGTAATTTAGAATTTGCCTTGCTTACGACGGAAGTTATGTGCATGTCCCATTTCATGTTGCTTTGTACTATCACCCCCAGATACTTCATGGAATCAACCATGTCAACAGGTGATTTGTTTATTTTGTACTCGTGAACAAACTGATTCTTCTTGTTACTTATCTGCATTGCCTTGCACTTTTTGCAATTAAGTGTAAGCTGCCATTTACGGCACCAATCGAAAATAGCATCCAAATTACGCTGAATTTCTAAGCAATCGTCGGAGCACCTTATTTCCCTATAGATAACTGCATCGTCGGCAAACAATCGCAACCAGCATTTGACGTTGTCACCTAGATCGTTTATAAATATTAAGAAAAGAAGTGGACCTATTACACTTCCTTGAGGAACGCCCGAAGTAACATTTATCTTAGAAGAGGCTTCCCCGTCAACAACGTCATACTGTGACCGACCAGTTAGAAAATCCCATATCCACTTGCAAATCTGAGCCGAAATACCGTAAGCTCGAATCTTCGCTAAGAGTCGGTTGTGTGGCACAGAATCAAAAGCCTTCTGAAAATCAAAAAAAACTGCATCAACTTGCGAACCTGCATCAATAACTTTCGTTATGTTGTGGGAAAATAGCGCCAATTGTGTTTCACACGATCTCTTCTTCCGAAATCCGTGTTGACATGGTGTAAGTAACTCGTTCTCATCTAGAAACTTCATTATGTTCGAGCATATGACATGTTCCAGAATTCTGCTGCAGACCGATGTTAGAGATATGGGTCGATAATTCCTAGGATCACTCCGATCTCCTTTCTTAAAAACGGGAATTACCTGGGCTATTTTCCAGCTAGAAGGTACTTTTCTCTCTTCTAGTGATTTACGGAATATATCTGACAGAAATGGTTCAATATCCTCCGCGTATTCAGAAAATACTCTTACCGGTATACCATCGGGACCCGGCGCTTTACCCCACTTCAGGAGTTTTAATTGCTTTACAATTCCTACGCTATCAATTTCTATCGGACCCATCTCTAATTCCACACGATGTGGTAAAGTGGGGATATTTTCCATGTTTTCTTGCGTGAATGAATTTTTGAATTCGGTGTTAACTACGGTAGCCTTGTCGCGGCTGTCTTCAACCTCCCATCCTTCTTTTATTAGAACTGGATTATTGTTCCCACTACAACTAACTTTTTTTTACATACGACCAAAATTTTTTAGGGTTTTCAGTGAGGCTCTTAGAGAGAGAATTTTCAAGCAAGTTATTAAATGCCTCACGCATCGCATATGATAAAGCTTTGAATGATTTGAAATAAAATAAGTCAGTTAAAATAGATTTGAGCCTTTCAGAACTTCTTAAAGGAGTAGGAATACAAAGATTGAAATAAAAAATTTATGAAACAGCAGAAATTCAAACTAATTTCAATAAAAGTATCGTCATCACACTTCTG
The DNA here is from genome assembly GCA_031002005.1 of Vandiemenella viatica. NCBI lineage: Eukaryota > Metazoa > Arthropoda > Insecta > Orthoptera > Morabidae > Vandiemenella > Vandiemenella viatica. The sequence goes on from JARYHS010008074.1 coordinate 182,293,371, forward strand.
GAGATAGCAACAAATGTGAAAATTTTTGCACCATAAGTCTAACATCACAAGCTTAAAATTTACTTATCAGAATAATATACAGATGAATGGAAATGGTAGTAGAAGAGATAGTGGTTGAAGATCAGTTTAGTTTTAGGAGAAACTGCAGTACAAGGTATGCAATTCTGGCTTTAAGATTAAATCTTGAAGGGCGGACCAAGAAAAACCAAGATACTTTTATGGCATTTGTTGTTTTAGAAAAAGCTTTTGATAATGTTAGATGGTACAAGATGTTCAAAATTTTAATGAAGTCAGGTCTAAAATATTAAGGTAAAAGAATACTTTATAAACTATATAAGAATCAAGTGGCTATAATAAATGTAGAGAATCATGATAGACATGCATCAGTTAAAAATGGCACGAGACAACGTTGTAGTCTATTCCCATTAATATTCAACTTGTATGCGGAGGAAGCATTAAAGAAAGTGAAAGAAAAATTTTAATGTGGCAAAAGTATTCAAGGTGAAAGAATTGGTATGCCACAATTTGCTGATGGCATTGTCTTGTTAGCAGAACAGGCTTAGTAAATTGAGAAGTTACTGAATGGCATGAACAAAATACTGAAGGAATATTTTGTACTGAATATAAATCAAAGCAAGACAAAAGTGATGAAATGTAGCAAAAATGATACTAATCACAGTAAATTAAATATAAAAATAGGATCAGATGTGATAGGAGAAGTAAGTAAATTCTGCTCTTTGGGAAGCAAAATTACAACTGATGGCCGAAGCAGGATCTTTTAGCTTCAAATATTGATCATGAACTTAGAACATTTATAAAACTCTATTTGTGGAGCAAAGCAATTTATGGCAACAAGCATGGACTTTAGGAATACCAGAAAGAAGAAAAATTGAAGCATTTCAAATATGGTACAGTAGAGGGATGCTGAAAATTGGGTGGGCAGTTAAAGCACAAAATTACAAGTTTTCGAAATGATGGGTGAGGAAAGAAGTTTGTGGAAGAAATTTACAGAAAAAAAAAGGATGGTTGGTCATATTTAGACATGCTGGATTGGTTAACAGTCAGAGGTAAGAACTGTTGAAGACAAAGATTAGGATATATGAAGCAGATAATTGATGACGTGGGACTTACGAGGTATGCATTGGTGAAGAGGATAGCACAAGATAGGAAGGGATGGATGATTGCATCAAACCAGTTGAAAGATGATGACAGCAAGGGAAAAAAAGTTAATTTATGTTACAAAGAGATAGGTAAAAGAAATTTAGAAGAATAGTAGATTATTTAGGTGGTGCTTCTATGAATTATTTCTGCTCTTGTGCTATCTGTGATACATGCACAGTTAGTTTCAGTGCACGCTCTGCCACCCACAATTTTATGAATTGCTGAGTATAGATGTAGATCCAGTTTTTACTTTTCAAATTACCCTCATATTTTAATAAAATTCAGGTTATATACTATACTATATCAACAACTATCAGATTCAGAGATTGCATCGATATGTTGCGATACAAAGTAACTGATAAGGGCAAGGTGTAGAATAGTGCTTCTTGGTAGGACCTCCCCTCGCAGTGTGACTAAAAGAGATACTTAAACCTTACAAATTACAAATCGAGTATTCAAAGATTACTCAAATCAATATATATATTTTCTCACATGAAGCCTCGATGTTTCACAGAATAAAATTCAACAGAACTGAAGTACTGATGGGCACTGCGTATTTCTGGGATTCTATAATCAGAGAATCGCTGGAAATTAAATTGAGAATGAACAACGTCAACAGAGATGGTGGTCTCTTTCTAAGTGAAGCATGGAAGTTCATCATCGAAGATATGCATCAGCATTGCGATAGATAAGCGCGCTGGAAGAGAGCCGTGATGCTACTATCCATTACGGACCGTGTATGAGGCCAGACTGCGTGGCAGCCAATGGGAGAACGGCTCCAGCAGCAGCTTTGCATGCGTCTGCCAGCTGTCGGGTATTTATATGGGCTGAAACTGTGAGGCATGCACAGTCCGTGTCTTGCTGTTGCAGTGTCAACTTCGACCTTTTCACCTGATAAAGACAACAGAGGCTGTTGTTGAAATGTCGCACATGGAAGAACTGATCCGGCAGAACACCCGAGAAGAATTTTTGTCATCTTTACACCAGGAAAGACTCAGTACTCACATCAGATATCTTTACTTGGAGGAGATGTTACAGCAATTAACATGGCTTGAGAAGCTGCGAAAAAAGAAAGCCAGATTTACCAGGACCCTGGCCTTTCTACTGTGATGTAGGGACAGTGACATGTTGCCTCACTTTTGTAGAGTAACACATCACATAAACAACAGTGGAACCAAAAGGATTTTACATTGCACTGGTTTGGCACTTCTTCGGGAGTGAATTTGTTTTATAAGCTATGAGCTTGACCAAAATCTGAGGCTCTTACTTTTGTGTCATATACTTGTTACGTCTAAATTGGCTACGGATTCTTGGTACTGGATTGATGCTGCTACTTTGCTTCAAGAGAGAATTGAACTAATGAAAACCACACCACGATATATCACCAAATACAACCATCTTCAAGGAAGGCTGATTGACAATTGCCAACCCAAACCAAGCTGCACTATAGTTAACCTCACTGGAGCCGAACATGATGACGCTTTGGTCTCGGTATTGACGAAGGGCTTGAATTTTGCTGTAACACCAAGGTCTGTGCCTGCAAAGCACATTGTCTGTCTGGTGGAAAAAGCTGTACGAACACTTCCAGCTGATGCAGCGGAATAAATATGACGTGAAACCTGTCAGGTCTTGAGTAAGGCCAAACCACCCAAGGCCAATATTACAAAGCCAGAGCAAGAAACATTATGGGAGCTATGCACGAATGTTAACATTGTCATTATCCCTGCAGACAAGAGGAATACTACCGTTCTACTCTCATCAGGACAGTATGACGCCAAGGTCAGAAGCTTATTAGATGATGCTTCTTACAGATCATTAGAAGCTGACCATATGTCAACAGCAGTCAACAAAACAAAAATCCTTCTAAGTGACCATCAAGAACCTATGACCTTGTGCAGCCAGGCCTCCGAGGTTATATGGACTGCTGAAAATCCACAAGGAGAACGTGCCCTTATGTCAGTGTGATCAGGGCACCCAAGTACCAAATATCTAACATGCCAGCTAAGTCCACTGGTGGTCCATTGCACACACCATGTAAGGAAATTTGCTGAATTCGTACAAACGATCCTTGGTGTGACTGTCAGATTCCAACCTCTTGGTAAGCTTTGATGTCATCTCTCTTTTCACACAAGTTTCTGTGAAAGAGGCTCTGGAGTTAATATGACATCATTTTGACCACAGGATCGCAGACTTGTTCTAGCATGTACTTCGTGTATGATGGGAGGTATTATGAGCAAACCAATGGCATGGCCATGGGCTTGCCACTTTCTCCAGTTATGGCAAATTTATATATGGAGGACTTCGAAGAAAAGGCCTTATTGACTGCTCTGTTAAAACCTAAATGCTTCCATCGCCACACAGTTTCCCGGCACTTGAAGAATTCCTGGTAGATCTGAAATCAGTTCATCCAAACACACGATTCACTATGGAGATCGAAAAGGATGGGATGTAAGCACTCTTGGACATATTGATTAAGCGCTAGCCAGATGGTACTCTTTTGCATAGCATTTAAAGGAAACCTATGCACACGGACTGGTATTTACGGGCTACTAGCTTCCACCACCCCGCCCAACGAACAACTATATTTAATACGCTGGTCCATTGAGCACGAGCCATCTCGGATAGTGATAGTTTACAAGATGATCTAAGGCACCTAAGGAAGATTTTAACACCAAATGGATATTAGCAAGAGCATATCAAAAGGGCATTTCTTCCCTGTACTCCAAGCCCATCAGGTGAACAAAAAGAACTGCCAAGATCCCTTGCAGTGCTACCTTATGCCGGCAATACCTCTGTGAAAATAGGAAGAATTCTCACATGATTTGGCGTAAGGAGTATATTTCGACCACCAGCAAAAAGATACAAGACATGATGTGCTCGGTGAAGGAGGACCTTCAAGTTCCGGGACTTTATTCCTTCCCAAGTGAATGTGGTAAAATATACATCAGCCAAACAATCAGAACCATAGAAGAACACTGCATTGAAAACCAGTGACATCTGTGCTTGCTACAGCTGGGAAAGTCCTCATTAGCTGAACATGCTGTGGAAAATTTCCATTAAGTAAACTTCAACAAAACTGAAATACTGGTGTGCACTGTGTATCTCTGGGATTCTATAATCAAATAATCGCTGGAGATTAAATTGAGCACCAACAACATCAACAGAAATGGTGGTCTCTTTCTAAGTGAAGCATGGAAGCCTGCCATCCAAGATCTGATCATATTTCTAATTATAAAGCATGTAATACATGGGACCCAGATCTGCACGTTGCACCTGTGCCTTTGTCAGCTCCATTGCATCAGTTGTAGCTAAGATATGGGCAATTGAATATGGCCACTATGATTGATGTCTCACCAAATAGAAGTTACGAAGTGTAATCTGATTTCTGCAAACAGAAGGGCATAATGCTGCTGAAATCCATTGTTGAATGAACAAAGTGTATGGTAAAAACTTTATGAGCAATGGTAGTGTATTGGAATGGAGTAGGCAATTTAAAGAAGGGAGAATTGATGTCCATGATGAAGATGGACAAGGGCACACGTATGTTATTACTGTAGGCCTTGTTCAGCGTCTTGGTCAGTTAGTCATTGGCAAATAATTGTTTATAGTCAGTGAACTTTCTGAATAATTTCCAGAAATTTGAAGGTCTGCTTTGTACACAGTCGTACAAGACCTAGGATGCCATAAGCTGTGTGCCCATTAGATCCCAAAAATGCTGAGTAATGGTCACAAAATGTGATACATGGCATTAGCCTTAACATTTCTCACATGTTATCACAATGAGAGGGAAGTTTCTTTGAAGTCTTTCATTAAGGGCAATAAGACTTGGTCTTGTATGACAATTCTGAAATAAAGGAGCCAGTCTAAACAGTGGATGCGCACACATTCTCCATGCAAGCCGAAAAAAATTTAAACATATGCTGAGCCAGAGGAAAACAATGACTACGGTTTTTTGGGATGAAAAAAGAGTGTTGTTGGTGGACTTTTTTTTAGCAGGGGTCAACAATAACAAAGGATGTTTATTGTAAAACTTTATGCCATCTCTGTAGAGCCATCCAAAACAAATGAGTAGGAATGATCTTGTGAGGCACGGTTTTGATCAATGATAATGCCCGACTAAGCAGCGCCAAGGTGACAAAAGACCTTAAACAATTCAAGTTGGAAATCTCATCCACTGTACAATCCAGACTTAGCACCGACTGATTTTCATCTGTTCAGAGAGCCGAGGGCATGGTTGGGCAGACAATGCTTTGCTGCCAATGACGAACTTCAGGATAGTCATATTGTTCTCCACCAGTCCATGTTGTTATTGTTGTGGCTTTGGGGTGCATCGACAGTGAGTTCATTAGCGCCCCTAGTCCAAATATGGAATAATGAGTCTGCTAAATCTATATCAGGTTGATTCTTCTTCTTTCAAAGACCGCAATGAGTATTTGTCTCTGATTATGCCGTAGGGTAGATTCCTTCCTCATATTCCTTATCTTCATTACATCTGTCAACGTCTTCAGTCTCCTCACAATATTTATTTTTCAAAAGGAAAAAAAAATTGTCAACTGGCACTCTTCTTCCCCAATTGTGAATTTATCCTGAAAATGGCAACTCTGTTGTCATTATTATCAGAGTGTTTGCTTTAAGGTTCTAAATTTTTGCATTAATTTTAAGTATAAAAATATTAGAGTTACCCCAAAGACAGTTTCCATATTCAAATTCTCCATTAAAAAAAAAAAAAAAAAAAGAACATCTATACACAAACCTGAAAAGAAATAAAAAAAACTTTCAATACAGCTAGTCAACAAGAAAAAGTGTATGTACTATGTTGTTCACATTGTCATTTACTCACACTCGAACTCACTCGGTTTTTCCTGTGACCAGTCCTCTCTACTCGGGCAAGCTGTGACCTGTGGAGCTTTCCCAAGGTTGTGTGGACAAACATAGGCTCATAGGCTCAGAGAACAATGAAGGCACAGCAGTACAGAAATTGTGCACAGTATCATCCTCACGCATACTGCACCACAAGGGTGTAGATCAGAGAAAATTAAAAAAGATTGTATGGCATGGTAACTCTTGAGATTGCAATATATAAATTACTAAAAATCTATATTTTTGGTATATTCTATCAACCGAGCTGCCATAGATATAATGTGTAACATATATCTATTCAATGAACATATGTAATGAAAGTATTATAAAGTGTCAAATCATAACACAGTATAATGAAACCATAATATAAACAAGTTATCTACAGTTATTGTTATCCTGAATTCACGTTTAGTGTAAAATATATATATATAAGCTTCAGATATATCTGTAGTCTTATATGGATTTATGTCAATGTATGACAGTGAACACATCTCAATGTCATAACCGATATCACTCTCATACATGACTGTAAATAACAAAAATATCAACTGTATGACTAGAAGAAAGATTGTTCTGCTGTTCTGAAATAATGAAGCCAGCTTTGCTGAAAAGCCACTCGTTTGCAGTGCCTGTTCTGTACTAGTTTTAAAAATATAAGGGTACCTCTTTCCTCTAAATATTCACCTAGTAAGTGTCTTCTTCATTGTCATGTTAGAGGATAAATAATCTATGTAGCATTGAACATTGCCTGTATTTTCTCCAGTAACATTAGCTCTCCTGTATTTAAGAAATTCAAGTTTCCTTTTTATAGTTGAAGGACAAGAGGCATTTACTTCAGGTTGATTTGAATTGTAGGTCATACCCCAATCTACAGCTATGAAAAATACATAGTTAAATATGAATAAGAAGGATAATATACACCTCTCATATCAGTACACGTCATTCTAACATGTTTATTACAGCTGTTGTTTCTTCTTAGATAAGTTTAAATGTAGTGCAATCTGCCGATTTTTACTTTTACTTTTTCATGAACATAGTGTAGTTCCTAATTTTTAAGTATCCAATTTTCTTGAAGTATACAATCTTATAAAATAATGTCTTGTAATTATATCTTAAATGGAATCTCAAAATAATAAATATTACCAGAGCTCTTGACACACAAAATCATGTGTAATATTACAGGAAGGGTTCTAAAATATTGTTTTTTCTCTCTCTCTCTCTCTCTGTGTGTGTGTGTGGCCTCCCTGCCTTGAACTTGGACTGCCCAATCTACTACCCTGCAATTCACAAAACTGTTGGTTATTGTGTGGTATCCAAATGAAAATTAACTTGAAACAAGCTTGTGTATATGCACAGTGCTGTCAACTAACAAGAAGAAATTTTTAGTAGATACATATATATAATAAACCATCTCAATTGAAATAAGTGTATCGATGTTTGTACAGGTGTGATCAGGGCACTGACAGGTAAAACTGCGGGAGCGGCATCACAAATAAAAATGAAACTGCCAGACTATAGTTCCAACCATTGTATTCTGCATTGACATGCACTTGCCATAAAGAAGATGCCACCAAACCTAAAATTTGTTCTTGATAAAGTGGTAAAAATAATCAATTATGTCAGATCACGTCATCTTCAGTCATGATTGTTTTCAATATTTTGTGTAGATTATTGGGGCAAATGCAAAACATTACTGCTCCATACTAAGGTTTGACAGTTATAATTGGGGAAAATCATTAGTAAGATTATTTGAACTAAGAGCTTAAATTGCGAGGTTTGTTTACTAACATTTCCTTTGATTTAAAAGACCGTTTGAGTGATGTGACTTGTTTATTCAGACTAGCTTTTTTAGAAAATATGTGAGGAAAAATTAATGAATTAAATCTATTTCAACAATAGAACAGATAACAGTCTTTATTGTTAACAACAACAAAACAGGTTTAAAAAGAAAATTAGATTTTTTAATTGTTTGCATTGGAAAGAGAGAACTAGAAAGGTTTTATAACACTGAGTTAGTTTGTTGGTGAAACAAGAGAGTTACCAAATGAAATATTTTAAAAATTAATCAAATCTCTCCATCATATAAGCACTTCTCTTGAGTGAATTCAAAGGTTAAGAATCCTTTCACACCATATTTGCAGAATGAAGAAAATATGTCAAACAAAACATGAAACGTTTTTGGAAATAACACCAGATTCAATCGTGGAATTACTGTTGAAAACGTTGTCATTTGATAATTTTTTATGCAGAATATGTGATGAATTTCCACAGATTGCCACAAAGACTCTTGGAGTTCTTCTCCTGTTTCCAACAATGTACTTGAGTGAAACGGCATTCTCAGCATATACAGCCTGTAAGCTTCTCGTTAAATCGAAACAATTTCATTAATTTATGGTGGAATCAACACAGTATTAAGTAAAGTACCTACCTAATACTTATTTTTGTACGAGTTTTATTAAACTCTATAGAATAAACATAAAACCAGCTTTTTGTTTACTTTAGGGCTCTATTAAATATTTAGTTGTTAGTAAGGATTCCGTCACCAAAAATATTAGGTATCTGTCTATAACTTTTCTTGATATTAGTTCATTGAAAAATCTTTCTCTTACAATACAAAAAGTAACAAAACCAATCTAGTTTGTAATATATATTAATTTTACCTACATGCAAAAAATAGTAAATGCTTTGGACTAATTTCTTCCCCCCCCCCCCTTTTTTTCTACAGTGAAGAAGAAAAAGTTAGGGAGCAATTCCTTCAGTGCTGTACTCGTCACTTAGCACAGATGAAGGCAGGAAAGCCAAACGAACATGAAAACACAAAAACATTTAACAATAGGTTGGTTTAAAACCTTTTTTGTGTTCGTAGGAATGGACCATTTCACAAAGAGGGGTGTGCACACACCACGGCAAACTACATGACTAGCTTCTCCATGGGGAACAGAGTGGAAGTTGAGGTGCTGGGAGTGAAATGAACTATTGATAATTCTCAGGAAAAGACTGAAATATTATCTATATATCACCTCTAATGGGGAAATGTCAGTGTGCATGCAACGAATGTAAAAATGTAACTTATATCAATAGTGCAATGAAAATAAAAAACAACCATAAATAAATTTAGAATAATTTTTTCAAAATTATTAATTAATAAAAAAATAAGTGATGGTTTATTGGTTGGTACTTAATGGTGATTGAGGCCAAGAGGTTATCAAGGATCCAGAATATTTTGGTAGGGAAGTTTTCACTTCCAAAGTTTTGATGAGGGGGTGGTGTCTTTGAAAACTCTGACAACCCTGGCAACCCTCACTGCAAAACAGTTGTTGTAGTTGTGGGTGTATGCATGCTTTTCTACTGGAGGGTATAGATTGGCTGTGGCCATTCATTCTGTCTGTGAGTTGTTTTGTAGTGAGGCCTACAAGAACTAGATCAGTGATGTCAGCTTGGTTGGTACTAGTAGTACTAGGTGTGTTGTGGAATGAGTAGCATGTAGACCCCTGTTGTAGGAATGGAAGAGGTCATGGTAGGTGGATGCATGTTGCACAGTTTGCCGTCAGATCTGTGGCATGGAAAGGATCCATGATTTGGAGAATCTAAAGGAGGGTGTTTGTGAACCAATGTGTACTTACGATTGGGTAGATAGGTGGGGGAGAGTGGCAGAAATTTGGGGGGAAGGGTGTGCCTTTCTGAAAAGGAGTGAAGGAAGTTAAGTGGTTGCTGGTTGAGAGACTTGGTTTTGTACAAGATCCTTATGGTAACAGTGAGAAATGAGGGTTTAACAAAGTTTTGGGAATGCCAGGAGAGAGGTTTTTATATATATATCAGAACAGATGTGTCTGCCACAGATAGAAAGTCTGTAAGGAATGGAACATTTGATGTGGATGGCAACTGTCAAATTGTAGATATTGCTACAAATTAGTCATTTTGATGTTGAAAGATGTGTGAAGGGGGACAATCTGGCATACACCAACATCAACATCAAGGAGCATGATGCGTGTGTGGTAGGAAGTTATTGTTAAGGGGATTGAGGAATTTCAGGAGTTGGTTTTCACTGTGTGTCCATATCATAAATACGAGGGTGGTTCAAAAAATAAGGTCTCCAATGACGCTGCGTCAAAACCAACAATGCTAGGCAAAAGCCAACAACAATGTCATGTTCCTTGGTTCTCCCACTACCGAATGGTACAGGTTCGAGCTCAATCGGACAATCGGGCGATTCTTGAAAGCCGTCTGTGATGGAGCAGTCGCTTAGCTCACCTGCCAGGTGCGAACTGCACTCAGTGATCCGATTTTTGAACATGAAAAATGTTAAACCGATAGAAATCCATCATCAGTTAGTGGAAGTGTACGCGGAAATGTGTATGGACATTAAAAATGTGTGGAAGTGGTGCCGGGAGTTTTCTGCCGGTCACAGCAATATTCATGATGAGGAGCGGCCTGGAAGACCGAGCTTATCCGACGAAATTGTGACCAAAATTGATGAGATTGTGCACAGTAATCGAAGGATAACTCTTGATGAGATAACTGAGAGACTTAATGAAAAGTGTGGCAAAATCTCCATATGCACAATTGTTTCAGAAACTCTAGTATACAGTAAAGTGTCCGCCAGGTGGGTTCCCAGACAACTCACAGATGAACAAAAAAGAATGTGCTTGGAATGTGCCAAAGAATTTGTTTGCCACTTTGAAGGGGAAGACTTCCTGGATTCGATAGTGACTGGGGATGAAAACTGGGTGCATCATTACTTTCCTGAAATGAAGGAGCAGTTCACCGATCTTCGACAAAGCCCAAAAAGTTCAGGACAGAAAAGTCAGCCAGAATGGTAATGGCGACTGTTTTTTGGGACCGTAAGGGGGTATTGTTGGTGGATTTTATGCCAAAAGGAACAACAACTAACTCGGACCACTACAGCGAAACTCTGAAGAAACTACAGTGGGCTATCCAGAACAAAAGAAGAGGAATGCTCATAAAGGGAGTGTCTTTGCATCATGACAACGCGCATCAAACCCCCTCATCAAACAATTTGGTTGGGATCCGGACATTGCCCAAGTGATTATCACATGTTTCCTGCACCTACACCTGGGAGGTCAGAAGTTCCAGTCAGACGAGGTCACAGTCATTCAATTTCTTTGTGATGCAGCGGGAGACTGGTTCGATGACAGGATCAAAAAGCTTGTGACGCAAATGTGGAAGTTCATTGAACGGGAAGGTGATTGCATAGAAAAATAGCTAAAACTTCAAGCTTTCCAATGATGTATCACACACAAATGGTGAATAAATGTGATTTTCTATGTAAAAATATAGGAGACCTTATTTTTTGAACCACCCTCGTATATTATCTATGCATCTAGACCAACAGTGGGTTTAAAGGGAATATGGTTTTGGACAAGTTCCTCCAGATGACTAAGGAATAGATTTCAGGACTGGGGCCATGCGGAAACCCATTGTGGTGCTGAAAATTCTCGTATTTTAGAATTGAAGGGTAAGAAGTTTTCTGAGAAATTGAGGTGAGCCATGGATGTGTGGAAAGACTTTCTGGGGAGGCTGTGTGGGGGTCACATGTCCCCAACTGTGGGGATTTTTTTTTGTAGAGAATTGAGATATGGAAGGAGTGTGGAGGTAGGGTAGTGTGTACTGTGCAAACCTCAAGGAAGACTATGTTATTTTTGACATTGGAAGGTAGGTTTTATACAAAGGGTTGGAGATGTAGATCCAACAAGGTTGAAATCCCTTCAGTGGGTGACCCATATGCCCAAATTATAGGCTGACCAGGGTTGCCAGCCTTACAGATCTAGGGAAGAAGGTACAGGATATGTTTATGGGGACTCTGAGGAGTTAGGAGAGAAATTTACTGAGAAGAGTGGCCTTATAATGGGCTCTGAAAGTCTAGGAAAGTTATTACTTTCTGGCATATAAAGACTTTGTGATCTGTAGTGTATAGAGGATAGGTATTGTTATCAGATAGCTGTCTCAGGGCCTCTGCCTTATGGTCACTGTTGTCAATTACTATGGTGGTTGAGCCCTTGTCGGCCAGAAGGTGATGATGTTCCAGTTTCTGGTTAGCTCTCTCATGGCCCAAATTGTAAGAGTGTGAAATTGAGTTTGAGAATCAGGGTAAGGATCGAGTGGAAATGAGGAACTTGGATTAGAAGCAGGAAGGGATGATTTTGCGGGAGAAGAAGCAGATCCAGTAAAATTGAAGATCTGAATTATTGAAGGTTGGCCTCAATCTCATAGTGCCGGCTCTTGGATAAAGTGAGTGGCCACACACAAACAGTTCTCACTCACAAATTATACCTTCCAGTAGCAGAACGTGCCAAAAACCATGACTCTAACAACGTCATCAACTGTACTCATGACTCTAACAACTTCAACAGCTTTACAGTAAGAGCTGTCAGAATTTTTCCAGAAACTGCCACTGAAACTGAACTTCAGAGATGGCATAAGGCTGAAATGTTTACTGGGATTATAGTAAACACTTAATCACCTTAACTGTAACAGTGTTGCTCATGTACCATTAGATTTTCGATTTTTCTGACGTTCATTCGGCCACCACCTAACTTGATTATACCCCAAGTTAGGAAAGGTAAGGTTCACATTGTAATAAAAGTCACTGCAGCTACGTTCAAATTCAAAATTTCACTATGTTCTAAAAAAAATTGTACAAGTACAAACAGTCGATTGGATATCGGAAAATCTTCTCCAAGTTCTTAGACAGCAAGTAATGAAAAGCGATCAGACCAGACCAAACCCCGTTATAAAAATTTAAAAGTCACATTGAAATTAACTTGAACTGTTCTACGGTACTACAGAATTCTAAGATGTCTACCTCCACATATGTCTCACCACACCACACTTCCTGCTTTCAAGTGCAAAGTGCTACACACACTAACAACCACTCCACTTCGGTGATCACCAGCAAAAGACACCAACTCGCGCCCATTGATCGTATATATAGACTCACTGTTTCCTCGACAAATCACTCCATGTTCAAAGGTCAACTGGTATGGAAACTGCATATTCATGTGCAGATCTTACCAAATAGTTTTTAATTTTTGGCTCACACTACTCTTATGATTCTAAAATTTTACTAGTAGCTAGAACTTTAGGTAAATGTAAATTTTGATCCTTTTAAAATTTCTGTATATTCAACCGTTTAACTGCAAAAAATCATTTTCTGTGAATCCAAAACTTGTTTAAAAATTCTGTAATTTTACAGCTATGAGCCTCAAACAATGTTTATTTAACTTCTCATGGAATTCCCTTTCGTTTGATACTAAATAAGCCATGTTAATTCTTCTACAGAAAAATATGAATTATGACGTAATACCCGAAATTCAACCATGTTAATAACTTTCTGATGTCTTTGAAACATACTTTAAAAGATTCTACATGTTCTCAAATGCCTACAGTGCGTTTTTGGAGTTGCTCCTTGTTTTCTCTTATTTCTGGGTTGTTCAACGACAACACCAACTTGTTGAGACATGATAAAAAAAATCTCTACTTTGTTTCATCCTGATCAAAATACTGCATATCTCTTTATGAGACTTACCAGGAATTATCTCTAATAAACTATAGTGTATTTTGAATATGTTTTTCCCCCTTGAATTTACGTGTATTACTCAAATTATTAATTTTTTCTTTGTGCTATGATACTGACGTTACTACATAATATTGGGAAAACAACCTTTAAACAGTACTGAGCTTTTCCAAACTTTAATATGTTGTGTAAGAAAAAATTACATTACTTTCTGGCTATAAGTTGACTTCCTATATCTTACCAGAATGCAACTTCTTAAAACTTAAAGTGTGTAATTATATTTTAAATTCTCTATACTGGCTTTTAGCTTTTAAAGTACTCCAACCTTTTAAGTATGCTTTCCTTGCTACAAAATTTATTCTCTTTTGGCTGTTTATTATCCTGAATATCTCAAAAAGTGATGAAAACATTAACTTTAGAGAAATTATGTCGTAACCAAATATTGCATATACTGATGTTGTGTTGTGTCCTTCTACAGCTGTTTAGCTAGATTTAGAATTTGAATTTACTGTTAAAACTTTATTTATTGCCTGCATTAACCGTTTAGTTTGATTTATTTGTTGAATTAACTGCGTAAATGTCTCCAAAGCTGCGATATCGTGTGGTTCACCTGAGCCCGCTATACTGTAAACAAATTTCGTTTAGCAAATTTATGATATTTTAGATAGCTTACAATTGGAACTTGTGTATCAAAATATTCTGGATATTAGATATCATCTGGTCCTAAATCACCTATAAGACATAACCCAGTAACCACCACCAAGATCTTCTTTATTTATTCATAATTTAACAAAATTGTTCTATGTTTAAGTTTTTTTTTCCCCATTGATACAATTTTACATTTTTACTTTTTTGCGTATCTACTTTGAAGTTTCATCACCATCTGTGATATATATAATATTTTCCTGTTCATAACAGTTTACTCCCACCACCTCGACTTCCTCCACACTGATCTCCTTGGGGTTACTATTCATGCAGTAGGCCATGGTGTATGCCCATCCTTCTTGCCAAATGGTCCAATTCTTCATACATGAATTAGGTTTTTAAACCAAAATGTTGTATATTATATTTGTATTTTTTTGTTTTCGTGTTTGTTTGGCCCTGATACCTTCATATATGCTAAGTGATAGGTAGTTTTCCATATCCTCCCTTACTTTGATTGCCTAGCACCACTTTCATTGTCACCACTATCCAATCATTTAGTATATTTATGAAACTGCTCTTATTATCAGTTTTTAGTTTCATCATGTATTTAAATAGGCTGTGGCCATTCCATTTTGTTTTATTTCAGTAGTCCACCTCCACCAAAAGCATGTCGCTATGACTTTTCTCCAAGATCTTCTCATCAGCATTCTGGTAGACAACCAGGTGACTATTCTGATGATGATGAACAGGGGGATGACGAGGATGAAAGACAGTCAAAATAAATTCCAGCATCGGTGTTAGTTGGAAGATATTTGACAGCACTGAATGATGACACTGTTTTAAGGACATAATTTTTTCAAAATAAGAATAAAACTCTAAACGTCTCATTTTTTTCTTAGCACTGTTTTAACTGATTTGCTATAGTGGAGATACGAAGTTTGTTTTTATGTGTTAACTGCACGAAAACCTCACAACTGTGTTCTGATATTTAGACTGATTTGCTGGATTAACTCATTTTTTTGTTGATGTATAGAGTGTGTTTTATTTAAGGAAATAAATTTTTCCTGTTGTAAACTGTGGTATTAAATAAAATTTATGCATTGTTGCACTTGGATCATTTGTATGCTCAAATGGCAGTTTTAATTACAAAAACTTTGCATGAAGATTTTTATGATGTGGCCATGATCATTTCATAAACCTTAAAAAAAAATTAGACAATTAGGAACAGGAACAGCTGCAGCACTTTAACTGATGCTTTTTATTCTGTATTTAAATTTCTGTTTTGACTGCATTGGCATTAGATTGTAAAATGCTTTATGGAGACATTTAGTTTTGGTTTTTTGTTAATCAAAGTTATTAACACTGGGATAAAAAGTGATAATAATTTGTAGAGAACAATTGCGCAGCAAACACAAATACTGCACATAAATCATCACAGTTTATCAAATTTATTTATCAAAAATGATGCATGATATGCTAAGTTCTTGGCTTGAAGCATAGACACTAATTCTAAAAGCAAACTAAAATTTCATGAAAGTTTGATCATTAATATATATGCAGTGCATTTCATATGACGTAAAGAATGTTTGCTAACTCAATAAACTCAACATAGGAAATTTTATGATTTGAAACATAAAGAGGAAGGCTATGTTATCAGGCTAAAATGTAGCTACGTGGTTTATGGACGCTCCGTATGTACCAGAGACAAAGTGCTCAACCATTGATTTTAAAATCAAACTTATTTCTCAAGTCATGTCAATTTTAGTGGAGGTCGTGGTTACAGTAAATTAGATATTACTTACACTTATTATGTTTGATTCACATATTTATTTATTTTAGTTCACTACGTTTCAGAAAACTGAGTAAATAAATAACCAAATACAAAACAAAATAGATACAACCCAAAGAGTAGTATTGTTGATCTTTTGTCATTGTTGAAAGGCGTGCTCGTCTTAAATACAGAGTGATCTTGGCACATATTTATCTCATTTTGAAATGATTATAATTTCCTACTCCATTCCTCAGTACATATGGGGTAAGCTATTTTCAAAGAATTTAATGTGAACAATAAGCTCTCAGATTTTTTTTTTTTTTTTTTTTTTTTTTTTTAACACCATCCAAATTGCTGCAGTAGTTTTTTGCTTGATGTCATTTCAAACTCTCAGACAAACTGTTACGTTCTTCGCATGATTTAATGACTTCTCGTCCTGTCAACGTTCACCATATTAGATTCTTCGGTGGTTTAATTTATATATACTGATTAATTAAAAAGTCCACCAAAAGGTTATGTTGATGTTTTGTTTATTTGTTCAAAACGAAGTCAGCGATATTCACAAGCATAGATACAATACAGAGATGCACTTCTGAGCCGTCGCAAATAAAATCTCTGTAAAACTGAATACTGACTGAATACTCAACTAACTAACTGTTCTGTCCAGCCGATCTGTTTATATAGTCTCTATCGAAATTACGAGAGTTCTTCAAAGGCATCCGCCCGATATTTCTCGATCATTAAAAATCACTCAATCAATCAAACCTATTAAAAACAATCGGAATTAATACAAAATTAATTAACAATATTACAAAATGATCAGAAATGGTAATTAGAGATACTTAAATACAAAATTATTTGCAGAAATCATCTCAAACTGTAGAAAATTGTTCTGTAGACATCGTAACTTACATTAATACATGGAATTACAAACATTTAAGAAATTCTCTTGCACTATTCGGTTCTTAGACATATTACATGGACTTTAAATAATTTTCTTACATAAAACAAAGTCTATATACACTGATTTACAAGAAATTACAAAACAAACATACCAGATCATATTCAACCAAACTTTAGCTCACTACAAATACTTCATACAGTACAATACTATTCAAAATTCAGGTATGAGGGCTGTTACAATACACTTATAGATTTGTAATAGTATATATTAGGCATGACTCTTCTTCAGTGAAACGAGTATTTGAATTGCTATTTTGTTAGAACAGAGATATGCAGTGTGAATGCCATCCTTGCTGAAGAAGAGCACTGCCCAATTTGTGTGTGTGTTTTCGTACTGTTATGTTAAGGGATTGTCTTTTTCTGTGTGCTTTAAATTATTATATTTCAATATATTTATAATTAAAATATAGAACTATCAGTATATCGGCCTATTAGAAGTTCTCAAATGTACCTCTTATACAATATTGTACTGAAAAGTTGTCATTACCAACAATGGTTACTTCAGAATTGTTTTTCAACATAACCTCCCTTACGATTCATAAATTTATTCCATAAATTTTACAGTATTACTGTATTGTTTGTTAAAGTTACCTCCACAATTGCTGACCCACCATGTGAAACATAGGCTGCCCCAAAACCAAATGAACTGGAAAATTTAGCACTGGCTATTCCATTTAAAATACTGCTGCACAATTTTTTTTTTTTAAATAATTTTTGACGTGTCTATGTGAGTAACAAGGAGATCCCGGATGCATGTCTGCTCCTGGAAGTTTATTAAGAATTGCCTGCAAAACGGGGACCTGTGCACGGAAGGATCCTGGCTCCTTATCGGAAGCATTACATGAGTGTTAGTCTGTCCAGCCATAAGGGCAATATACTTTGGCAGTTTGTTTGACCGGATGTTATTTTGTTTTATTTTCACCTGCGCAATTCTCTTGAAGGCAGAAGGACCAGATGAACACAAGGGAAAACAAAAAACAAACACAATTCACAATATCTCGGTTTGCAACCTTAATCATGCAAGAGGGGAGACATACGGCAGGGGAAAGATGTGTTAATTCATTCCTGATGTGTACACATCTCCATTCCATATGTCTCACCACTTGCATGAGTACAATTACATATGGAAATATAATGAAGTGTGTGAGAGAGAGTGTGCACGAGCGTTTGTTTTCTTGTGTTTGTCTGCTCCTCCTCCTTCCCCCTGCCCCCCCTGCCTCCTTCTTCTGTGGTAAGTGATGGTTTTTTTTTGTATCCTATCTAACTATCAGTAATTGAAACATTGAAAAGACACAATACCTAAGGATGCATTAAGAAATGTAATAATAATATATATATATAAAAAAAACAGAATGTGTACAGGAATTCAGAGTGCAGAACTGAGAATTCCAATTGAGAAAAAGAAGAAATTTAATTTACCAATTCAGTGAATAAACAAAAGATAACTATAACAAATGCCTTGAGAAAATTTATGAATATTGTTTTATTAACAGATGAGTGAATAGTAGAAAAAAACGTGGAGTAGAAGTTACATAGGTCATTACAACAGTTAAATTTAAAAGCTGCAGTATGTAACGGCAAATTATCAAAAACTAAGGTGATTGAATTAAAAGTTTAAAATATGATTAGGACAAAAAACATTATTGGAAACACCAGTATAAACAAAGTATTTTTTTCTTATTTTGGTGGTATGATACTGTCAACGATAAACAGTTTCTAGAGAATGTGTGTAGAGTAAGAAAATTTATAGGCATGCAAATAAAATTATATGAAACCATTGAAATTAAAATAAGTCACCTATTAAATAATCCAAAAAATCTTGGTTTAAGTTATATAGAATCAGTTTCATCCCTCACATGATATCAAAAGTTAAATTAAAAAAAATAAAAAATCATTGATTTGTATTGCTTTTGTGAGTATTCCTTGAATTAGATGTGAAGAATCATGTCTGGTAAGTGTAACACAAGTCACATATTTGTGGGAATGCATGTGAAATGTGGTGAGTTTAAAAGCTGGTTCCATTAGGTGTAATGTAGTGAAAATGGAAGCAAATGAGGCTCTTCATTGGTTGTTTGTTTCAGGGATGAAAAAAAATCAGTGATGGATGAAATATCCAGGGCCTTTCATGTCTAGTTTCCAGTGTCGGAAAGGAAAGAAGGCAAGCCGAGTGGAAGGGAGAAAGGGTTTGTTATCAGGTGGTAAGATAAAAAGGATTGAGGAATTGTTGGGAGAAATAGATTTGACCTGTTTACCAGAGCCAATGGGGGAGGGAACCTTTTGTAGATGTGCAAGTAGATAATGTACAACATCCATTTAGGGATCGTGTCATGGAATTAGAAATTGGAAGGAAACAATAATACTAGTAGGTAGTAGCAAGGAAAAATCTTCCACTGAGTATCATTTCCAATGGGCTTTGTACTGGATCCTCAAATCAAAGATGTAGATATAGAGATGGATTGGGTAAAACAAAAAAGGCAAATTTTGACACAGTGGTCTTGTGTAATAAAAGTAACAAGCCCAGTTTTCATGTCCTGCAGTCATCTCTTCCCAACAGTCGAGTCTACAGCAATTAATGGTATTTATTGAAAAGTTTCCACATACTTGGAAGACTGAGTAGACAGTTGGCCGAAACTGTTATTATGGTCAACAAGCTTGTTTTTAAACCATGAATTTAACTCAGCAACACAGCCATTGTGTCTTCACAATAACTGAAATTTATCACAGTGAAATTTTTCTTGTAATCTACATTTATACTCAGCAATATTGTGGTTGGCAGAGGGTGCTAAATGCCAATCGTGATTCTGTACTCTCCAATCCTGAACAGAATGAGGAAAGAAATAATACTTAAAATAATCAGTATGGCATCTCTAAGCTTATCCCTCCTGTCATTGTGACCTAATAAGGTTGGTGAAAGAAGTATTTCATTGCACTCTTAAATTAAAGAATTTCGCATATTCTCCAAAAAATTTAAACGAAAATGACGTCGTCTGTCTGCCAGCCCAATCTATGTAGCAATTCTCTGACACTTTTGTAAGGACTGTAAGTATAGCAGCTGGCACAAAAATAGACCTGCAAAGGTCAGTGCGTCTCCATACAATGTTGCCAATCCTCAGAAAAATCAACGTTCAGTAATATGTGCTGAAAATTTTAAAAAAATTATACTAAATTTGTAGAACAAGGTGATTTGTTTTTTAACTCAAAATATTTACATGACTATTTTTTTTTTAAACTAGTTCATATGAACTTTACGAATGAAATTACTTTCTTCACTTCAACCAACCGAAAAAGCTAATCCAAGGATAAAAAATAGCTGAAAAAAATTATGCCGCTTCCCAAAAGTTAAGAGATTAGCACAGAATATTTTATATTCATTATATAGCGAAGAATGTTATAAATTTTTTTAAAAAAGTTATACGAATCTCTTGTTAGCCCCTTTTGTGTAATGTAAAAAGTTGTCACTGACTAACTTCCGTTCTGTTAGTTCACGTAATAACTTCCAGAGAGAAAGTTTGTGAGAAAATATTGAAATTAATTTTAGAAAACACAACAGCATCTTTAAACAAATCCTTCTGGTTTGTTTAATATTTTATCTGCACGAATGTTATCGCGCTGCGCTCGCATCTAACATTGGCCGACGGCTGCCGTCAATTACGATGAGCGAGATACTCGAGATACTCATAGTTACCGTACCTTCTCATTACTTCTTTATTAAAATCATCCAGTTCAGTGCATTTGTGATTTCGCCTATACTTCTTTCTTGGTGATTCAAAAACAGGGCTCATATCTTTGGTTTCTGCCGAACTTCAAATACCGACGATACGTTGTACCGACTTCTTCGAAATACCACAAGCTTCTGCTGTCAATGCTTGCACTTGAGAAAAATTAATGTTTCTCCTGGCTTCTTCGTTGTGGGAAAGTTTGCTAAAATACTTGAAAACATTTGCGACGACAACTTTACTTTGCTTTCTAATATCTGGACGACCTGCACGAACACCAATTTTACTTCTTTTCGGTAACGCACTGCATGTAGAATTTTGTTTAACAACGTCACTCATCATAAAGACAAAATTCTTCATTGTGAGACTTTTAATACCATTCCACTTGAGAAATAAAGAGAAACTTTGCACATATAATACAAATGTTAATGTGGTTTCTAGAATTAGCTGTTAAAACAATGACCAAAATACCTTGCGGGTGTAATGATTTTGTATGTTAAATACTAGAAGTCAGTAGTTTTGTATGCCACTCCTTGTATTGAGGCTTGACGTTTAAGTGAATACATCATTTAGAACAAAACTTTGTTTATTCTGTGTGTAGAATTTCCAGGAGAGCGCATCAATTTGGTGTGACATTTCGGAGCGACTCTACGCCTCGATCCTCTGGCAAAGTTTGACACTTATGTGTTATGTGCAGGTCCCATTTAATATTGCTTTTTATGTTATGCCAAGATATTCAGGGAATCTACGATGCCACTAACTGTACTTTTCAATTTATACTCATGAACTAAAGGATTATTTTTGTTAGTTACCCACATTGCTTAGCTAAGTTACCATTTATAGCACCAATTTCAAATAACATCTGGACCTCACTGAATATGTAAACAATCTTTGGAGATCTGTTGATGACTGCATCATAAGTCAACAATCACAAACTGCCAAGATTGTCTGTAAAGAAAAAAAATTGTATTACACCAACCTGACAAATTCTGGAAGTAAACCCTAGACTTAAAAAGACTTCTTCATCAATGATTGCCTAGTTAGTAAATCTCGTATCCATTCACAAAGCTGAACTGTTACACCAAATGCTTGTATCTACGCTTAAAAACATTTATCAGCTTAAGAACCTGTATCAATAACTTTAATTATGTCATGTGAAAATAGTACCACAATCTACTTTTTGAAATCTGGGTTGGTTTGGTATAAGCAATTAATTTTCATCTAGAAATTTCATATTGTTAGAGAATTTTTCCAGAACTCTGCTATAATCAGGTAGAAGAAATAAGGATCGATAATCCTAGGATCCTTCTAATATCCTTTCTTGAAAATTGGAATTAGCTGGGCAATCTTCCAGTCAGGATTGAATTGAATGATTAAGTGTAGTGACAATTTCCCTAGTCATCTAATGCCATCTTTCTTAGTTTTTTATAATTATCCAATATACTTTAAGTGTTAAATTCCTCTCTCATCTTCTATTACGATTTATGAATTTTGATTTTGAATTCCTTCAGCATTTCTGATAAATTGTTCACAAGCTTCCCTTTGTAATGTACTCCAACCCCTCACCCAAAAAAGAAAATTTTCCCACTCCCTTATGCTTGAAATGGAGTGCCAGCTTATGCCCATGATAATCTTTTCCTTTCCATGCACTACTTCTAATTCTTTGACCAATATTCTTCCCATCACCAACATATGCTTTGTACACTCCCAGCAATCTCTTTACCCTCTTCCTATCTTGCAATGATTTTGAATCTAACTACTTTATCTTATCTGTTACTCACTGCATCTTGTGGTTTTTTTCACAAACAATCCTAGCTGCTCTCCTTTGCATAACTCCAACTCCTGTATTTGATACCCAAAATGTGTGTTCCAAACTACGTCAATATTCCAGCAATGATCTGAACAAAGTTTTTTGACTCAATTCCCTAATTTCTCTGGTACATCCTCTCATCACACTCTCCAACAAATGAACCATTTCCTCCAACTGCCGAATGTGTCCTGCCCAGTTGATTTTATTATTAAAACCTTCATATTGTAGTATGTTGGATCTATACTTTTATTTTTCTGTTTGCTGTTTTGGAATAAATATTTCCTCACCATTGTTTTATTATCTCCTTGAACTTTCCCCACTTTGTCTCCAATGTATTGTGCCATCCTTACTTTTGTTGAACCTTCCCCTAGAGTATCTCTTCAGTTCTAAAATTATTGCAGTTTTATAATTGGACCTATTTTCCCCTTCAATTTTGGCCACTTGTAACACAACTGTTATCTTCCGCCGGTTTAAATAGTGCCATGTCCATGCAGTAATACAGACAATCTGGTCAGTCTGTCATGCTCAAACCTTAAAGTTTTGGGGAAGGTGTGTGTGTGGTAATGTGATCTGTGCACACTATCACCTGCATGAGATCACAGTAGTGTGAAGTGAAGATCATGGACTGGTTCTGTTACTAGTGATTAATAGAATGTAATTAATTTTGATTAAACAGTGAGAGTAACAGTGTTTTTTGTGCAAGACAGAATTGAACTGAGCGTACAATCTTATAAAATAATTGTTTCAAAAAAATAAAAACTGCCTTAAAAAATTTAAAATAAATCTAAATGCTCAATATTTTATATTACTATTTCTGAAATTTTCAGTTATTCTTG
Source organism: Vandiemenella viatica (assembly GCA_031002005.1). Classification (NCBI taxonomy): domain Eukaryota; kingdom Metazoa; phylum Arthropoda; class Insecta; order Orthoptera; family Morabidae; genus Vandiemenella; species Vandiemenella viatica. Next base: position 182,316,667 of record JARYHS010008074.1, read on the forward strand.
GAGTTGATGCCACCTGTCAGATCACGAGAAACAAATTACTGAACTTTATTTGCTGTTTGGGGGTGTGCGAAGCAAAAATACAAATATTTTATAGCATGTAGTGAGGCAGATATTGATTATGCGGCAGACAGTTTAGGGGAAAAAATTAGACTGTATTTTAATCTGTGACTTGGCCTCATTGGTCATCGAGGCATATCTCTGGCACTACGTTGTCAGCTGGTAGGCTTCATCATGCGGTAAACACTTTGAAGTTAGTATAATATTGGCATATCATCTGTATGGTTTAGTTTTGTTGAAACATGTTTCTAGCATTAATCATAGATAAGTAATAACATGATTTTTTTATGTACTATTGTCATTCCTTATTGTTTTTATTTTATTTTTTTCCTTGCTATGTCTGGAACCGACTCCAAAAATAACTGGTTAATATAAAAATTTCAATAATAGTTATGTAAAATATTGTGCATTTAGATTTATTTTCTTTTAAGCAAGGTATAAAGTATTTTAACATTTTTAGTGTGTGTGTTTTTTAAAGGCAGTTTTTATTTTTTCGAAACATTTATTTTATTATTAAATTTTTAGTTGTATTATAGTTTGTTTTGTATTTTAAATATGCCGCAGCAGTTCTCATTTTGTGAACTTCCTATTAGCTCAGTGGTTAAGGTGTTGACTTTCAAATAATTCTGGCTCAATATACCCCAGCAACGGGGTGAATTGTATGCTGTGCTTCAATCTAATCACAACATCTGTTAAAGCAGTTGCTTGACAATCGAAAAATATAACATTTGGACATTTATACATACCACATATGCAAAGTTGTATATGGAATATATCTGTTTGTTCGAAAATCATGCAGAAAATATAGATTTTTTTTATGGGTTCACTATGTGAAAGCTTCGGGTTCAAGTTAAAATCTGACCTACATCTTGAGACATTAGGACACATTTACATTATTAATATTTTTCCATAACTTAAAAATAGCTTAATTGAATTTGCCAGGATTTAAATCTGTATGTTTCTATAAAGAACATTGGAGATTAAAAAGAGAGATTGGGCTTTTGTGTACCAAATGTAGACTGTCTTTTTCTGTTTGATTTAAAGTATATGTCTGCAAATTTCCATTGATATCAGATAAAAACTGTAGGTATGTCTAAAAAACAATTAGGGGGGTATAGAGGGGAAGAGTAATTTGTTTTTTTAAACAGTGGATAGTATTTTTCTCTTTGTTTTAAATTATATGTGTGCAAAGTTCCATAAAAAGCAGATAAAACTGTAGCTTTGTGTAAAGAACATTTGCAAAAATTAAATAATGGATGGGAGTGAGGGGTCAGGTTTTGTAAACAGAATGAAGACATTATGTTTGTTTTTTAAGTGTAGGCCCTACATGTGCAGTGTTCCATCGAAATTTGATAAGAACTGTGGGTTTCTATAAAGAATATTGGAAGTTAAGAGGGGTGATGGTAGAAGGGAAGAGAGGTTGGGAGTCCCCAAACCAAATTTAAAATGGGGACTTTGTTTGAAAGTAAAAGTGTGCCAAGTTCCAATGAAACCAGATAAAGAAATGTGGTTTTGTATAAAATTAGGGGTATAAAGGGGGAGATGGTTTTTTTTTTGTTCAGAAATCTTCTCTATGAAAACATACATGTATATGCCAACTTTCATAGAGATTGGTTAAATGGTTTCAACTGTAGCTTTATATCAGGGATGGCCAACCCAAATGATCTAGCGGGCCACGTTAGAAGTGCATCATAACTCCACGGGCCGCATATAATATTATATGTCCCCACTAGATACATTTTTTTGGAGTTAAACATGAGTTATTATTTTGTTTACTATTATTCTTACATGTAAACATAGATAATATAGTATTAATGATACACATTGTGAAGAAATATATAACACTAAAAATGAAATATAAAAAATATTTTCTAAAAGTGTGATGAATCTCACAGGTTGCGGGTTGGCCACCCTTGCTTTATATAAAGAACATGACAAAAAATTAGGGGGGTGGGAAGGGGGAGAGGATTTGGGTTTCCACAAACCAAATTCTGAAAGTAATTTTCTATTATTTTAAATTACACATATTCAAATTTCCATCGAAATTGGATAAAAATTTAGGTATGTGTAAAAATTAAGGGGTGTAAAGGGGTAGAGGGATTGCTTTCTCAGTGAAATTTATATGGAACCCCTTTGAAGGTATAACCTATCCACTAAAAAATTTTCATTAAAATCGGTTCACAATTGGCAAAAATATCACTGAACACACATACACACACACAAAATAATAATCAGATGAATTGAGAACTACCTCTTTTTTAAAATAATAATAATAATAATAATAAATCACGCCTTGGAAAGTGAAGTTAAGTCTAAATTTTTCACTCAAGAATCTGCAATCTTTGGTTATAGAAGTTACGATTTGCCATAATTATTAAATTTTGCTCAGTTTCGGTGTTTCAGTGGGACTATAAATAAACTTACGGTGAACAGCATTATATCTTAAGGATCTTGAAAAATTTCTTACACTTTTAGTAGTAATTCTCCCACCCCTCCGGAGCTGGTGACCATGTCAGTACCGAACTATTTAATTATTTAATCATATATTATTCACTGTACAGATTAAATATAATTTGCTTACACACTAGTTTACTGAATTACCAAATATCCATCAAAACTGCATTGTGATATATATGTATATATATATGAGACAAAAATGGTTCTACTTCCGTTCCGTACTCTGAAAATTAGTACGATATCTTTGTGACTATTTATCTAATTCCGCAAGATGTGGAAAAATGGGTATTTTATCTATGTATATATATAAACGATGGAGGTTTTCTCGGCATTGAAAATGAAAAAAACTTTCTCAGGTAACTAGCTGAGTTAGTCCATCGATCAAACACGACGTTTTGGCAGTCACGAACTCTGCCACTGTTGTCAAGTGACTGCTGCCGGTGCAGTGGAGCTATTGAGAAAAAAGCAAACGTCAAAGGCAAGGGGTACCTTTTGCCCTTATTGGCGACATCTGCTTCTACTTTTTCTTGTTGGATGGACTGACATTATTGGTGGCTTTTTAATTTACTTGTTGCCCTACAGAATTTTACTTTTAATTTTATTATTTTAGTGTTATATTTCTAGGAGTGCTTTCGGCCTTTGATGCCGAAGGTTGCCTGTCTGGTATTGGCCAATGTTTTGGATAATTTTTGATCATTTTTTTGGCTATTGTCCTGAATCTTTCTCACAACTTCGGTGTGTTTTCTAACACATGGAGATCATCTGTGGGGAACCAAAAGGGTAGATGCACTGCTCGTTTGAGAGCCCAGATTTGCGATACTTGAAGTTTTTCAGTGTGAGTTGCCGCAGCATATCCCCAAGCTGGGCATTCATATTCCATCACTGGCCTGATCAAAGCTTGGTACACTTGGACTCCGCATCTAGCTGGTAGTTTCGAATTTTCGTTGAGGACAAGGTACAGTGTTCCAAGCCATTTTTCTGTTCTCGATTTCACATCCTCCACTTGCTGCCTGTAAGTGATCTTTTCATCTAGGCTTACCACCAAGTAGTTGATTACTGTGTTCTGAAGTATAATTTGACCGAAGAGGTTCAAGTTTAAGGATCTTGGCGTGGAAAACAATGGCTTGGGATTTTATCCGCGTTGATTTTCACTCTCCACCGTGTGGTCTATTCTTCTAGCAGCTATAGTGCAGCTTGGAGATGAATTACTATGACTAGTTGGCTTCAGAAACAGGTAAAATACGCGGTGTCGTCCGCGTAAAGTGATGTGAACACATGGATCGGTCTTAGGATATACGACGTGTAGATTCAGTAAACCACAGGGCCCAGGACAGAACGTTGTGTTACCCCTGCGAGGACGCGTTGTCTGCTTGATATGGACTTCTCAACTATTCCCTGAACCCTCTGTGGCTCAGGTAGCGTCTCATCAACTCCACATATGGTCTCGGTATACCCGCTGTTATCATCTTCAGCAGCAGTCCCTCGTGCCACACAGTGTCAAACACCTTGGGTCCATCCAACAGTACTATTCCACAGTATCGACGGCGGTTGTCCACGTCCGTCACTTCTTCTACGCGTACTAGTTGATGGGTGGTCGAGTGGGCGGATCTGAATCCGAATTGCTCATCGGGGATGACATAAAGCTGGTGAACTTGAGTCATCAGGCGGCTGACTAGTATTTTCTCGATCTTAGACACCACCGGTAGTAGGGATATTGGATGGTAGTTCTGTGGAAATGTGGCATCCTTCCCTGGTTTAAAAAGGACCACGATTTCCGCTTCTTTCCTGGCGGTGGGGTATCTTCGCTGTCTGAGGGAAATGTTGAAAATCCGAGTCAGTCGCGCGATTTCTGCCGCTGGGAGATGCTTTAAAATGTTGTATGGTAGTTGATTCCGTCGCGGCCAGGTGCTTTCTTCAACTGCGTCTTTTTTAGTGTTTCCACTATCTCCATTTCATCGACTTCATCTACTTCCTGCTCTTCATAGTTTTCGGTTGCTAGGAAGCATCTGAGCTGTCAGCGGACGTCGTTGATGTGTTAATCAGCATATGGCACTGCGACAGCCTGGAAGTTGTTTTCGTAGACATCCACAAGGGTGTTAGCCTTGTCCTCGGCAGTAAACACAAGTCCCTGTGATTCATGGAGCGTTGGGACGCATTTTCTTGAACAGTTGAATTTCCTAGTTTGTTCCCAGGCCATCCCTTCTTGGGCAACTCGATCATCCCACTGCTCCCTCCTATGGGCTTCGAGTCTGGCTATTATACGGCGCTCGAGAGAGTTATGGAGGGTCTTGAAGATTCAGTCTCTCGTGCTTTGCCAGATTTTTTCGAACCTAGCTTTTCTCCCCTATTAACACCAACAACTCTTGGGGGATTGGCGAGCTCTGTCTATCTTCTGAGGAGCCGCATCTTCTGCTGCCTTGAGCGTTGCTCTGGTGCAATTGTCAACTGCGGCGTTGACATCCTGTGCCAGTCTGCAGTTGTTATAGCATTACTGGTTGAAGCTCGTCTTTGAACTTTTCCCATTCTGGTCACCCGTAGTCTCGGCTCTTGTCATCTTTAGTTTCTCCTTCCCAGTCAGCTATGATGGGTTGTGGTCCAAAGACATTTGGGCTACTGACTGTAGTGTTGGAGCCGTTTGTATATTATTTGTAATGAAGATATCGAGGACGTCTGCTCGGTGTCCTTCCACCGCTGGAAAGTGGGTGGGCTTTTCTGGTCCCCACACCCCTAAATCAAGTCTTTGGGCTTCCCACTGCAAAACCTTACTGCTTGTGTTTGTAGCTGTGCTGTGCCACTCGCGATAATTCGCGTTCATGGCGCCAACTTGTATGATGCTCCCTGGTATACTGCTTATAGCTATCATGACGGCGGTGTCCAGCACTGTCCTGGGTGGGTGGAAATGCTATTATTGTAATTGGCCCAGTTGCTTTTGAGACCACAATTGCCATAGCCTCCAGGCTGACAAGATGGGGAAGCGTGGTTGCATGGTGTTTAATGATACTCCTAATGTAGATGGAGGCCCCAAAGTCGGTCTGTCGCGCCGGTATGAAACGAAGTTGGGTATAGTTACTCTTATCCCCGGCATAAGATGGATTTCGTTCACAAGGCATGTGTCTATGCCCTCTGAGGGAATGAAATCTTGGAACTCTGCCTGAATAGACCATTTGCGTTAAAGGTACATATTTGGAGGCTTTCAAGGGTTCTAGTGGCCATCTTCGTTTACTGGTCTTGCTTTGGTCATGGCTATTGCCGTTTCAATGATTTATTAATTTCGTATGCCAGAAGAAATACAAAAACAGTAACTTCATAAAATTACAATAAATATAACTATTATTACAGACTGATAGCCAACGATTGCTTATGTGATTGCTTCATGAATATGATGCATTGCACCACTGAATCTTCTAAAAGGACATTCAATGGCAATGTGGTGAATGGTTTGCTTGTAGTAACCGCAGTAACAAGAAGGATTCTCTATCATTCCCCACTTGTACATCCAGTCGATGCATCTACTGTGGCCTGTTCTCACTTGGTCCAGTGCCGTCTAGTTTTTCCTAGGAAGGTTGAATCCAGGAGGCTGTCGTGTAGGGTCTTGGATTAGCGCATCTTTGTTGGTGGTGGAATTTATCCAATTAGAGCACCATGCTTCGCCTATGTTGAAATTATTTTGGACCAGCTCTTGACCAAACTTCAATGTTGAATATCTAGATTTTAGTGTATTTGGCGCTTTGTTTAAGCAGTCCTGATGAATTTGAAGGTGTGGATATCTTAAGCATTACCTGCCATTCATTTTTTAAGCTGCTTGTTTTCGGAGACTTGGCGGGGCGATGTTATAGCGTACCGGCAGCCAGGTCTAGATTTAACAGTTCCAGATATTGTTCTCATTGTGTGATTTAGTTGAACATCTATCTTTTTTGTGTGACTGCTATTTAGCCATACTGGACTGCAGTATTCAGAAGTTGAGTATACCAGAGCAAGAGCTGATGTTCTGAGAGATGTGGCATGTGCTACCCAACCCGTTCCTGAAAGATTGTGAAGGCTGTTATTTCTAGTTTTTACTTTTGCCACTGTTTTATGGATATGCTCCTTATATGTCAGTGACCGGTCAAGAACCACACCTAGATATTTTGGATGAGGATTGTACTTCAGTAATTGGTCTCTGAATTTAATTTGAGGTTTATAGTGGACTTTTCTATTGTTCAGGTGAAAAGAGCTGACTTATATTCAGTTTCAGGCTCCAAGTGTTGAAGTACTCATTCAGTTTGTGAAGACCAGTTGCGAGAATTTCTTCAGATATTTTGAAGTCGCTAGGTAGTTCTGTCATGGCGAATATAAACTTCCTAGAAGTAGTGGAAGGCAAGTCTGCGGTGTAGATATTGAAAAGCAGTGGAGCAAGGACAGATGCTTGAGGTAGCCCGTTGTTTAATCTGTAAGATTTGCTTCTATTCTCATTTAGGTGAACCTCAATCATTCGATTGCATAGCATGTCATTTAATAGAGAGGCAATCGTTTTGCGCGGGTTAATCGTCAGGAATCTCAGGATCATTATCTTCCTCCAGACTGTGTCATATGCTGCAGTCAAATCTACAAACATTGCCAAGGTCATTTTCCGAACTTGGAATCCCTTTTGGATATGGTTAGTCAGCGCCATTACTTGGTCGCAGCAACTCCGGTTTGGTCGAAATCCTGACTGCTCAGTTGGTATGTAGTCAAGGATTTTTTTCTGAGATCCTGTTGTAGATGGTTCATCTGAGCAATTTGTAGCATGACCTCAGAAGGGCTATTGGTCTATAATCTTCTGGGCTGCAGCCAGTTTTTCTTGTTTTCAATATACCTTGGTTCTTTTAAGGATTTTGGGGACTTTACCGCATTGCAGGATATTGCTGAAAAATTTGGCAATCCAGTCTAATGTTCGCGGACCACAGTGTTTTAGAAATTCTGGGTTTATTCCATCTATCCCTGCAGCCTTACCAGATTTGATTTCTTTCAGTGCCATCGAAATCTCTGAGACTGTGAAATCTGCTGCAAATGGAGAGCCGCGGCTGAATAGTCTACATCTCATTAGGTTGCCGGACCTAGAGCTTTAGCTTGAGGATATCCCAGCAATTAGAGGATACCGAACATTGTTTTAATGATGATTGACAGTTGGACGGTAGCAGCCAACTCTTGTACTACTGCTGCTAGTTGGGCCAGAATCTCATGCATGTCACTTAGGATTTGGTCTGCAATTGTTGTTTCAGGGAGTCTTGTTTCCTGATTTGCGCTGTTCTAGACCTCTGTGGTTTCTTCTTAGGAAATAGTCGCTGCTTCTTGTGGGTTAGTGGAGGTTTTTAGCAACGTTGGTATCTTCGCTGCTATGGTTTCCTTGGTGTGCGTATGAGGTGGCTTAGCCATTTTGAGCAATTCTTGCCCTGATTGTCTCTTTCTACCTTCCTTGTATATGGAACACCCTCTGTAGGAAGCCACGTGCGCTCCGTGGCAATTGGCGCACGTTGGTTGCTCCACTCCTCTGACCAATGTGCACTCTTTGGAAGTGTGGCTTCCTCCACACTTGACACAGGCCACAGGCAGCCTACAATGCCTACTGACAGGGACCATACACCTGGCATCTAAAGCATTGTGGGGTCCTCGTTCGGTGGCCAAAGGGAAGGAGTAGTAGGGGTCGTTTTCGTTTTGGAGGTGGTTCTTTACCCTCTTGTAGTCATCAATGTTTCTGACTTTTATTTGGACTCCGTCATCTGATGGTTTAATGTCGAAAGACGTTTCGCAGATTGCCTCCAGTTTTCGGTTCATTGCTGCTATGTTGCCAGTGATTTTTGCTTTGACTGGCGGTATTCGTTTACTATATCCGCTGAAGGTTTCTAAGGGTTTTGCTTCCTGTTGTACCTCCTCGAGCGCCTCATAACGTCTTGTTGTTGTCGTTGGTGTGTGAGAGTTTGAATGTGATAGCTGTACAGGACGGGCTGTCTTCTGGGGTTGTCTCCATTCTCCACCGTTATCTTCTTGTTGGGGTGTGGTGATGGATTGGTCGCTAACGCCACTTCCACTGTCTTCATTAGACGTAGGAGCGCCCTGTTTCTGTTTGCGGATTATTTTGATGCCTGGCGAGCTTGCTGTCTTTTTAACAGCTGAATTGTTTGGCTCTATCTTGCCGACATCTGAACATTCCTGCACCGCCCCTGTGGCTGTCCTCGTCTGTGGCTGGTGGTTGATAGGGCCCTGCGCGATTTCTCGCTGGATGAGGTGGAACGCCATGAGGAAGTTTCGTTTCATTTGTGCTGATCTTTTTCTGGGAGTCGGCTGGCTGTTTGTTGCTGGATGCTGTTTCGTCTTCTGCTTCCGGATGCTGTGTTTCGCCATCAATTGGCACACTTGGAGCTGAATCATTACCATTATGTCTACATCTGGTTGAGGAACACCTGTATTTGCAGACGGTGAAGTAATTATAGCATGAATATTGCTGGTATGAGTTTTCTTTCTCACCTGCTGCTGCAATGGAGTTCTGATTGCTTCATCAGCTGTTCTTTTTCCTTTTTTAGTGGACTGATAATCGTGATCCGAATCTTTATCTGGACAGTTTGTATTGTCGATTTTATCAAGGGGTGTGACTATTTCCTATACCTCTTTCCTACTGGAGACTATCGCTTTTACAATTAGATCGGCAACTTTTGCGTTTCCTTCCAGAGATAAAAACGTTTGCCTTAATTTTGCCGGATCTTTCCTTATTAAATTTTCTCTGTTCAGTGACAAAGACCGTTTATATTGTTGTGCTATAACCTTGGATAACTCTGAGAACGACTCTGACTTTTTAAATAACCGAAAAGCCAAGAAGAATTAGCTGTAAGGTACCTCAGGATTGCTATATGCGACGCTCATTGTCACTTAGGTATTCCTGCGTCCTTATTGCGGCCCTACCTCTCTCATACGCGGGTTAAAGCACGTAGTGAAGGCTCTGGCACGCTTTTACATTACCCTCGGAAGACAGGGGACGATGCCCGTCTAATGTGAAGGAGAGAAAGGGTGGTGTGCTAGCACAGAATCGTGTGACGTGACGTGTCGTCGTCGACCGGAAGTTAGTTAAATCCTGGCAGGCCAAGATGTTACAGGACGCTCTGGACATTTCCTGCCCCTCCGTCCTTTTGCGTAATATTTCGACTGCAAAATTCTGCGCCGGTTGATTTTGCGGTCCGGCTGGCTAGCTGTGGGTTGAGGAAAGGGAGTAGCTTTACTGTCTAAAACGGCTTGAGTGTGGCCACCAGCTGTGCCAGGTCAAACTCAGGATTTATTCAACAAGCTTTGTCAAAAAAAGCAAATCAGACAGCAGGCATAGGTCTAGAACCTGAACTGCAAAACCATTATAGCGGAAGCTATATAGATGACATTGCTGCTGGCTCAGTCACAGCCGGGCGTCGGCTGTGAACACACCGCTCCAAGCGGCTCCCTCCAACTGAGAGCGCTAGGTGGCCGTCGCCGAGCGTGGGCTCATCCGTGGCTGTATTGGCGGCATCATTAGGCGCTGTCCGCCTAGAGCTAGGGCATTACCATGTGCTAGCTCCGAAATTCTTCGTTAGGCCAAAACCCCTGTCCACATAGTGTCAGGGACTTACCGCTCCACGGCCCACTTCCAGGTGTAGTGGAACCCCGGTGTGCAAGAAAGAGTCTCTGCGATAACAAGGATTCAAAACAGCACCCCCTCCCCCAGTAGACAACGCGCTCATACACGTCGCAATTCGGCCGTATGCATCATGATAAGAACCAACGGACCAACCGGCTACGGCTAGCGCCGCTGCTTCAGCGATAATAACGTACCATTACCTGACATCTCATGCGACGCAGACGATATCGAGGAACCAATCACGTCGTCATCCTTCGATTACCCTGAAGAATCCGGACCAGAGAATTACACCAACCAATGGACAACAGGACAAAGAAATTTCCAAAAGCTGCCAAATGGAGCACGCTTTTCAAAAACAGGGAAACATGAGGGAAAATACACCAAAACTTGTTTACCAGGAAAAAAACCCTTCAACGTCACATTGGAAAACCACTACTATCTGCTTGATGAAGAAGAAATCATGGTTAAGCCTGACAGAAATAAAAACCCAGGAAACCAACGAAGAAACAATAGCGAAAACACCAAAGAGAAGAACAAGACAACACCAAAACAACACTTCCCACCGATCGTTATATACGAAACGAGAAACCATATCGCAATGAACAAACAAATCAGAATCCTGATAACTGGAGAGATAATACCAGTGTAACGAGGAGACTGCATGAAGTACTTAGCTAAAACAAGAGAAGACCACACAGCCATCATGAACTTCTTCCAGAAACACAACATCAGCCATTTCAGCCACTACAAGAAGAAAAGCCACTGAAAATTGTAATCAATGGATTACCCCCCACCGTTACAACCGAGGAAATCGAGGAAGATCTAAAAAAATGGCTATGATGTCCAATCGGTCCACCAGTTCAAAAAGAGAATTCAAGAAACAAGGGAACTTGTCCCTCTCACAACTTTCACGGTAAGTGGTCAATCTTCTGACAGCAACTATAATGAGCGTGCAATCCATTACACGAGGGTACAAATTGTACGCTACCGATCACAAACTGGAGCACCCAGTGTACGAAATGGCCATACCTCCAACTACTTCCAACAACCAAACCGCTGCGTGAAATGCGCAAATGGCCACCTGACCAAAGACTGTCCCCTGCCGAGGACGAAAAACTGTCTTGGCGAAAACGCAGCATGATGGCTCGGATGCCCCGAGTGCCATAAACTGCTACGCTCACCTAGAACAAACAAGCGTGAATCAGGGAAAAACGATAACAATTCGCTAACAGAACGAGGCACCAAAGAAACCGGAAACAAAAAGGAAAAAGAAAACTCAAAGATAAGTGGCCAATGGAAAATAGAAAGAACCAGAGGCCAACACCAGACTTGCACGTACGCTGATGCCCTGTAAGTGGATGAACAGAACACGAAAAGTAAGAAGCAACAAAAGAAAAGGAACGTGGAGGTGGACCGAGAAGAGAACCTTGACGACCTTTCCAGGCTTTTCGGAAATGAAATGGAAAAATTCTTTAAAACTATCAAAACAACCATGAAAAAGGTGAAGAAAGCACGAGGCCGGAAGAAATTCCTAGTCCTACTTCAAGGTGTCATGGCTTTAATGAAATAATGACGTAGACACCGTACCAAAAAGACATGACAATACCGTTATGGAACGCAAATAACATAAAAAAACAAATGAAACGAATTCCTGATCTTCCTAAAAAAAAAAAAAAAAGGAGAACGTAGACATTCCTTTAATAACAGAAACATCTCTCCAACCGACTGTCAGGTTTCCAAGTGTACCAGACAGACAGGGCAGGACAAAGAAGAGGAGGAACAGCCATCGCCATCTGTAAAAATCTGCCACACGCTCCAGCGACGCTACCTCAACTGGTTGATATAGAAGCCACGGCAGTGTGACTACACTCAAATGAAGGGCATATAGTCCTCATTAGTGCCTACCTCGCACCAAATAGAAATCTACACGAACACGTCCTAGACGAGCTACTATCATCAGGCAACAAGGTCATAATCGGGGGAGACTTTAACGCAAAGCACTTCAGCTGGAATTCACGTACAGTCAACGCAAGAGGCACTCGACTGTTCCAACTATGTGAAGCTAGAAATTTGGAAGTCCTAGGACCAAACGAACCAACCTGCATCCACTTCAACGCTCGGCACGACCAGACGTGCTGGACAATACACTTGCAAAGAACATATCAGGGAACATAGAACTAACCACAAAGAATGACCTGACATCACACATCCTACCAGTCCTGCTCAAAATTCAGAGATGGCTTCAACCACATACACAACGGTGAAAAATAAAAGAAGTGGACTGGGACTACTTCAACAGGCTCATTCATAATAAAATCAAACCCACCTTCCACATCTAATCCACAGAGCGAAAAGAAGCATCAATCATACACTTCGACAAGGTGGTCACTGAAGTGGACAGGTGAGCCTCCATGACTATCGTAATAGAAAATGAGCACCACGAAGAACTACTGGCAATTCTAAGAGGACCTACGATACCTAAGAAACCTCTACCGAAAGCTCTGGCAGCGGTTCCGTGATCCTAGAGACAGAAGACAGTACCACCACTACGCACGACAACTACAGGTACGAGTGCAGGAACGCAGAACAGAACAATGGGAAGACAAAATGTCTAACCTTAAGCTACAAAACCGAGAGGCTTGGCAACCAATCATAGCTCTGAAAGAACCACGCCAGACCAACATTGCAATAAATGAACCCGCTGGACCTTGCCTCCTGCCAGTTGCTAAAGCAGAGATACTGGTGGAACATTACGCTGCCCAACACACTACAGCCGAATACCAGGTTACAGAGGCTGAAATACGAGAAGCCGAGGAGACCAAACAACAAGCAGCAGTCATCCTGAACCAACCAACCACCGATCAACCAGAACCCACATCCCCAGGAGAAGTCTGAAATATTATAAAGAAACTAGTGCCAAACAAAACCTCAGGCCGCTACAAAATAAGGAATTAACATCT
>JARYHS010008074.1:182330755-182380757 GCA_031002005.1 Vandiemenella viatica
CTTTGCATAGTTTATAATTAAAATTATACAGTTATTTAAATAACTGATTAAGGGAGGCAGTGGGATTGCGTTGTATAATTACAAAACCGCTGCATCTACATTTACATAAGTCACAGATTTATTTACAGAAAACATTCGAACACCATATATAATCTATAATACAAAAAAAAAAAAAAAAAAAAAAAAAAAAAAAAAAAAAAAACTCTTTTTCTGGAGAGTAAATTCTCAGGTAGACATCGGACTCACAAACTACACTTTTGGTGAACAATTTATTTGATTATCCCACCGTTATCATTGCGGTGGTAGGAAGTTTCATTAGGATCTTCTCTGATATGCATTATATATGCACTTAATGGTGCCATATAATCGTCACACTATAATTCCATACAATGCCAACAGCGACTTCAAACTGCGTCCCTCTTCATGGACAAACTTGGAAGCAATGAAAGCAAAACCACATTAACACACCTCCAATATGCCGCGCTGCCCTCTCAACCAGAGACAACTCTCAACTAAAGCTGTCTCAAACCACACGACGTGGTCACGTGACGCGGTCGCCTCTGGTTTCTCTCCAAAGGAGAGGTCTTCAGTGTGGAAATCGCTGTCGTAGAACGAATATGTCTGAAAAATAGTACGTCACCTCTGGTTTCTTCCCCTAAAGCAGTTCTCACTGGTGGGCCTCTGTTTAAAAAAAAAAAATCGGCGATTAAAAAGTTAAAAATTGTGTCTAAATGAGTTATACCTCTATGGAAGACAATTAGTTTTTTATTTATTTATGACTTTACGCCTCGTCGACGTCGAGGTCATTAGAGGCGGGATGGGACTGAGGACAAGAAACGGGAAGGAATTCGGCCATGACCTTTTTGAAGGAAGCATCCCGGTATTCACCTGGAGTGATTTGGGGAAACCATGGAAAACCCAAATCTGAATGCCCGGACGGGGATTCGAACTGGCATATTCCCGAATGCGAGGCCAGAGCGTTAACCGCTCACCCACCACACACGGTAACAATTAGTTAATAACGTTTGTTTAACCGTGCATCTTGAGGTGGTGTGTTCCTGAATGAAGGTTCCTAGCTTCGATCCCACGATCCGCGAAATATTTTTGTTTTTTATTTGTATTTTTTGTATTGCTATTCGAGCTTGTAGCATTACAAATTTGTTTTGAAACAAATTATTTATTTTCATTTGAGAAATACGCAAATGTCTGGATGATACAAAACATTTGAAACAAAAATTACGTGCACACCAAGAACATTTTATGATGGATATTCTATTCGAGAAATGGTATGACCAATGTTTTGCAACCCGATTCCTGTACTTCTCTTGTACATCTCCTTTTTTTTTTTTTTTTTTTTTTTTTTTTTTTTTTTTTTTTTTTTTTTTTTTTTTTTTTTTTTTTTTTTTTTTGCTGTCGTCAGTCTTTAGACTGGTTTGATGCAATCCTCCATCCCTTCCTATCCTGTGCTAACCTCTTCATTTCTACATTACCCCTTACAATCCACGTCCTCAATTATCTGCTTCATATATTCTAGTCTCTGTCTACCTCTGCAGTTCTTACCTTCAACTGTTCCCTCCACTAACGAAATTAACCAATCCAGCATGTCTCAAAATATGACCTACCAGCCTGTCTCTTCTTCCTGTAAGCTTCTTCCATAAACTTCTTTTCTCACCCATCATTTCTAAAACTCGTTCATTTCTTACTTTGTCTGTCCACCTAATTTTCAGCATTCTTCTGTAGCACCACATTTCAAATGCTTCAAGTTTCTTTCTTTCCGGTATTCCTAAAGTCCATGTTTCGCTACCGTAAAGTGCTGTGCTCCACACATAGAGTTTTAAGAAGTTCTTTCTAATTCCTAGATCAATATTTGAAACTAAAAGGTTTCTCTTTTTCATGAAGGCTCTTTTTGCTAGTGCTATTCTGCTTTTAACATCATTCCTGCTTCGGCCATCGGTTGTAATTTTGCTTCCCAAGTAACAGAACTCACTCACTTCTCCTATTGCATCAGATCCTATTTTTATATTTAATCTGCTAGTATTGGTGTCATTTCTGCTACATTTCATCACTTTTGTTTTACTTTGATTTATATTCAGTCCAAAATCTTCCTTCAGTATTTTGTTCCTGCCATTCAATAACTTCTCAATATCCTCAGCCCTCTCTGCTAATAAGACAATGTCGTCAGCAAATCGTAGCATACTGATTTTTTCTCCCTGAAAACTTATGCCACATGGAAATTTTTCTTTGACTTTCTTCATTGCTTCTTCTACATACAAGCTGAATATTAACGGGGATAGACTACAACCTTGTCTCACACCCTTTTTAACTGATGCATGTCTCTCGTGATTCTCTACTTTTATCACAGCCACTTGATTCTTATATAGTTTATAGAGGATTCTTCTATCTCGATACTTTAGACCTGACTTCTTTAAAATTTTGAACATCTTGTCCCACCTAACATTATCAAAAGCTTTTTCTAAATCAACAAATGCCATAAAAGTATCTTTGTTTTTCTTGATCCGCCCTTCAAGTATTAATCTTAAAGACAGAATTGCTTCCCTTGTACCGCGATTTTTCCTAAACCCAAACGGATCTTCACCTACTATCTCTTCTACTACCCTTTCCATTATTCTGGTCAGTAATTTTGAAGCATGTGATGTTAGACTAACTGTGTGATAATTCTCACATTTGTCAGCTTGTGCTTTCTTTGGAAGTGTGAAGATGATATTTTTATTAAAATCAGTTGGAATTTCTCCTGTTTCATAACTTTTTGATATCAGCTTGAATAATCTTTCGATTCCTTCCTCTCCTAGAGATTTAAGAAGTTCTGCCGGGATCTCATCAATTCCAACTGCCTTATTTGCTTTCAAGTCATTCAGAGCTTTATTAAATTCTGTCCTCAAAACAGGATCTCCTAAGTCATCCATGTCGACATCGCCTTCCTTTTCCAATACACTATTGTTCAAGTCGTCCCCAACATACAGTTTCTCAATGTATTCCTTCCATCTTTTAGCTCTATCTTCTGACCTTAAAAGAGGTTTCCCATTGGCAGCTTTAATGTTCATACCTCTTTTCTTCATTTCTCCAAAATTCTGTTTGATCTTTCTATATGCAACATCTACTTTTCCTGCAACCATTTCCTTTTCTACACACATATCTTTCATCAAAATATAAATATGGCCTAGGTCGACCACTTTCAACCACCATTTCTCCCACACCCTCATTGCTGCTAACATGTAACCACCTTATTGCATGATGGGAGACTCTAGGATGCTACCAGATAGAAACACCAGTGGTCTGCGTCCGGTAGTTGTGGCTGCAAAGTAAAATATAGGGACACACACATCTCTGATGGCAATATGAAAATGCTCCAGATTGCCCACTTTTAACCACCATATCTTCCACATCCCCACAGTTATTGACATTAAGCCAATCTTGGGCACAATAGGACTCACAAGGCTACTATCACAAGAAACACCCATGTTTTGCACTATATTAAAAAAAAAAAGGGGATAGCGAAATGAACCACCACTAACCTTAGATGATGGTGTCATGGGGTGAACACATAAATAAGCACAAAACACAGGAAAAACAATTAATATTTTGAGACTTGGCTCTTCGTCAACAGCAGGAAATCAAGGAGGGTGGGTGGAGTAGGAGACCGTTTCACAGAATAACCGATAGTCAGGAACATGGTGGGGGTAAATTCAAACAGACGACAGGGAGAGGGAAACAGTGAATTGGAGCTAGTAACTGGGAGTGCAAAATATTACAAAAAGTGCAGAGAAATACATTACAATGTTTATAACATTTGCAACTGCCTCGAATGCCAAGACTGTAGGGGAGGGAACGTTTGGTATGAAACGGATGGCAGCTGTCAAAATGGAGGTACTGCTGCGAATTGTTGGGTTTGAGGTGGACTGAGGTGCTGAGGTGGCCATTGAAAAGGAGAGTTCCACATCCAAGAATGTGGCCTGGGTGTGGGAGTGGGTCCATGTAAAATTCAGCGAGTTATTAAAGGTATTTAAATTATCCAGAAAATTTAGAAGGGTGTTTTCTCCATGTGTCCAGATCATAAAAATGTCATCATAAAAATGAACCTCAGCCACAGGATGGGTTTGAGGGGGACGTTCTCCAAAAACATCTGTTCCAGGTGGCCCATGAAAAATTGGCATAAGAGGGGACCATCCCAGTGCCCATGCCAGTGCCACGGGTTTGGTGGTAGATATTACCTTCAAAGGTGGAGTAGTTGTTGTTAAGTATCAGTTCAGCCAAGGTGTTGAGGAAAGATGTGCTAGGGCAGATTTGGGAGGGCGTTTATCCACAAAAAATTCCATGGCGCTAAGGCCATGGCAATGCGGAATGTGTGTGTACAGCGATGTGACATCAGTGGTTACCAATATGGAGTTGGAAGGAAGTGGTGTGGGAATGGTGTAAAGACGGGGGGTTGTGTGATATGGGAGGGGAGCTGAGAGACTATATGTTGTAGGTGCTGGGCCGCCAAAGAAGAGATTCGTTTAGTAGAAGATCCATAAGCTGCAACAAAGGGGCATCCCAGATTGCCAGGCTTGTGGATTTTGGGAAGGAGGTAAAGGGTAGGTGTGCGTGGATTTTGAGGAGTAAGGAGAGAGATTGAATGTGGGGTGAGACCTTGAAGAGGCCCAATGAACTGTACATATTGCTGTATTTATTTGGTGACATCTGGTGTGGGATCTTCAGCAAGGCGGCAGTAAGTGTTGGCATCTGATAACTGATGAAGAGCTTCCGCCACACAGTCACTGTGATTCATAACTGCTGTGGTTGAGCCCTTTTCCGCGGGTGGAATGATAAGATCTGGATTAGTGAAAAGTTGTTTTCTGGCACATGTTTCAGCTGGACTGAGATTCCTAGTATTCGTCAAGGACATCAGAAAGCTAGGAGAAGCCAAACTGGTGGTTAAGAATTCCTCAAAAATTAGTACCACTTCTCCAGCACCATCCCATACAAATGTTCCACCATTCCCACACCACTTCGTTCCAACTCCATACTGGTAACCATTAATGTCATATCACTATACACACGCATTCCACATTGCCATGGCCTCAGCGCCATGGAATTTTTTCTGGATAAACGCCGTCCTAAAGCTGCCCTAGCACATCTTTCCTCACCACCTTGGCTGAACTGATACTGAACAACAACTACTTCTCCTTTGAAGGCAATATCTACCACCAAACCCGTGGCACTGCCATGGGCACTCGCATAGCCCCGTTATACTAATCTCTTCATGGGCCGCTGGAACAGATGTTTTTGGAGAACGTCCCCCTCAAACCTATCCTGTGGCTGAGATTCATACATGACATTTTTATGATCTGGACACATGGAGTAAACACCCTTCTAAATTTTCTGGATAATCTAAATGCCTTTAATAACTCGTTGAATTTCACATGGACCTACTGCCACACCCAGGCCACATTATTGCATGTGGACCTCTCCTTTCCAATGGCCACCTCAGTCCACACCAAACCCACAAACTCACAGCAGTACCTCCATTTTGACAGCTGCCATTTGTTTCATACCAAATGTTCCCTCCCCTACAGTCTTGGCATTCGAGGCAGTTGTATATGCTCCGATCAGAATTCCCTTATGGAATATTCAAATAACATCTCACAAGCATTGGTAACCCACAATTATCCCCCAGCTTTGATTCACAAGTACCTTCCACGAGCCACATTGCAATCTGCTCTACCTATTGACTGCTCCAAACTGCCCAACCAACCATAGTCCAGTCCTGGTTACACAATACTTCCGTAGAATTGAATCCATCTATAAAGTTCTTTGGCAGGATTATGATTTACTACTAACCTGCAAAGAAATGAGATCCATTCTTCCAAAGATCCTCCCTGACCTTCCCAGAACTTGTTTCAGCAGGTCTCCCAACCTTAGCCAGCTACTAGTCCACAAACACAGTCTTCCTCGTCCCAAGGATCCTTCCCATGCAATAAATCCCGCTGTAAAATGTGCGACATTCACCATGACTCGAAACCCTTTTACCAACCCTATCACTGGTGAGAACTTTCCTATCATAGGACACGCCACCTGTGAAATCTCCCACGTAATATACTAGCTAAACTGCAAACACTGCCTGGCTTCCTACATAGGTTTGACTACCAATCCACTAGCCATTAGAATGAATGGCCACCGTCAGACAGTTTTCACTCGGAATCCAAAACATCCAGTAGCTATCCTAGCCATCTCCCATGACACTAATTATTTCAATTCTTGTTTCACAGTCGGTGTTATCAGAGTCCTCACAAAACAAAAGCAACTCCAGAGTGGGAACTTGCCTACCAACACAAACTAGGCACAAGGCAACCTCCTGGTCTCAATTTGAGATAATACCCAGTCTGTACTTTTCCTTCCCTGTATCCTCTACTTGCCTCCATGTCCACTGACTATAGTACATTGAACCACCTCATATCAGAGGTGATGTTTAACTACATAGATTCTTTTATTATTATCATTAAAAAAAAATTCAATTTTATTTTGTTTACTTATTTACTTTTACTTTTTCAAATTTATGTTATGAACATTTAATATATTTTTCTGTACTTTTTGTAACATTTTGCATTCTCAGGAACTAGCTCCAATTCACTGTCCCCATCTCCCCGTCCTCTGTTTGAATTTACCCCCAACATGTCCTGACTAACGGTCATTCTGTGAAACGGTCTCCCACACCACCCTCCCTCCTTGATTTCTGCTGTTGACGAAGAGCCAAGTCTCGAAATATTCATTGTTTTTCCTGTGTTTTGTGCTTATTTATGTGTTCACCCCATGACACCATCATCTAAGGTAAGTGGTGATACTTTTCGCTATCTTTTTTTGTAAATACATTTGCTTATTAGCTCCTATTATTTCCTGAAACTATATATATATAAAGTTTACATGAAACAAATAAACAATTGATACAAATGGGGCAGTTATTATTTCATCCTATTAGAAACCACTAATCATACTATTCATCATATTTGCAATATTTTCGCATATGTCATCTTGTCATTCATTTATTGGAAAGAGTGATGAGGGGGACGTATGTGAGAAATGAGAGAATTGGGTTACAAAACTTTTGTCAGACCATTACTTAAACATGGAGGTGTACATTGGGAACCACATTTTAAAGTATCAGGTATATTAGGAACATTGGAAGACATTAGGAGGGTGAAGAGAGTACTGGAAGAGACCAAGGCATATATTGTTGATGAGGCATGGAAAGATATTGGTGGAAGAATTAAGTGATGTGCATGGGAGGGAAAGGATGGCTACAAACACAGGCTGGCACTTGATTTCAGGCATTAAGGGTGAGGGATTGTAATAAATTATCAAGGGAAGTGATACCAAAAAAGCTGAAAGGATTTAAAATTAAAATTTGTAGAGGGAAAAAGTAAGCAGACACGAGAGAGACAAAAAAATAGGTGTGCAGAAAAACTGCCACCAGAACATGGAACCCATCACAATTTTTTTTAAAAAATCCTTCTCGTGATTCAATTCTGTTTTTTTATGTGTATAAAAATTGTGTTCTGGGATTTTTATTCTTTTTAGAAATAAATCTAATGATTCTCAGCAACAACACAGTAGAAGAAATGCCATGTGGCAATACTTATCTGGAAAGAAAAGATAAATTATACCCAACATTCAACAAAGTTTAAGGAAGGAAGGCAGCAGCAATATAATAATAATAATAAAAAGAATGCACAATATTTTGGACCAACTTTTCAAGAAAACAGAAATGTGACTGAGCTCACGCAACACCTATAGTCAACATAGCAACATGTAGAACGGAACTGATCATTGGTGACTATGGGTATCATAAGAAATATTAATTGGAGTGAAATATTTAATCAAAATAAAAAAGGGGACATGTAAAAGAGATATTTTTTAAATTAAAATGACATAAAACAATAATAAAGTAAAAAATTGCAACAAGCTTATAAATATATAGTAACCAGGAAATAATAGGTGCTAAGTAGCGAATATGAATTACAAAATAGAATAGCGATATTAACCACCACTTAGCTCAGATGATGGTTGCATGGTGACAACACATAAAAAAGATAAGAACACGAATAACACCGAATTTCCGGGTCTTGGCCCTTTGTCAACAGGAGAACATTATGGAGGGTCGATGCTGTGGGAAACTGTTTGAAAGAGTATATATATGGAAAAGAAAGGGAAAATACATCAAATCCCCCTCAAAAGTTGAAGGGAGGAGAGCAGCAGCAACACCAAACAACACACAAACAAGGAAAAAACAATATTTTGGGTGAAAAAACCCTTTTTTTCCAGTTAACAGAGGCAGATATCTGCTGATGCAACTGAATTTATTGTTAATTTAGCTAATGCATTTCACTTCATTCTCAGAAAGCATATTTTTTTTACTGCTTTACGTCTCTCAACAACAAGGACTTTAGAGACGGGAAAGGATGGGGGCAAGGAATGGGAAGGAATCTGGACATGGCCTTTTTTAAGGAAGCATCCCGGCATTTACCTGGAGTGATTTGGGAAACCATGGAAAACCCAAATCTGGATGCCCGCATGGGGATTCGAACTGCCGTCCTCCCGAATGGGAGGCCAGAATGCTATCCGTTACACAACCACGCTCAGTAAAAGCATATTCAGCAATTCTCTTTGTCTTTTTTTTTTTTTTTTTGGTAATAGTTTAACGTCCCTTTTTAACAACGTGGTCTTTAGAGACGGGAAAGGATGGGGGCAAGGAATGGGAAGGAATTCGGCCATGGCATTTTGAAGGAAGCATCCCGGCATTCACCTGGAGTGATTTGGGGAAACCATGGAAAACCCAAATCTGGATGCCCGGACGGGGATTTGGCTCTCTTTGTCTAATGTGTGTACATATCATATTTTTGTTTTAGCACTACATTTTAGATAACAAAATTTTAGTTTAAAATATCACCACAGTAAATGATATTTTATCTATTGGACACAGTTTCTGTGTTTGTACAAGCAAGAAGCAGCAACTTCATCGTATTTCAGCAATTAAGAGAATCCTTAGATCTTATTGTTGTATTTACACATAGGAGCATAATACACTATTTACAAAAGACATTTTCATAAATTTGTAGACAAATTTAGAGAAACAAATGAGACATTTTGTATTACAAATGTATGTAAATTTGTATATGACATCACTGATGTTGGTAACCTGTGTTCTGACACAAAGTTAAATTTTTATGGACCTTTCAAATTTTAAAATTGAATTTTTCATAAAATACAGAAGTTCTTCATAGAATAAATAATTTTGTGTTAATAATATTTTAAAACAACTTCTCAATTGTGGTCAAATAGTTGATTCTACAACATACTTGCTTGGCTTTACAGGTTCCATGCTTTGTTAATTTTGCATTCTACGTGAAAGAGTAATACCAACACAGTTTATATTCTAATATTATAATAACCAATTCTTGGTCATTAATGATGTCCTCTGTCACGCCATGAAGTCACTCTATGACGTCACACTATTTTATTTTATTTTTTTGTCCAATTTATGATCAGATATGTTGTTCTACATTCAGATCTATTTAGCTAAGCATCAGTAAATAAATTGTCAGAACACTGAAAGAAAAGTACAAATTCTGTTTAAATTGACATATTAATTATTAGTTGCTTTTCCTTAATTAAAATTAGTCTGATGTAGATTTTTCTTATACACTCTGGACAGCGATACTGTTGTTACGGTAGGCTAACGTTACATCATTTTCAAGATAATGAATGTTATTAGACGAAAACTGTACTTAATCCGCAAAGTAATGAATCGCTAAAATACTGTGTTCAATACGTCATTTTTGATGGGTTTACAAGATTTTTACATCCAATGTAGATATTTTAAGTCACTGTTATAATACACTGGTAGGAATGATTTGCCAAAACACTGAAATAAAGGTAGATACTGCATTTAAATTAATATATTAATTATTAGTTAATTTTATTACTGATATAACTATATCAGATACACGTAAATATTTTCAGAACGTCAAATTTAGATCGCAATACAATGGATGTATTACAATACGAGGCTAACAGCATCAATGAGTTTTGAACAGCAATATTATTAGAAGTTGTCGTTATGTCAAAATGCAGATAGGGCCAAACAACTGACAAATTTTTTTACAGACTAAATCACAATGACTATTTTTTATTAATAATTTAAGCTGCTTTCATAAGTCCAAGTTACTGAAGTTACAGTATTTTTATACGGATGAAAGTAGTTCCTTATTTATCATGCTGAATGAGACCTGGACCAGGAATAAAACGAATAACACACGCATAAGGTTTTAGGATTCCTAAGTTATTTTTAATTTAATCAGTTACTTAATTCTGACATCATTCATTCAGTAAAACTTCCATCTGTGTCGCTGGGTAAACTACAACTGAAATATGTACAAATTACAAAATAAGGTTATGAGCATTGAATAACAACAATTCTATTTATTTAGGCAACCACAGAGAAATGAATTGTCAGAACACTCCATGAAACCCGTTACAGTGGAGGGCATAAGAATTTTTTTAAAAAAATAAATTGTTTTCATAAGTGTTCTGTTACTTAAATCATTACGTTGTTTTAACTACAGTAGTCCCTCGCTGATCATGATCGATACAGCATAGACTACGATTAAAACTAATATTACATGGAATGACTTAAGTTATTAAGATTTATTTTTAATTTCCATTGCTTTTACTAATGCCATATTTCAGCCGCAAGTAATTCAGTGAGCCATTCAAACACTGTCATAATATCAATATGAATCTTGAATATCAAAAAAGGAAGGTGTTAGGACCCGTGAAGATTTTTGATCAAGTTTATATCACCATGTATTAATATGCGTGTGATTGACATATTGTTTTCCGACTGAAATTTTTGCATAGTTTGTAGTTAGGTTGAAATGATACCTGGACCAGGATGACAACTGAAAGTTTTTGGTACAGCACAAGGCACGAGGAATTACATTGAACTTTGTTTTGTAACACTTTAGTTAATCAACTGCCAGTTAATGAATTGCCAGAACACTGAAAGAAAAGTATGTATTTTGTTTAAATTGGTATATTAACTATTATTTGCTACTTTTTACTGATATCATTACTAGATTTAAATGAAACTAGTTTCAAATTGAATGCTATCTATGTGTCCTACACCACAACTGAAACTAATATTACATGGCTTAAGGTAAGTAGTTACGATTTATTTTTAGTATCTTTCGTTTTCACCGACTTCATATTACTGCGGTCATTATTTCAGCCACACGTAAGCTGTATCACTCATTAAAAACATTGATTACAAATAACAAATAAAAAGGATATAATAACCTGTGAAGATTTGAATCAAGTTTGTATAGCATTTCATGATAATATTAAGATGCAATACAGGGAACATATTAATTCACGTGTGATTTCAGCTTTGATTTTCTAGAAGCAATATTAGCGGAGTTTGTGGTTAGGCTGAAATCCAACCTGGACCAAGCTGACAACTGTTTTGCTACAGCACAAGTGACAAGGAATTATATTGAGCTTTATTTTATAACAATTCTATTTAGCTATGCAATTAAAAAAAATGAAAAGTCAGATCACTCCATTCAACCCATTATTTTTGGCTAGTATATATACTTAAAAAAACTAAGTGTGACTGTAATAATGGTGGACGCTGGCCCATTTTTGATTCCTATAGTCTCTTAACAATTCTCAGAATGAAAGCAGATAAACTAACACTGGATAAATTAATGTACAGGTAAGGGAAAAATATTGTTGGAGTATTCTGATTCACACATATGGCTAGGACAAAAGACAAGAACAAATTCGAAATGCTGGGAAAAGCAGTAAGAAATAAAACATTCCACATGAATAAACTAACATCATTTTTTGGCACAGAAAGCAAATTAAAAGTTTTAGGAAAAGTAGTGGTAAATAAAACTTTCTGAATAAACCAACATCTTTCAGAAAGGAAGATAATCAATGGTACATATTAGTCTTAACTGAAATACAAAGGCAACAATATATAAATAACAGGTCAAGTCATAATGATTCGTAATACAAGATGGCATATACAATGTGTTAAGCAATGCATGCATAAGCTCATTTTTTAAAATATGCAAAAGTGAAAATACTAAAAGACGAAGATAAGATGACCATTCACTCTGTACAAGGGGTCAAAAATAATTATCAGTAAAAAGGTATGACAACTACAGAGCACAAATTCCTTTCAAAAACAGACTTTCACCCACAACATACCCACTCTCTCCCCCCCCCCCCCCCCTCCCTTGTCTCTTAGAAGCGCCGAAGGCTTCGCGCACTTGTCTATTTGAATGTAGGACCAATAGATGATAATTTCGTAAACCACCCCACTAACACAAGTATTTTCGACATTACAAGCTGGGGTCCACGCAAGTGACAACAGGGAACTTCCACCTCTGCCGTGACCTTGCCATCACAACCACAAGACGTCACTGGCCAGATGACTCTTGCCATTGGATGATGTGGGTCCGACAGGGTGCTCTACCAGTCTTGGAGCATACAACCTCGCCAGAAGTGGGACGACTCCACCTGCATTGTGTGTGGTAGTGTTAGTGTAGTGATAGTTTACACTGCCAATCCGGGCTGTTGTGTTAAAGCGTTGGGAGATTTGACTTCCAGCACACCTGCCACACTGCCGTACTCGGTTGATCCAGGACGCTGGACTCAACTGCTGCCTCAAACAGGTTATGTAAACTTTGTGATAGCGTGACCACTGCGATTCATGTGCCCTACCCAGAAAACGAATAGTATGGTTAGTGGTTTCTAATAGGATGAAATAATAACTGCCCCATTTGTATCAACTGTTTATTTGTTTCATGTAAACTTTATATATATATAGTTTCAGGAAATAATAGGAGCTAATAAGCAAACGTATTTACAAAAAAAGATAGTGAAAAGTACCACCACTTACCTTAGATGATGGTGTCATGGGGTTAACACATAAATAAGCACAAAACACAGGAAAAACCATGAATATTTTGAGACTTGGCTCTTTGTCAACAGGAGAAATCAAGGAGGGAGGGTGGTGTGGGAGACCGTTTCACAGAATGACCGTTAGTCAGGAACATGTTGGGGGTTTCAAACAGAGGACAGGGAGAGGGGGATAGTGAATTGAAGCTAATACCTGAGAATGCAAAATGTTACAAAAAGTATAGAAAAATATATTAAAATGTTCATAACATAAATTTGAGAAAGTAAAAGTAAATAAGTAAACAAAATAAAATTGAAAAAAATTAATGATAATAATAATAAAAGAATCTATGCAGTTAAACATCACCTCTGGTATGTGGTGGTTTAATGTACTGTAGACAGTGGACATGGAGGCAAGTAGAGGATATAGGGAAGGAAAAGTACTGACTGGGTATTATCTCAAATTGAGATCAGGTGGTTGCCTTGTGCCTAGTTTGTATTGGTAGGCAAGTTCCCACTCTGGAGTTGCTGTTGTTTGAGAGGACTCTGATAACACCGACTGTAAAACAAGAATTGAAATTATTAGTGTCATGGGAGATGGCATGGATAGCTATTGGATGTTTTGGATTCCGAGTGAAAACTGTCTGACGGTGGCCATTCATTCTAATGGCTAATGGATTGGTAGTCAAACCTATGTAGGAAGCCAGGCAGTGTTTGCAGGTTAGCTGGTATGTTACGTGGAAGGTTTCACAGGTGGCATGTCCTATGGTAGGAAAGTTCTCGCCAGTGATTGGGTTGGTGAAAGTGGTGGAGGCATGGTGAATGTCCCACATCTTACAGCAGGATCTATCGCATGGGAAGGATCCTTGGGGCTTCCTGATGGGGAAGGGCATATTGAATTATTTGTGTGTTTGTGGAGTGTTTTTGTTGCTGCTACCTTCCTCCCTTCAACTGTGGTGAGTGGTGTGCATAGTATATCTCTCCTTTTCATACTTAGTACACTGGTATGTGACAAAGGTTTCATAAATGAAACAGAAAAACTATCTTGCACAGTAAAAGTAATACCACAAAAATTTATGCACTTATGACAGCATGTGATATATACTTCTATTGTCAGGTAAAAATTCTAATAGTAAAGCCACAAAGTGCACCTTAACTGTTGCATGATACATGTGAACTTTTTACTGTTCCTTTATTTTTTGAAATAGTGAAATAAACCTGGTATGGACCAAAACTCATGGCGGAAAAAAATAGAATTTATATACATAAATGATCCCTTACTACATTAATAAAATATGTATGTTCCTTGTGTGGAAACTGTTGTATGATTATTACCATTGAAATCTTTAGAGATTTTACACAAAAAAATATTTTGGAAAATTCTTGTAAAAATAAATTCATATTGCTACAAAAAGTACCTATTAGCAGAAAAGAATGGCATCTGACAAAGAACAAAAGTGATCTGGATGTGAATCAAGCCCACAATCCTTAGCAATTGAATAGTATAAAATGTATGGTTATTCTGTTATAAGTGGTTAACAGGCCTCCCAGCTACTATAGGTTCAATATGCAATGTATCACAATTTTTAAACATCGATTTTTCATAAATTAAGATCAACTAGGATGAACGGCATTAGGGTGAGGTACCCAAGATGTGATATGATATACACCCACCTTTTTTGTTCTCCTAGTCCCACTTCCTCACTGAAAACCTCTCCAAGTTAATATTTTCCTTTAGTGTAGGTATAAACCGTTAAAATAACATTCCAAATTATTACTTCTTTTTCAGTTAAATGGACAACCCATGCAAAAATTTCGCGAATAAAATATGATGAATAGTGTGGTTGAATGCATGTAATATAATGAAAAGTAGAACCTCACTTTTGTAGCAACTATTTATTTTTTTAGTAATAGGTACACATCAAAATACTTACAACATATTAAGAAACAGTTAAGAAAATTTAAAACGCTCTGTATGTACGACATACTGTCACTGACCTCAACAGCATACTACGAACCTGAACAAAATGCACACAGCACATCAACTTCTCTGTGATATGTGTTGCTGTGCGAATAAAATGTTTAAATTGGATTGTATGGCATAACAAAAATGTTTCTGTAACAGAAAAAAATATCCGAGAAACTACTTATTGTATAAAAAACAGTTTATGGACATCTCTGTGATATCTGCTGCTGCAATCTAGGGACTTGGCTCTGAACTCTCACATACGTGCTACCACTTTAAGCACCAAATTCTTTCATAATTTATGATTTTACCTAATTGGAGAACTTAATCTTTAAAACGATATGACATTTATCGACTTCAGTTAGGTTCTGATGGAGATAAATGGCTAGTAATAAACATAAAAAAAACACCCTGTAGAAATGATATTGTTACTTTTACCCTTTAACGGTGGAATTCCCAAAAAAAAAAAAAAAAAAAAAAAAAAATCCTTTTATAAAATATGGTGTGAGCAGGCATCAAGCAAAGTTAAAAAAAAAAAATTAGAAATGATGATATTTTTTCCACTTAAGGATTTAATTTGGAGAAAGTTCGTTCTTAAAATGTGATGTGGCCAAAGCAGATATTTTAATATTTAAAAAGATACCTCATTTATCGATTTCGTATCAAGGGAGATAAATAGCTCATGACAGAAAAATGTTTTGTACAAATATTAATATTTTTGCCCTTTAAGGGTCAAATTTTGAAAAATTTCTTTCTTAAAATATGGTGTAACAGAACCAAAAACCTTACGAAGACCTTAGTCTTTAAAATGATACCTCGTTTAAACAATTTTGTTTAATTATCAAGGGAGATAAATGACTCGAGACACAAAAAACGCATTTTAGAAAAACATATTTTTTCCCTTTAAGGGTTCAATTCAGAAAAATTCCATTCTTGAAATATGATGCGACCACAGCAGAAACCTCAATTTTTAGAATGATACCTCATTTATCCATATCGGTTACATATCAAGCGAGATAAATGGCAAAAATGCGTTGTTGAACCATTTATACTTTTTCCTTTTAAAGTTGAATTCCTAAAAATTCTTTCTTAATATATGATTTCACCAATGCTGAGACATTACTCTTCATAATCCTACTTCATTTATCAATTTCCGGTAGATGTCCAGGGAGATAAATGGGTCCGGACACAAAAAAACGCATTTTAGAAATACTGACATTTTTGCCCTTTAAGGGTAGAATTGCAAAAAATTCCTTACTTAACATATAATGTGACCATGGCGGAGACATTAATATTTAATATGATACCTCATTTATCTATATCGGTTAGGTATCAAGGGAGATAAATGGCTCCCTTGATCTGTTGTTGAGCCATTTATACTTTTTGCTTTTAAGGGTTGAATTCCAAAAAAAAAAAAGTTTCTTAATATATGAAGTCACCAAAACCGAGACATTACTCTTCATAATCCTACTTCATTTATCGATTTTGGTTAGATATCCAGGAAAACAAATGGCTCAAGACACAAAAAAAGCATTTTATAAATATTGAAATTTTTTACCATTAAGGGTCGAATTACGAAAAATTCCTTTCTTAAAATATAATTTGACCATGTCGGAAACCTTAATCTTTAATATGATACCTCATTTAACTATAGATATGAAGGGAGATAAATGGCTCGTCACACAAAAACGCATTGCAGAAATATTGATAGTATTTCTTCTCTTTAAGGGTCGAATTCCAAAAAATTTGTGTCTTTATATATGATGTCACCAAAGCGGAGATCTTAATCTTTAAAATGATATGTCATTAAACAATTTCAGATACGTATCCAGGGAGATAAATGACTCGTTAACACAAAAAAATGGCATTTTAGAAATATTGACATTTTTGCCCTTCAATGGTCGAATTTCAAAAAATTCCTTTCTTAAAATATGATGTGACCAAAGTGGAGACCATAAGCTTCAAAATTATGCCTCATTCATTGATTTCAGTTAAGTATGGAGGGAAATAAAGGCTTGTGACAAAAAAAAATACCTTATAGAAATAATATATATGATACTATAAATGATCTACCACATTAGTACTCTCGCAGTTCCCTAAAACAGTTATTTTTAGGACTGTAGGAATTAACTAGGACTAATTGTACGAATAAACACATGAAGGAATTAATGGCAATCATGAAATCTTATCGGATAAAATCATTGTACTGAGAAAAACTTTCTGAATCAGCTACATTCTTTCACCATATACAAATAAGCATTTGCAATGAATGGCCATTTTCTTCAACTAATGCTAAAATAAAATGAAACAAAATTCCTAAAAATACCAATAATTCTATAGTTCAATGTATGAAACATGTACACACCAAAGGTGCTACCATATACATAAGCATATATATAGCTATGAAGCCCCCAGAAGTGTTGAGTTAGATATCTATAGTAAGTCTTTAGCTATAACGATGTCTGTTACCACCACCCAGAATAATATTTTCATATGGTTGACAGACCCCATTCTTGACTCTGCTCACGGTGTGCTGTAGTCTTCTTACCAGGCGGCCATCCCGCCCAAACAGCAGGAGAAAAGCATCAATAAACTCGCGTGACTTCTCTTCCCATTTCTGAAGCATATCTACCTTCTTCTCACCAATGTTCTCCATCACTTTCTTTCCCTTATCCTTCAATTCATCCATTTTATTTTGTAAACGAAATTTTTTTCCTAAAAATGAAAAAATAATTTATTTGGCTATAGGAATAAGGAAAGTTAAAAGATATATATATTTATATAGTACTGAACAGCTTGGATTAAGGTAAACAATTAATCAACATATATACAGGGCTAGTCAAAATGATTACAGCGGTTTCAAGATTTTTTTGATTTTTTTTTTGGCTGTCCTATTATAGGTACGATGATGGGGTTTGCTGTTATAAGACAAGTGGTTCTCCAAGTTTCGATTGCACTAAATGCAAGCTTCCCGCGGTGGCCGCTAGGGAGCTAGAGAGCAAGACAGCTGAAAATGAGAAAGCGTACATTGTTCTCGAATTTCATTCGACTCAGTCTGTGTTAACTGTTCAGCAACTATTTAGAACAAATTTCGGTATGGATCCCCCACAAGCTAACACCATTTGGCATTGGTATCAACAGTTTACAGCCACAGGATGCCTTTGTAAAGGTAAAACAATGGGTCACCCACTTATGTCTGAAGAAACCATTGAATATGTGGGTGCCAGTTATGTTCGTAGCCCACAGAAGTCTACTTCTCAAGCGAGAAGGGAATTAGGTATTCCACAGAAGACCGTTTGGAGAATCCTATGGAAGTGACTGTGTATGAAGCCTTACAAGTTACAGTTGCTACAACCACAGTCGCACAATGATGAAGTGTGTCATTTTCAATTCTGTGCTCAATGTCTAGAACAAGACTAAAAATTTGCAGAAAATGTTTTGTTTAGTGATGAGGTCACTTTTCATGTGAGTGTAAAAGTGAACAGGCACAACATGCACATTTGTGGAACCAAAGACCCCCATGCGTATGTGCAGCACATTCATGACTCTCCCAAAGTGAACGTGTTTTGCGCGATCTCACGAAAGAAACTTTATGGGCCTTTTTTCTTGAATGAGGTGACGATCACATGCCACTTCTGGAAGCTGACAGTGAAGATTTCATTTTCCAGCAGGACAGTGCCCCACCTTATTTTTCTCTTGTTGTCCGTAATTTCCTAAACACCAGGATTCCAAACAGATGGATTGGCAGTGCTGGGGATGATGATCATCAGCTGATGTCATGGCCTCCTCATTCCCTTGACCTAATCCCCTGCGACTTCTTTGATGTGTGCAGAGTCTCTAAAGGTGCACATATTAAGCATCTGTAGACACTAAAAAAAACTTTCACAGTTTTTTTTATATATCTGTGTAATCTTGTAAGTATATGTCAAATAATAAATCTGTAGTAATTTTTTGAAATCAATGCAATCATTTTGACTAGCCCTGTAGTAACAACAACTTAATTTATTTACTTCATGTCAGAATCATACACAATAACAATCATCATATTGTGTTAGAAGAAAACTTGACCACTATAATTGCATTTTCTGAGGCCTCATATAAGTCAACTTCTGTGCAGTAAATTGAACACAATAAACATTGAAACATGTGGGATCCTCTCCACAGTCACATCTGATATTATTAAACTCAGCATAGCCACATCTTGCTAGCTTACACTTGCATCTGCCCACTCCTGATCTCAGCCTATTCAGAGACTCCTTATCAGAGCTAGGTGGTAATAATAGAATACAAAAATTAACACTTACACTGTGTCAAGATATGATTATTTATACCATTTGCTAAACGCTTTTCAACATTTGTCTTATTAATACTCTTAGCTACTCACACTAATAACACATAAATTAAATCATCATACAAGTAATCTGCTTAGTCACATAAACTAATGTGGGGACTGTTTGCATTTAACACATACTACAATGTGTAAATTGCACTATGAACAAATAAGAAAATAACTGAACAAAAAAATTACCCTTCTTAAAAGTTGAAATGAACAGAAATCAGGTTTAATTAATATGACATTACATACATCATAGATGATAAAACCATTTTTGGCAAATAATTGTTTTCTATTTTATATTTCCATTTTACATAAATATTCAGCCCCTTTCTTTGTTCCAATAGACAGTATACTACTTTTTCTTACTAAATTACATTGCTGTACAACTAACGAAGCTATGTAATATTTTAAATGATTTTTAAGTGAACCATTAAAATAGTATTTAACACAAATGTTTGACAGAGCATATTCTATGTTCACCTAAGGTCTTACATTTGCAAATGTAAAGCTCAAGAACAAACATCAATCACAAAGTTAAGATAGAGAGACACTTCAAGATTATTATTTTTGTTTTAAATAAACACAAGTCTTTTTTGATGAATAGTGCATTAATTAAAATAGTGTGAATTTATCCAAATCTGCTAATGTCTGATCTTCAAGATTACAAAAGCCTTCCACGTCTATTAATCAACCACAAGAAAGTGAAGATGTCGAAAATGTAAATAACAGTCACCCACCCATGTGGCACAGTGCTCTGAGGTGCCACACACAGTATCAGGGAGGTACAATGGGACTGGGTATGAGCCTAGGCTCTGTGTACTGGCCATACTGATTTTTAGATAGAGACACACTTCATAACTTTTTTTTTTTTTTTTTTAAACTGATAGTTTAAATAAACACAAGACTGACCTTTTTTAAATGAATAGTGTATTAATTAGAATAGATAACTGGTATTCTCAATTTATCAAAATTTGTAAATCCTGCTCTCATATAGGTGCATGCTGGGACAGATCCCAATCTGTACTTCATAAACTACACATGTCACAAAAACTTAATGTACAGAACACACAAAGTGTTCATTTCACCGACAAATGGTAACGCAAGACTTTTCTCCTATGGATTAGATCCACCAGGCCTAACAGGCCCAGATAGACTTGGACAGGAACTTAGTCCTCCCCCCCCCTTTTTTGTGATGGACACCAGCCCCCAAAGGTGTCTGTGGTGGCCAGTGTCCATTTGATACTTGGCAGCCAAATTGGAGAGAAAAAAATTATAAACAGTTCTATATCATTTGCTAAAAGCTTTCCAGTATTAATTTTATTATTGGTCTTAGTTTCTTATCTTACAACATCATCACCTACTCTCAAATTCTATACTGCCACCATAAAAGAAATAACTGCTCAGTCACACATACTTATATAGGGATAGATAGCAATCAAAAATATAAACTAAACTATGAACACATTATAAAATAACTGCACTTCATACATACAAAAATCTGCCATTAAAATGAATAGAAATAAGGTGAAGTTCAGTTAATAAAATATTCCATATATCAGAGATAACAAGACTACAATTATATTAAAACAAACTAAGCAGTATTTTCCTGAGGATTAGATACAACAACATGCTGTAACTTTTTGTCCGATCATGCAAACAAAAGTGCCAATTTTTTTTTAAGAAATCTATTGGAAACTTAACATGATGGTTACAACACCACGAACACTGTTAAAACACATATAGATGATTGTATATCTGAACTTGATTAAAATGTTGTTATTAAGACATAAATAACAACATGTTCATAACAACAATAAAAGATAGTCGAGACACAATAATTTGAACAATTCGGCATAAAAATTGATACTGAAGAGAAAATGTATTACAAATTCAACATATTTTTATAACACTCACATTCAAAAAAGACACATTTAATTCCTTCGCAGAGTAGCCTCTTGCAAGATTTCGACGGACATATATATCATAATCGCGTACAATTCGGGCTACAATATCTGATGTTGACACACCCTCTGTTCGCTCAGTAGCTGCAAACATGCCTCTCTCCTTGAGATGTGCATAAACATCAGTACCATCTTCAGTAATGTAAGGCATTTCATCATGTGCAACAAAATCAATCTGCAAAAAAGTTAATGAAAATTAAAATTTAGCTTAGTACAAGAAAATTTTGTCAACCACATTCCTGTGTAGATGGTCATTCTAATCACATTGTCTTGTGGTAAACAAGATTTAAAAACAAAATTTCACTTTTAAAAAAAAAATTATAATCATGATGAAGTGCAAACACATAATTTATTCTGATCAACAGTAAGTGAACTGTGAGTGATTGTTTCTTAACATTATTATGTTGGTCATAGCATGTGTCATCTGATGTTAAGCTTGCCAGTAGAATATCAGAGCAAAATCAGAAGACCACAGAACTAAGCCGAGGGACCAGCTGCTTGTCACTGTTATGTCAGCTTTTGTTACTACAATGTGAACAAATTTCACCAGCAATCAAAAGCAATCCACACATTCCCATATTACAGTCACATTTCATGAAACAGCAAACTTCCATACCCCTCTATTCCCTAAAAACATTACAGCAAAAAAGAATTTAACAATCAGACAATCAGAAAGGGATGCAGAAATTCAAAAGAAATGTATATAATTAATTCCAGATGAGAAACCAAACAAACATTCTAAATGTGAAATCAAAAAAGATAGAAAAAAATGTGCACAACACAAAATTACACAAGGAACTTCAGGCTTAGCTGCTGAAAAGACCACCACTAATTGACACCATATAATATTCCCTCCATTATAAAACCAGAGGAAATGCATAAGTGTGTCTTGCCATCATAATATACGACACAGTAGAATTTTCAAAATGCATCCAGTGCAAACCAATTGCTCCAATGCACCAAAAACCTTCCACGCTACTGGACATGTTATGTGCATCACAACACGTATTTCAATTGATATTGATGGAAAAGTAATGTCATTGAAGGTGGTGAACAAACAAAAAATAGTAATAAAATGAAAATGTAATAAATAAATACAAGTATATAAGTAAATTAGAACAGATGAAGATAGAGAGCGATAACTGAAATGTACATTACTGCTTGTGAAAATTGTAACACCAGAAGGAACAGTCTGAATCACTTCAAAATCAGAGGATGTGTAGAACAGTGGAACCATAATAAGTTTTTAAGATTGGACATAGACCCAGCAGCACCATCTTTTGTGTGATCATACAGGTCAGTCTTATTCCGTCAGTCAGTGCGGAGCCATCAAACAAAGTGAAAATGCAAAAGGAAGTGCTGGCATGGCTTGACAAAGGAAGCAATATCAGCATGTGAGTGAATTCAAATATGACAGAATGATTGGACTACAGGAAACGGGTTTGTCATACCATGACACTGTGGTCCATTCAGGGAAAACAGCTGGAACAGTGATGCATGTGTGGAACCCGTGGATAGAGGGTACTGGACCACACAATGTGGCCACATCAAGGGGCCATCACTGGCATGATAAGTGGCAAAATATAGTGTTTTTGTATGAATGCCACTTTAACTTGTCCTACAGTAATGGCCATGTATGTGTTAAATGCTACTGTAGTTAACACAATCAGGTAGACTACATCACTGAGCAGCACAGCGGACAAATGCCAAGTGTGATTGTTTGGGGCAGAATTGGCTATAACATGCAATCTGACCTGCTACCTATTGAGGTCAATCTATATTAGGGAGGTTTAAGTGCCCAAGGCACTGCCCCTACTGGTGACAGCTCCACAAGCTGTATTTCAGCAGCACAATTCCCACCTAGATGTGGCAAGGAAAGTGTAAGCCTTCTACAAAGAACGGTGGATCCCACTGCTTCCCTGGCCTGCATATTAGCATGACACGTTGCCCACGGAACGTGTCTGGGATATGGTTGGTTGGAAACTTGTTCATTCAAGAACCATTGTCGATGCTTTGTGGATGTGTCTACAAACCACATCACAGTATGTTTCCCAGCAGCATATTGAGACGCTCTTTTATTTCATACCATATAGTCTCAAGACTACGATTGCAGCAAGTGTCAGCTTCACACCATACTGAATTCTCATAGTCAATGTGCATGTGCAATTCTGTAATTATAATTATTTATGTATTGTCATACCCCTAATGTGTGGAATAAATTTAATTATAACCATATTCCTCCTTCTTGGTGTTGCAATTTTCACAAACAATACATTATATACAAAGGGAAAGAAATAATAAAAGATGGAAGAATGAAGATTTTCCTGTCATACAATTGCTATCAAGTCCTCAGGGGTACACCACCGGATTGTGTTGTGAAAACATGATATTTCAATTACTAGTTCTGGTGTCTTCCTAAGGTGTGGAGACATCTGTACTTATCCGCTGACTCAGTTTGTGATTTCATGCATGCAAATCTTCAGTTAACAGTATGGGAGATATACGAAGATTGATGCGGAAGAGGCCTGAGCTTTTGCAGAACCAGAGCTGGACACTGCATCATGACAATGGGTCAGCTTACCACTCTCTGTTTGTGAATGACTTGATGGCCATTTAAAAGAAGGCCAACCTGACACAATCTATGACATCAAAAGAAACTGTAACGGGCACTATAATACCATTCAAAAAGAAGCATCCCAGAAGGTTTTTTTTTTAGTTGTAAGAAATGTTGAAGCAGTGTGTGATCAGCCAAGGAGAGTAGTTTGAACAGGGCCACATTTAAGTGTAGGCTAAGTAACCTGTAGCCTATGGGCCCACACCACATGCAAAATAAATAAATAATTAATAATAATAAAATATGTGCAAAAAAAATATTACTTTTTTGCTCTAGTTTTAGCACTGAAAGTCGTGAAATATTCGTGAAAAGTGAAAACAATGTCCACGCATGTGTAGTTCAAGCCTTTGAAGTATGAGTGTACTGTAAAATAACATTTCAGTACACCTTTTCTGAAAAGTAATAACACGATAATGATGAGGACTTATAACCCTTGTAATGTAAAAGTTGCCGTACCTATACTGTTGTCAGGCTTTATAAATGTGAAAGTAGGTGGACACAAGAAAGACGAATAATGGGTCTGTAGTGAAATTGCCACCGGAGTGTGCACTCCATCCCATTTAAATTGAATTGAGGTCACTGTCGTGCAACTGCAGTACCAACTAAAATTTCATAGCCTTCATGTCTGGAAGGTTAGGTAAGAAAAATTAATTTTGTAAACAATGTAAATAGCGAGTAACAACAGAATAGAGGTTTGAATTTTGAGGTTTTGTTTGGAAGTAAGTATTTATTAAAAAGTACAATCTTTTATAATTGATACAGGTGTATTTAGAATTTGATATTAATTTTATTTTTAATTCATTTTTGATTAATTTCTTGTTTTAAGTGATTTTGTATTTGTTTTTATAACTTTACTAGATGGTACCCACGACTTCATTCGTGATTGTAAAGAATTCATATTGACAGCTAACCACCATAGTGCACGATGGGAGACTTGATACTATTACCAGACACAAATACCAGTCTTCTGCGCTATGTAGTTCCGGCAGCAAAGTAAAATTTACACACAAGTCTTTGGATGAAATACGAAAATATTCATGATCGACCAATTTCAAACACCATATCTCACACACTCCCACAGTTACCGAATTTCGGCCAACGTTGTGATCGATGGGAGACTCTGTGTTACTACCACACACAAACGCCAGTGATCTGCGATTGATAGTTTTCACTTAAAATTGATACACCGTGACAAATGCGTCATTGGCAGAAATATGAAATGGCCGCAGGTCGACCATTTTCATCCCCCATATCTTCCATACCCCCATAGCTACAGACATCTAACAACCATAGTGCACGACAACAGACACGATTCTACTACCTCACACAAACACCAATGCTCTATGCTATGCAGTTGTGGCAGAAAAGTGACGTATGTGGAGACAGTCGAAATACGAAAATATCCTTGGTCGGTCACTTACAACCACCATATCTACCACAGTACCACAGTTTCTGAAATTCGGCCGCTGTTGTGATCGAAAGGTGACTCTGTGCTACTACTACACACAAACGCCAGTTATCTGTGATCTATAGTTTTCGCTGAAAAGTGATACACCATGACACTTTTGTGTTTGGCAGAAGAATGAAATTGCCACAGGTCGACCATTTTCAACCCCCATTTCTCCCACACCCCCATAGCTACCGAGATCTAACAACCATAGTGCACTACATGAGATACGATTCTACTACCAAACACAAACACCAATGCTCTATGCTATGTAGTTGTGGCAGAAAAGCGACATATGCGGAGACAGTCGAAATACGAAAATATCCTTGGTCGGCCACTTACAACCACCATATCTACCACAGTACCACAGTTTCTGAAATTCGGCCGCTGTTGTGATCGAAAGGTGACTCTGTGTTACTACTACACACAAACGCCAGTTATCTGTGATCTATAGTTTTCGCTGATAAGTGATACACCATGACACTTTTGTCTTTGGCAGAAGTATGAAATTGCCACAGGTCGACCACTTTCAACCCCCATATCTCCCACACCCCCATAGCTACCCACATCTAACAACCATAGTGCACGACAGGAAAGATGATTCTACTACCACACACAAACACCAAAAGTCTATGTTATGTTGTTGTGGCAGGAAAGAGAAGTATACGGAGATACGAATTTTTGGTAGAAATATGAAAACGCCCTGCACTGACCAACATTAATCATTATATCTCCCACATCCCCACAGCTATCGGCATCCGGCCAACGTTGTGCACGACAGGAAACTCCATGCTACTTCCACCCACAAACATCAGTGATCTATGCTAGGTAGTGGTGGCTGAAAAGTGAAATATAGGAAAAAACACGTCTATTTTTATATATATATATAAGATTTCAGCATTCAGTTGTCTTAATCGATTGGAAAGGCTCCGATTAGTGGATCACTATCGATAAGCACTCGAGTCACCATCTTCCTGTTGACATGCATGAATGAATAATCAATATTGTGTTTTTAATCTTTCTAAGTTGTGCACTTTGGTGAACTTGATCATCACATGTCGTTTGTTTTATCTTAGTATGTAGGCCTACTCTTTCATACTGTTATTATAACTTTTCAGTTTGTAATTCCGCCTGGAGTGATTTTGGGAATCCATGAAAAATGAATTTTGGATTACCAGACGGGGACTTGAACAAAAACTTTCAAATTTGAAGCCAGAGCATTCCTCACCCAGCACACTTGGTTTGTACTTCCCATAAACGCAAATTTGCAGAAGAATATAAGCAACACAAGCAAAAAAAGTAGCTATGTGTTGTATCCAGCACAGTAGATATTTGTCCTCATCCAAGAGAAGCTGCCTGGGTAAAACAGTTCATTGGACCAATTGCAACACATGTGAAAGAAAAAGTGAAACATTTATTTGCAGGAGATTTAAAGGAAATTAGTACCTGGGTGACCGATCTTCGATGGACATCTTTTGATTTCTGTTCAATATGCAAAATTTTACATGACGTCTTGGCATTTTGAAGTGCACAGTTCCTTGTTCTAACCAAAGGGAAGCTTAACTAACATCAGTAGGATTTCTACAAGATGAGATTAGAGCAGCAAGAATTGTAATAAAATCATATTATAAACTTGAAAAGTAAAATGTTATCAACATTTCATCCAAATTGCTAGATCCATTTCCGATATCATCTGGTTTAACACCTCATACATTGTTTTAAAGAAAAATGTTATTATTATGTTAAATAGAAATCTTAATGATAATCAGGTATTAATTCATGGTGCAAGATTAGTGGTAATGCACTTAGATGAACCCATCATCAGTGCTAAGTTCATTCACTCCAATAAAACTATAATCATACTTCACATTATCCTCATACCTCTTGATCCAACCATGCCTTTCCAAATGAAAAGAAAATAATTTCCAATAAAAGTAACCCTCGCCAAGACCAGTAATAAAGCACAAGGTCAGACGCTTCATAGTGCAGGATTGTATTTACCAGAACCTGTTTTCATATGGACACCTCTACATGGTTCACAGATTCAGTAATACTTATGATTGTACTAAAGACACATGGGCTACAGTCAAAAATTAAACAATGATCTCATAATAACTGCTAATATTGTTTTAAAGAAGTTTGAAAACATCACATCTGACAAAGCCAATATCTATTTTTTAAATAACTACTTCTTAAATGCAATTTTACAATTAAACATGCAGTATTTAATGATAACTATTTACAATAAAACTCTTAAAAATTAAATACCTTTATTAATAAATATACTTGCATTTACTTATTTCCACATATATCATTTCGTGACTGACAGCAATACTGTGCAAAATATTTGCTTGGATCAGCTAATATACGAGAATTGTATGTATAAAGATATAAGAGTTCCTTGCTGTAAGCAAAGAGAAACTTAACTAATATTATTAGGCTTATTGGTACCTGAAACTTCTATGAGATGGCGTTAGAACTGTTTCCATCATACAAAATTCAAGAATTGCTTGGTTTTTTTATATATATATATAAAATCGCATTTTTGCAGGGAAGACACATATTTAAATAAAACTGAAAACCAAACATTATCTAAATATGAAATTTCATCCAAATCGTTAGAGCCAATACCAAGATACGAAAAATATATATATATATATCTCTATGATTGGGTATTAGCTCTGCCCCTCTACTTTTCCGATGTTTGAATTTACCCCAACCATTTTCCCAACCGGCGGTCTTTCTGTGAGGCAGTCTCCAGCTGCGCCCACCTCTTATAATGTTCTCCCATAAACGAAGGGTTTATGCAAAAATTACTTTATTATTTGTGTCTTTTCTGTGTGTTTGCGCCTCACATCCATCATCTAAAGGTAAGTGGTGGCGCATTTCCCTATCCTAATTTGATTCCTTTCCGGTATTTAGCATCTTGATTTCATTATTACTATATATATACACAAGAATTGCTCATTTAAAGATATAAGATATGTTCAATAAGGTAGCTGAACCAATTGTTGACATATATTCTGCATACAATTTCATGATGCACTTGGCAAAATGTCACGCAGTTTGTAACTTGTGTTCAAGTTCTCTAGAAGCATGTGAAACTTACTTAGTGTCTATTAGAAAATCCTTTACCTCTTCCATGTAAAAAATTATGGACTTCTTATTATAATTCTACTCAAGACCTTTGACAGTAAAGGAAACTTTAAGAAATCCAGGTTTGGCAACTTTTTTTTTAGATTGAAGTCATTTTTTTAATAACTACATAAGCTACAGAACATTAATTGCTGATGGCATCATAAGTGTGGAGGTGGACAAAGATTTTTTCTATGGATGTTTACTGCTAAAATGAATGAGAATTCAGCTAATGCTATGCAGTTCACAAACAGAAACTTCTACATACTGTGGAGCATTGATAGATGTCACTGAAGGAAGTCAGAAAAGGATTTTGAGAAATTCTATCAATTTAAAGAACCAAAGGTAAAAGATATCAAATTAGCATATGTTTCTTACCCATTTTTTAAAATCAAATTGGTTCTGACAACAAACAGAGAATTGTTGATGAAGTATGGAATATAAAACAAGATGATGTAAAAACTACACACAATCTGAAAAGTGGAAGGAAGGTAATGAATGAATTTCATACAGTTGATCTTCTTCTGTAGCCAGTGACAATGGAAGCACTACCATAGATCAAAAAATGCTGTAATATTTAAAGGATAATGATAATAGCTTAGATTCCAAATAAACATCCAACTGTAAAATAAGGTTCAATATTTTTTGGCAAGTTCTACTTCAGTAGAACATCTTTTATCATTTGGTGCAGAGATAAACAGGTCTTATAGGAGTAGATGGAAAATGAAGAATGACCTGCTAGAACAAAAATATATGTTAAAATGAGTGAATCAAGTGAAATAAATAACATGCATGATAAATGAACACAAAAGATGTTTTATACCGAAAAGAAAGATAAATTATAAAACTGAAGAGAGAAGGGCAACAGCAATAAATAATACAATCCATACACACACATAGAAACAATATTTTGGGTCATGCTGTTTTTCAAGAAAATAGAAACACATGACTGAGCTTACACAAGTACCTATAGTCAACACAGCCACAAGTATAATAAATTTGAAAATTGAAGATAGTGTGGGGAGGTGGGGGAGGGCAGGGGAACAACGATTATTTTTTAAATTTAATTGCAATGGAGCACAGGCTCCGGTGGCAATTTCCCTACACACCCATCTTCCCCCTATCCTGCACCTACCTACATTTGCCCTCTACAAATTTTATCTTTAAATTCTTTCAAAGTTTTCAGTAAATTATTCATCATTTCTCTTGGTAACTCATTCCAATCCCTGACACCCTTACCTAAAAAAGAGACTCTTCCCACACCCTTGTGCCTGAAATCGAGTGCCAGCTTGTGGTCATGGTCATCTTTTCCCTTCCACGCACTACTTTTCATACCTATTGCAATATCTTTCCATGCCTAATCGCCAGTATATGCCCTGTACACTCCCATGCCCCTCCTCATCCTCCTCCTGTCTTGCAATGAATCCCATTCCAGCTCCCTTATCATATCATTAGAAACAGTTCTGAGAATGAAATTGACCAAAATAAGAAAATAAGAAAAGGGTGTAAAAGAAGAGAATAATTTCACTTTTAAAAAAAAATCAAATTAAAAAAAATTAATCACTGTGTATACTGGCAAGTGATGGGTATACCAGGGTGATGAAAAAAGTTATTATCTGAGATTTGGGTCTGGTCTCCAGAATGTGTGGGTAGGTCAATGTGCACCTGACTAGTTCAGACTGGAAAATGGTATCTGGTAGTATGCTAATGGCTCCGACTATGAAACAGTTATTGAATCACGAGTTTTGTGAGAGCTGGCATGGAGAACAACAGGGTAATTTAGATTTTTGGATAAAACTGTTCATCTGTGAACATTCATTCTTATGGATAACACATTTGAAGTTAGGACAATGAAAAAACTTAGGAAACTGAGGCAGGTGACTGGTATAAAAGATGGGTTTGTAGTGGCATGCTGAGGTCGGTCACATGTTTCTGTTTTCTTGAAAAATGACCTGATATACTGTGTTTTTGCTGTTTGTGGACTGAATTTATTGTTGCTGCTGCCATCTCCCCCTTCAATTTTGGTGAATGGAGGATATGATTCATCTTTCCATTCAATGTATGTCCCAAAAGTGTCCAACCTTCCTTCATGTCTTCACTCCTGAAAATTTAGCACCATATGACAGGTATAAGAGTCAACAGCAAGGCTTCACTAACTCTCTAGATGCTGCAGTTGTCACTGGGACACCTTAATTCACATGCAGCAGGCATTTTTTTACAAATGGTTTTGAATGTTCGTTGCATTTTGCTATCATAAAAAATAACAGAAAGATCAGAGCAACAAATTTGTATTAAATTTTGCTTTAAATCGAAAAGAGTTGTGAGGAGACTATCAAAATGACGAAGACATTTGGGAACAATTGTATGAGCAAAACACAAATAAAAGAGTGGTATAAGCAGTTT
The DNA here is from genome assembly GCA_031002005.1 of Vandiemenella viatica. Classification (NCBI taxonomy): domain Eukaryota; kingdom Metazoa; phylum Arthropoda; class Insecta; order Orthoptera; family Morabidae; genus Vandiemenella; species Vandiemenella viatica. The sequence goes on from JARYHS010008074.1 coordinate 182,361,578, forward strand.
AAAGATGGCCACACATCTGTTGATACTTACCCACATTCTGGGCGGTCTTCGACAAGAAACACACCAGTAACATCGAACGTGTGTGACTTGCAATTGATGAAGATCGTCGATTGTCTGTGCGAGAACTAGATTGTGATGTTGGAATACCAAAACTAGTGTTTTAAAGATTTTAACTAAAAGTTTTCAAATGGTTCATGTGTGTGTGAAATTCATTCTGAAATTGCTAACGACTGGGCAGAAAAACCTTTGCCTTGAAATCACTCAGGATAATTTGGAAATTGTCTACAATGATCAAAATCTGGATAAAAGATTATAACTGGTGATGACTCATGGATTTAATAAAATGATAGTCTTTGCAGTGGATACAGTCGTTAGAGCCACAACAGAAGAAAGAGCGCCAAAGTCAGAGCAATGTCAAGTCGTCGTTGATTTTTTTGTTTTATTATGAGGGTGTTGTGCACCATGAATATGGTCCTAAATGTCTGATGATCAACACAAAATATCTTGAAGTTATGAAAAGATTGTGTGATGCAATTAGAAGAAAATGACATCAGCTTTGGTCAAGTGATGACTAGCTTCTTCGTCACGATAATACGCCAGCGCATGCTTCAAACCTCGTGCAGCAATATTTGACAAAGCTTAGAGTTTTAAAGCTCCTTCAGCCTCCTGACTTAGCTCCCTGCAACTTTTGGTTGTTCAAAAGATTAAAAATGCCACTCAAAGAACACTATTTATTTATTTGTCGTATGGCAAGGAACTAATACAATAATAAATATATACAAAGAAAAGAAAGTTGGTAGCGTTCACAAGCTGATGTCCAGTTCTTCCAGCCATTCTACGAAGGAACTTGTAGCTCCAAAAACATCTTCATATAGCCCATCATACTTCAGTAGAGAGCATTCCCTGATAATATGCTCCACACTCTGGGAAGGAGCACCGCAGTCACATGCAGGAGAATCATGAAGACCCCACTTATACAGCATGGCAATGCATTTCGCATGGCCTGTTCTTAGGCGATTTAGTTTGACCCACTGGTCTCTATTTAAATGGAATCCTGGAAGTCCAGTTGTGGGATCTTTAATATCTGGATGTTTTACAGATGTGGAGTTCCAGCTTTGTCGCCATTTTTCCATGACATCAAAGTCAAATACATCTTGCCATACCGGATTTCTGGATTTAAGACGAGTGGGTGGTAAGTTATTTAGAACCTCATGGATTGGGAGGTCCTGTGTATGATCAGGATGGTGTAGTTTTATCCAGTCATGTGCAGTTGCTTCTTGGCGTCTTATCTCTGGAGGTGGTATTTTGCTGATCATGTGCAACCAGGGGACTGGGGTGAATTTTAGGGTGCCAGTTATAACTCTCATACACTCATTCAGGTGGAGGTCGATTTTTCTAGTATGAGTACTACGATGCCACACTGGAGCACAGTACTCAGCAACAGGGTAAACCATAGTGAGAGTGGTTGTTCGTAGTGTGTCCGCATCAGCTCCCCATGAAGTACCAACTAGATTCTTCATGATGTTGTTTCATGTTTTCAGTTTCTACTTGTGTTTTCGAGGTGTTTTTTGAATGTTAAGGAGCGTTCTAAGGTGATGCCAAGATACTTAGGATAGAAATTATGTTTCACCCTATAGTGGCAGAAGTTCACTTTGAGCTGCTGATGTGCTATTTTATTGCTCAAGTGGAATGTGCATACTTCTGTTTTCATTGGGTTTGGACAAAGTCTCCACTTACTATAATATGTGTTCAAGGTTTCTAAGTCATTAGAGAGAATGCTCTCACCTTCCTCTAATGTGGCAGTTTGGACGGCGATAGCTAAGTCATCAGCGTAGCAGAATTTATTGCCGGTTGTTTCTGGCATGTCACTGGTGTACAAGTTGAAGGGCAATGGAGCTAGTACTGACCCTTGAGGTAATCCATTTTTTATTGTAAATGACTTACTTGTCTTATGTCTGACGGTGACCTTAAAATATCGGTTGGTCAGCATATTCTTCAGGAGTGATGTTAGTTTTCTTCAGGGTATAGTTTTTTAAGTTTAAGTAGCAGTGCATCCAGCCAAACTGTATCATATGCCGCTGTTAGATCGACAAAAGCTACTGATGTTTTTAACTTCTTGTGAAATCCAGCCTCAATATATGATGTCAGTGCTGATACTTGCTCACAACAGCTCCGTTTTAGCCTGAAACTTGCCTGATATGTTGGTGTTATGATATTTATTATTCCTTGTATGCGGTTAAGGATGAGGCGTTCTAGAAGCTAATACCAAACAGTGAGTAGAGCAATAGGTCGATAGCTTGAAGCATCATCTGTTGGTTTGCCTGGTTTGAGGATCGTTAAGGTGTGAGCCATCTTAAATTCTGGGGGGACTATCCCAGTGTCCAGGATATCACTGAAGAAGTTCTTGAGCCAAGTTCTTCCCTGCTTGCCGAGATATCTGATGAATTCTGGGAAAATGCCATCTAACCCTGCAGCCTTCCTCATTTTTAGAATTTTGATGGCTTTCTCAACTTCTTCAAGACTAAATGGATTAGAGAGGATAGGATTATTTCTAAGGTTGTTATCCATTTCAATCATCTGTTTCTTCATGGCAGGATCTATTGGGACTTTGTCAGCTCTTGTTTTGATGTGCAATGCCATTTAAGCTGGTGTAATTCCTGGCTCCTCTTTGCACATGTTTGAGGCTGCACCCAGTTTTCTACTGCATTTCTACTGGAGTGAGTAAAGCTCTTTCCATTTCTGTTTCCTCCCTTCATTCAGTTTTTCTAATATTCTTTTTCCTGTTTCAGGGTCAAAGAACACTGATTCAACAATAAAGAAACAATCAGAACTAATACAACAAAAGCCATACAAAGGCAATACCAAAAAAACAGGTTCTAGGACTGCTTCCAAAAGTGGAAAGATCATTGCGAGCATATTTTTCAATCATGAATGGAATAGGTCTTAGTAGCCAGATTCAAGCTGTAAGATTTGTGGTGAAGTATGCTGTACTGAAATGATCCGTATGATACCTTAGGAGGGACGGAAATTATATATTCTTCAGATTGGGTGGTCTGCTTTCAGGTCTCGTTAAAAGCTAACTCACTGTAGCTCTACCTTTCCTATAGCAACTGCATATTGTACACCAATTCTACTCTGGATAGCAGGAACCCCATGCCTTGCCCGCAATCTCGGTATTCCCTACCAAAGCCCTCATCACCTACCCTGCAGACCACCATCCCACTTTCAATTAAACATCTGTAGTATATGGTTAACTTTTCCTCCACTCCAAACCTCATTTATCGATTCTATCAAAGGATGTTCCGTGCATCCACATGTGGTATCACTTATCTACTACAGTGGAGAGTGATAATGAGCACAACAGGATTGAGTTCAGCCCACTACAATTCAAACCTACATCTCACCCTGGATCCCTGCCCTCTTCCACAGAACCAAGCCACCTTTCTTTAACAAGAGTTCTTCACTTCCTACTTGTCTCCACACTCTTAACTAAACTCTATTCTCCACTTCAACTACCTCAGCTCTGCAGAAACCAGAGCATTAAGAAAACCATACAGGAACAATACCATGATCAAACTCCAAGCTGATGAGAACTCAACCACCATGGTGTCATGGTCTGCAGTGGTTATAAGGCAGCTTTCTGATACCAACACTTACTGTCCTCACACCACAGATCCCACCATCACCATATGCCCAGAAATAAAACTTTTTTGGCCTATAGGATCCCTCACAGGATCACACAGTTCTCAATTGCTATTTATGTCCCTTTCTCAGATGTTGTACAAAGAAGCACCTCTCCATGTTACCTAAGGAAAACAGAGGGTGTTTTACATATTGCAATCTTCCTTTTATAACAATGAAAAAGTGAAAATCTATAGCATACTTTTCCATGACTTTTTCACAGCAGTGGTTATACTTAATTTTAAAAAATGCTAGTGATCTGTATTGCCTTAATGAAAAACTGTAACAGCATTAACTACTAGTGTGTGTCTGTGTCACACCTGTCTTTAGATTTTTCTTCAATTTAATGCATGTATTTTCAGCATCACAATATTCTTACTATTCTTCCATGGACATATCTCTAACTGACCGAGCTGAATGACATACTTATCCAGAAGTGGGTTCAGCCCACCTTCGCTTACTGTCAGCTGCGATTCAAGTGATTTCCAATTGACATCTGTAAGAAACTAGCTAGGAAAAATAGAGTAACAACTTAACTACAACGATATTAGTAGCTGCTTGGAATAATTGCAAGAGATGTGGTTAAGTGGATTTATTGTAAAAGCTGGTTGAAATAACATATTAAAATACAGATACACTCCTAAACTATAGAAAACCGTTCTGACCATGATAAAATGTGGGTGATTTGACCCAAAGTGGTAATGTCAGAGTTTTTTAGCCAGTGGAGGGAAGATTTTACTGAATTTTTCTAATAATTTACTTGGAAAATTGTCTATCCCTAACTGTTCACCAAAATTATACATAACAGACTGCCCTTGCCACTTTGTTAGTAACTGGTTTCTCTTAGTATAGTGGTGCAGAAAAGATGTCAGCCATACGTGGTACAATCACGTAGTTGTCTCATGGAAAGTACATAAAACTCAATACCCTCTTCATTAGTGCAGGCTGGCCTACCATTCCCATAGGAAACTGCAGCAGCAAGCTTGGTCATAAAACATAGAGGCAAATCACCGAGAGGCATTGGCATAGTGTTACGCCCTGGCTCGGTTCAGAAATGTAAACTATCTATCTTATTACTAACAGTTACCACATAAATATGTATATCCAAAGCAAGGCCACTGCTCAATTGAAAGAAGAGAACACAAAGAGGTAAGGCATCTTTCTCTCAAAGCAAGAACAAGTTGATGTCTCGATGGTAAAATAAGAGATACAGCTCCTACTCCCAGTCTCAATATGGGACATAAATGAGGAAATGGAGTTGTGTTGTCATTATAGTTGGTGGCATGGCAGTAAATGAATAGCAAATAAGTATTATCTCCTGTTAAAATATTGAAGCTAAAGAGAATTTAATTTGCAGAGGTTAGGTTCCATTTGGATAAATGCGTTATGTTGATTACAATTTCTACAAAGCTCATCCAGGAAGTAATTACTGTTTGCAAGTATCTCCCAAAAATATGACAGCGTGAAGATTGTGAAGGTGTAGTTAAATCCTTCAACTTGAGAACAAATCATCATAGCCATTTTTATTGATTACGTCATTGTGTTAAAGCATCATTTGTTTTTATTCATTTAATTAGAGTAATTGCCTTCAACATTTAATAACATTTCTGTTGTGTAGTTTGTAGTCTGACCAAAGTATAAACAGTGATTGTTGTTATTCTGTGTAAACTGCTCCCAGTTACATTTCTGTTATCTAGTTACCTGAATTTTTCATACAAATAAATGCTTCTTGGTTAAATAATTCTTCACAGCATATTTAAAACCCAACAGGTTATGGGCCCAGTAGCCAGGTATATGTAAAAGTGGTGAATATCTGCTGAAAGTAAAAATTACAACTTAAACAATATGCGGCATTTTAAAGTGCGTAAAATATGGGTTCAAGCAATCAGTTTGCTTTGATTGATAAACTCACTGGCTGAGAAAACTACTCGACATGGAGATTTCCTGTAAAAACCTATCTGGAACACCAAGAATTATGGAACTGTATTTAAAATGAGAGTGATGATTACATCAATCCCAAATGTTATTTAAAAGCCAAATCAAAAATTATTCTGCTAGCGGATTCCATAAACTACATCCACATCCAAGAAGGCAAGACAGCAAAAGAAGTTTCGGACAACTTAGCAATGCCTTCGATGATTCTGGATTAACACGTTGAGTAGGCTTATTTGGTGATCTGTGCACAACTCCAATCGGATGTCAAAATTTAGAAGAGTATGTTAGCAAAATAATGACCACAGCACACGAGTTGCAAAATACTGGATTGAAAGTAGATGATGAGTGACTTGGAACTCCGCTTCTCTCCGGTATACCAGATGCAAACAAACTGATAATAACTGCCATCGAAATTTCCGATATAAAAATAAGTGCTGACTCCGTAAAAGCTAAAATTTTACAAGATGTAAAAACAAGTGATGGTAACACATCAGCTTTTGCCAAAAATTATAAGAACAACAAATACTTCAAGAAACAACTTCAAAAGGGACCTCAGTGCAACACTTATTATAAGTATGTCCACATGAGTACACAATGCAAACTAAAGCAAAGAAGAAACACATAGTTGAAAATCAGAAAGCTCAAGCTATGCCACTGCATTCATAGCTTCAGTGAATAACAGTGATTTCTGTTATATAGACTCTGGTGCTTCTATGCACATGACCATGCACAGAAATATATTACAAGAAGAAACAGTGCCACTTATCAACTCAGTTAAGGTAAATGCTTATGAGTAAATAGCTCAGGTAAGCTGAGTGTGATGTGTGTGATGCTAATGGTCAATGTAAGAAAATTTTGTTTCAAAATGTCCTATCTGTACCAGAACTGTCAACGAATCTACTATCTGTTATACATATAATTAGAAATGGTGGTCAAGTTCAACAGTAAGGGCTGTATAATAATGAACAGTAATAATGAAATAGTTGGTACAGCCAGTTTAATCAACAATATGTACAGATTAAATATATATAATCATCAAGCATTCATATCTGATGTTGATGAGCAAGACATTTTCCTTTGGCACCAATAAATGGGTCATTTGAAATTTAATAATCTGGAGAAAATAGTGGAGAAAGCAGGAGTAAAATTGTCCAAGATAGCAGACAAATTAGTTTGTACAACTTGCTTAGAAGGAAAACAAAACAGGTTACCTTTAAAATACAATTGGTCAAAAGCTAAAAAGGTCCTTAAGCTAGTAAACTCTGATATTTGTGGTCCAATGGAAAATATGTCATTAGGATGTGCTAAATATTTAATAACAGTCATTGATGACTATTCAAAAAAGGTATTTGTTTATTTTCTTCATAAAAAGTGAGAACCTTTTGAAAAATCCCAAAATTTTAAAATGCAATCTGAAAAACAATTAGAATGCAACATAAAATGTTTACGCTCAGACAATGGCCATGAATACATTAACAACAACTTTTCTCAGTTCTTACAAGGTACCAGGGCCGCATTTAGGGTCTGTAGGCCCCTAGGCTATACCTGTGGTGCGGGCCCTTATATATATATATATATATATATATACTAGCTTCGAGCCCGTCAAAAATGACGGTTTGAACACCATATTCCAGCAGTTCATTATTATTATTATTTTATTTTTTTATTGTTCTTCATATCTGATTTGCTGTTCAAATAGCATTACAGTAGTAACTTCTACTGAATTAATGACGACGGAAGTATAGAACCAATAAAATTAAAAACAAATTAGGAATCCCGAAAACTTTTGCTATCCATGTAATATCAGTTTTATTCCTGGTCCAGGCACAATTCAGCACTATGTGTATGGAACTACTTTCAACCGCATTAATTAATACCTTCAGTAACATGGCGCTTATGAAAGCAGTTTAACAGGTTTGTAAAACTCATTTTAGAGTGAATTATGCTGTAACAAAATGTGTCAGTGGGGATTCTGGTCAACTTAACCACAACCTCCACTAATATTGCTTTCGAAAATGATAGCTTCTATAACGTTCATATGAATAACGACGGGCATCACCTGTGGTGGTAGTAGGAATTTATTCAGGAAAAACTTGTAAGGAAAAATGAATAACGATCGGTTCTACTGGAGATCGCGATTACGCCGCCAAAATAACATTAAGTAATAATGTCATTATACTCCTGTTGTCAGTCGCGAGACATTATTTTCAAGCAGTAATTCTGTTGTAATACAACCTGTAGACTACCATTAATTTCAAGCAGAAATTAGGTTGTAATATATCCCGGACTGGCATAAAACAGTTAAATATACTTCGGAAAATATTTCTACAGTATTCTTTCGTTTTACCATGGCAATTCCTGGCGGAATCGCGATCTCCACTAATCCTGATTTATTTTACTTTAAATGGCAGAAAGCATAATATTAACAACGGATAACTGTCATTTATTTGAATGATATATTTCGCAATTCGTACATTTCGTGTAAACTTTCTCCGAGTTTTTAATAAATTTCATTATTTCTCATCTCCTGCCAAAAAATTTGTAAGGTTCTTTTTTAACCTAATACTTATAAAGGTAATATAACGTAAACATAGAATACCATTCCCCTTACATGAATTTTTGCATCTGGTTGTCGGAGATGAATAAAAAGCAATATGTAAATTTAAACAAACGTACTAATTGTAACTTCGAGACATATAATTGCCTCGCATTATTTTTTTTTTCTCCTGCTCATCCGTATTTCTAATATCTCTGCTCACTGCTATTTTGTGGCAATAATATCGATTGTTGAATTGCAAGTGTCATATCGCTTATACAGTAAATAGTCATATCCTTGATGATTTAAATCTAATAAAAATGTTATCTTCAATCTCATTTAATAGCTAACACATGTATCAAAAACTAAGGGTATCATATATAATGGTAGTAGGAATTTATTATGGAAAAGCTTATAAGGAGAAACGAATAAGTCATCTTTAATGATATCTTCCGTTATATGAATAATCGTTAGATTATCAGAGTATTTGGTTAATATTTTAAAATAAATAAATGCATTTCACTTCATATGACAGGGACTATAATTTCGAAAATGGATAACTGTTATTTATTTGACTAATACATTTCACATTACGTACGTTTCTCCTAGTTTTTAATAAACTTCGTTGTTCTCTGTCTGCCAAAAAAATTCTTAGGTTATGGTTTAACCTAGTCCTTATCACTGATACAGATAAAATAGTGTTTATATTGAATCCCCTTCTCCTTATATGAATTTCTGCGTCTTAACTGATACAGATAAAATAGCGTAAATATTGAATCTTCTTCTCCTTATGAGTTTTTGGATCTAGCTGTAGTAAATAAACAAAATACAACATGAAGGAAGGAATGCAATATGGTGGCTGTTGATTGGCGAGTGAAAGCTGGCACATGACCGTTCTTAAGCCAATAGCAGTAGCAGCTTTAGACGAAGCATCCAGACTCCATGTTAGCGTTTTATATAAGGGGATATATATATATATATATATAGATTGTTAGGAAACAAAGGTGCTAAAAGCGGATATACTGAACATTAGGATAGGATAAAAAACCACCGCTTACCAAAGAAGGGGATTCCTGCGGCGTTGGTACACGAAAAAAAACACGAACACACAAAGAATAGAATTTTCGAGCATGGCTCTTCCTCAGTAGAAGTGTGATGGCTGCTCGCAAGCGGCCGGCAGCCAACTGCATGAGCCACAATGTCGGTGGCTCATGGTGGGGGAAAAACAACATGGCAGGAATTGAGGATGGGGGTAGAAGACCACAGGCTGGAAAACGATGACGAATAGCAAGTATAAAGCAAAACTGTACACAAGGTCCCGTCGCGGAAGGGCAGTATACCTCAGTTAATGGTCCCAAAAGCCCACCAAGTAATGGACACATGTGTGGGGGGATGGGGGGAGGGGGGGAATCAGAAATTTTAAGTTGAAACTAAAACAAAATTCAAAGTCACAATCTATAAAGACAGGCTCTGGTGAGCGGTGGTTCTATGAGAGAAGGTGGAAGTGAGGGGGATGGGTGAGAGGAAAATTGGTGCTATCTAAAATTTAGACCTGGAGTGTGTCTGATCCCCAGTTGGTACTGATAGGCCAGTTCCCACCTTCTAAGTTCTGAACTACTGCTTTTATCTGAGAGGACTCTGATGTCGTGGACCGAGAAGAAGGTGTTAAAATTGTTGGTGTCATGTATAGTGGCATGATGAGATACAGGGTGGTCAGGGTTCTTGGTGTGTACTGATTGTCGGTGTCCATTCATTCTGATGGCCAGTGGATTTGTTTTGAGTCCAATGTAGGAGGTTGGGCAATGGTTACAAGTGAGTTGGTATATAAGGTGGGAGGATACACATGTGGCGAATCCTGTGATGGGAAAGCTTTCCCCAGTTACGGGGTTGGTAAAGGTTTTCTAGACCAGCGTCCACCCAATATCCTTCCCACCAGATCTTTCCTGCTCACCTTGGTGGAACTAATACTAAACAACAACTTTTTTTCATTTGAGGGGAAAATCTATCACCAAGTGAGCAGCACTGCCATGGGCACTCGTATGGCTCCCTCATACGCTAACCTCTACCTAGGCTGCCTATAACAATCATTCATAGCTACAGCCCATCTAAAACCCCTCTTGTGGGTCAGATTCATTGATGATATTTTCATAATCTGGGCCCACAGGGAAGACAACCTACTCTGTTTCCTCAATAAACTTAACACTGTCAGCTCCTTGAAAATCACATGGACTTACTCCCATACACAGGCCACTTTCCTGGATGACGATCTTTCCCTCAAGAATGGCTATATCCACACAGCTGTCAATATCAAACCCACCAACCTACAACAGTACCTTCATTATGATAGCTGCCACCCTCATCACATCAAACATTCCCTCCCCTAAAGCCTAGGCATTCAAGGCAGTCACATTTGTTCCAATCAACAAGCCCTTCAACAATATGCCAGCAATATCTCTGAAGCCCTGATTTCCCGCAATTACCCACCAGATTTAATTCACAAACAGGTTTCTCGTGCCACATCACACAACCTATTCAACTCATCAACAATCCACAACCTTCTTTTTTTTGTGTGTACCAACGCCACAGGAATCCCCTTCTTTGGTAAGCAGTGGTTTTTTTATCCTATCCTAATGTTCAATATATATAGTAACAATGAAATCAAGATGCAAAGTAGCGGAAACGAATCACATTAGGATACAAATAAACAAGAAATTTTCGGGATAAACGCTTCGTCAATGGGAGAACATTATGAGAGGTGGGCGCAGCTGCAGACTGCCTCACAGAAAGACCGCCCGTTGGGAAAATGGTGGGGGTAAATAAAAACATCGGAAAAGTAGTATTATATGTGTTTGTGACTTTTCTGTGTGTTCACACCCCACATCCATCATCAAAATGTAAGTGGTGGCTCTTTTCCCTATCTTAATTTAATTCTTTTCCACTACTTAGCGTCTTGATGTCATATACTAGAAGTTACCCGCAACTTCGTCCGCATGGAAGAGTGTTGTAACATAAGATTTTCTTGAGAGGTCTGGATGCTCAGTGGTTAGGGCATCCTAATGGAGATGGAAAAGTCCCCAGCTTCAATCCCAGTCTCAGCGAGGATTTTCATAGGTTCTTAGCTCAACCTTCACCTCTGGTACAGGTTGTTGCGTGATGTGAAGTACGCCAGAATGCTCATGTGGTTCTGATTCGATGTTGAACTTTAGGTCCCCTATGCCCGGTAGGAGTACTCGTCGATGCGTTGTAACATCTCTCATGTTGTCCTCGTGGCACACGGTCGGGGTGGATCACTACCTTGCTGGTTACTTCGGGCAGGGCCAGCTCCAGGATTTTGGGGTCTGCGGTAGGTAGTTGGGGGGCCCCTGGCAAATTCATCAGTTAGGGCCCTCCCTCAGACCAAATGGGAGACCTTTTCTTTTGTAGCTCTATGACTTGTCAAGTGGGGGGGCCCTACAGACGGTGATAGGGCCCCCCATCAGTCTGGCGGGCCCGGGTACATTTGACCCACTCACCTCCCTCCCCCCTAACGCCGCCCTAACTTTGGTCATGTTCTCCAAAGCAGTTTTGAATTCCCTAAGCAAGACATTGTTGTAGTGTAATACCCCTTGTATTTTTTGTATGGTCTCTCTCTCAGTCACTTCAATAATTCTATAATGTCTTTCAGTTTCTACTTCTTTATCGCCCATGAAATATATCTGTAAAAACTGTGGTTTTGTATTCAACGAAGGAAGCATTGATCCAATTCAGTCATATACTTGCCCCTGAATAGTAAATGTTGGTGAAAACTTTGCTTGGCAACAATTCTATCGGTTCCAAAAGACGTCATATGGAAGCAGGAATTATACTTTCTGATAAGATTCAAAAATCGCCACAATTCATCTGTGTTGTTAGAAAACAGCTGTTTCAATGGTTAGATACCTGGCATGCTGATGTCGCCTAGCTCGCGATTGTTCCAAAGTTGCAGCAACTTGTGGTGATGCCAAATATGCGGCGTTCTGTCGTTGTCATTTTTTTGTTTGCTCCTGTGTTTCAGTAGCTCTTGATGGATGGGTCGTTCTTCTCACCGAGCTCGCGTTTGTTCGGGTGTTTCAGCAACTCATTGCAATGCCAAATATACTGTGTGTTGTTATCTCCACCTTTTCGTTTGCTTTGGTGTTTCAGCAGCTCTTGAGATCAATTGTCGTTCGGCTTGCTCTTTGCACTGAGCTCACGTTTTTCCTGGCGTCTCGGCGGATCGTCCCAACACCAACTGTTCAGGTTGCTGTCTTCGCCCAACTTGCGACTGTTCCGGCAATTAATTAGCTGCAGAAGCCCCAAGACGTGCCAACTGCTCAATCCTTTGCAGCTCTGCTTGAGGATTTGTCTCCTGGGTTTTGGCTATTTTCATCGCCCTAGTTTCCTAACATTTCTTTGAAAGATTTGCCTTTCGTTTACTAATTTCAAGTCTCGCGAATAAAAATGAATATAGATTTAATTAATGGAAACTCAAAACATTAGCAATAAATTGATGGAATCGACTAAATATATTAAAAAAAACCTAACATTCAAAGAGCAAATAAATACCTAAATGGCCCGCGTATGTTCATTTCCCTTAAAATATTGTGAAACTAAAAATGAATATTTTTATTTGCACTGAGTATCTGACAATTACTGATTTTATTTATTTATTTTTTAAAAAAGAAAATTTATTTTGCTCATTGTTTTGAGGATACATTGATTCCATCAATTAATTCTGCTTTAAAATAGAAATGTTAGTATTATAGTAGTAATTGATTCTTTTATTCATGATGATCTGTTAATGTTGGGTTCTCTATCTGTGGAAACAGTTGACTACCTTTAGACGAGTTTACTATAGTTCATTCATTTCGAACCATGAATTCTGCGCTAAAATATGTTCCAATGTTAAAGTAGTAATTGATTGTTTCTTCAAAATTGGTTTCTCACTCTGAAAACAGAATTGAATGATTACCGGCGAATTACCAGTCCGCTTGTCTGCCACTCCACTATCTGAATAAAACATTGATAAATTTCAAAAATTTACTTCGGACAACGCCGCTTGGTTCTGCTAAATCGTCTAAGCTTACTATAGATCTTTTGATACAATATTGGTACAAAGCAATACATGATGTCAGTAAAATGTCTCATGAAAGAAGCTTAAATAACTAATTCTGGCCCAGGCTGCATTTTAAAATTGCCGCTAGAAAAATCAAAGCTTCTATCACTCGCACATTAATACATTCACTATAATGTATGTTAGTTATGTCATGAATAGCGAAATAAACATGACTTATTATTTCAGTTCGTGATACTAAATGAACCCAAATAATGACGCTGGCAATGTGATGCTCGTAAAAATGCAGTAAATTAAATACTGAATCCATCTGAAACTACATTCAGGCGCATGAACTATGTCGTCAGCTTCAAGCAATTACTGAAGTAACATAATTAAAAAATGTATACTAAAATGCTTGTAACTTACAGTGTACAACAGAAAGTCCGTAATTCTCTACAATCGTTAATATTCCTTGTCAAGTTTACATCACGACAAAGTGACTTATATTGCTCATGATTTAGTAATGTGTATATTGAAATTAATTGTGATAGTAATTTATGCTATACTAATTAGGAATATTGATATAGAAAATTCTGTTACCACTCAAAATGTAGTTCCAGTGCATTTTATGTGTTGAGATGGGTTCGTATCATTTGATTTTGTAGTGGCAATATTAGCAGAAATAGTGATTTGGTTGAAATGCTGCCTGGATCAGAATGTTTTTGTTACAGCATAAGGCAGAAGGAATTTAGTGATTATTAGTAATCAATAAGCATCTTTCATAAGTTCCGTGTAAATGAGGTATATTCTGTTGTAAATGACTTCCAATGTTGCTTCATCAAACAATAAGTTTCTAAATTAGTCCATTGAATACATTCGTTTTAAGTGTAAGATTCGTTAGATATTTGCAGAATATTGAACAGTAAGTAAAATGCACTGTTTCGTGAAACATAGTCTCCACTATTTGTACAAAAATTTTGAACAAAAAATAAAAAGGGTTATTTAAGTTTTAAATTTTGGCAAAAATAATTTGTAATACAGAGACTGTATAGTAACAAAAAAGAAACAGGAAATAAATTAAACCGAGATAGAATCGAATCCTTTACATTTTTATAAATACGACATTTCGAACACGACCATTTTGCACTTTTAGTGAACCGACTTTCGTGCTGGTAAACTTATAGTATTTTACGTTGTTTTTTTCCAAGCTTTGATTTTTCACATTTATTATGACGGATATATTATGAAGAAAATTATGGTGTAATATTTGATATGTCATACTATTTTATGCATGCAATTGAAAACATCTCTTTGCAAACTTAACAACATTACCTACCTTTTTTTTAATTTAAGGTTAAGTACAGATTTATATTTCCTGCTTCCAAACTGTTATTTGTCAAGTGCGTCAGTTTTATGGCTTTTAAACTAAACACAAACTTGCATACGTAAGAAGGTTTTTGCTTTTATTTCTGAACGATTTACGTTAAAAGCAAAGAGTAAACGTGGCACGGCTATCTACTGAGTAGGAAACTCTTTGTTGTTTGTGAATTGATATTAATGGAAATTTCAAAAAGAACTATGCATATTTGCGGTGTAAAATCTATCCTATGTTACTTTACACACAATTAACTGACTTCATGCCAAATTTAAATTAAATATGTTGCATTATTAAGGCGTGATTGATTCAAGAAGTACATCCAAACACACATCCAAACATCCTCATTTTTATATATATGGAAATATTGATTATTTATTATTAAATTAATAAACCTTTAAATGCAAAATATTGACTAATATAATGGTAGTAAAAATATACGAGGATAACTTACTGAGGAATCGAAAGTTCGTAACATGATTTCTGTATTGTTTCCAAGACTGAAGTGAACGATGTTAGCAAGTGATGATAGCACATTCAGTTTTTCGACTGATGATCGATAGAGAAGGTGCTGTCTATTTTAGTGGTGTCACTGAAACCAAACACCCTCAGCAAAAGCCCGCGAAATAACAAGTTTTAGTAACAATAAGAAACCAAGGCCTACTTATTAAGATAAAGCAAACAATAATAGATGATTAACTTCACCAAAGCATGCAATGGAGAAAGATTAAAAAGACAATATTGATTATTCACACACGCATGTCAACAAGATGAAAGCAACTAAAATATGTTTATTTTATTTTTGCATGTGGTGTGTGCCCTTAGGCTACAGCCTAGGTAGCCTATGCCTAAATGCGGCCCCGCAAGGTGCTGAAATAATCCATCAAACAACCACACCAAAGATGCCAGAATAAAATGGTGTTGATGAATGAATGAACCAAACATTAGCGGAGAGAGCAAAATGTATGTTAATCAATGCTCATCTTCTTAAGATATATAGGGCTGAAGCTGTACATACTAGTGCTTACCACATCAACAGAGCTCCAACTCGATCACTGACATTTAAAACACCAGAAGAAATGTGGTCAGGAAGAAAACCAGATGTGAGTAGTTTAAGAATATTTAGCTGTGATGCAAAAGAAAAATGAAGGAAATGGGATCCTAAAGAGAAGAAAGCTAAATTTATCAGATACTGTGAGCAGTCAAAAAGTTATAGATTTATAATCCCTCCTTCTCAAATAGTGATTGAAAGCAGTGATGCTGTTTTTCTAGAATCTATTGTCAAAAGAAATTATGTGCCTGTTGATTTGACAGAACCAATGTGTGATTCATCACTTGAATTAAAACACAATCATACATCAAGAGCTCCAGTGATGAATCAGATTCCACAATTACTACTGCTGAATACTTCTCTGATACCAATACCAGCTGTGAGTATAAACCAGAAGTAACTGTTGAGACACCTTTAACCTCAAATATGACTCTGAGACCTAGAAATAAACTAGTTCTCTCTAAAGGAAAAGATACAGTTGAAAAAGATTACCTGTGCTATAGTGTAGATCCAATAATTCCTATTCCACAAAACTACAATGAAGCAATAACATCACCTGAGTCAGAAAAGTGGGAGATGTCTATAGGCAAGGAACTAAAATCTCATAATCAAAATGGATCTTGGACATTGGTAGACAAGCCTCAGGATGCAAAAGTAATAGGATGTTCCAAATTAATGATGAACCAACAGGTCCATGTTACAAATCCAGACTATATGCAAAGGAATATGCTCAAACTGATGGGATTGATTATGATGAGACTTTCTTACCAACAGTAAGGTATCTCCATTCGACTGCTACTGTCTATTGCAGCTCAAAATAACTTAGAGATCATGCAATTTGATATAACTACAGCTTTTCTTTATGGTGAATTGAAAGATAATATATGTATGACATCACCAGAGGGACTAGACTGCAAACCTAATATGATATGTAAAATCATCAAATCTTTATATGGCCCAAAACAAACTCCTAGATGTTGGAATAAAAAATTCAATTCAGTTTTAAACAAATTTGATTTTGCGAAAACCAAAGCATATCAGTGTGTTTATACTAGACAAATCAATGATATCAAATGTTACCTTTGTCTGTATGTTTATGATGGACTTCTGATCTGCAGAGATATACTGTATTGAATGAAGTAATTAATAATTAATTGATTTGAAAATTTACCCAATAACTAATTTTGTTGGCATGCAAAGAGAGAGATTTGAAGACTATCGTTATACACAAAACTAAGTATATAGAACAGTTGTTGAGAAAATTTGATATGATTGATGCAAATCCTAACAGTATTCCTGCTGATCCACATGTGAGACTTTCAAAGGCTAATGGAGTACCTGAGAGAAATCACCCCCACAGAGAAGCAGTGGGATCACTTATCCATGCAGCAATTGTAAGCAGACCAGATATTAAGTTTGTTGTAAGTCACGTGAGTCGATTCCTACATTCTTATGATTACTCTCACTGGAATGCTGTCACGAAAATCTTAAAATACTTGAAAGAAAGCAAGCAATTATGGATTGTGCTACATATCCAGCACAGGCACTACTGACTCGGTTGGATAAGTGATGGTGACTTTGTCAGTGACATCATGTTTCTTAAAAATACAACAGCTGTAACTCTATTAACAGCGATATAAACATTAGATTGTAATTGTTTGAAGAAGGGTGTAATTCGGTAGGAACATTAAAGTATTTCAACATGAGTCTTAATCATGTGAGAGACATATGGCAGGGGCAAAGATGTGGTCACATCCCAACCCGCCACATGAATGAAGCATAGGCGGAAAATGCGCAGGTGGTGGTAGAATTGCCGGGAAGGGGGGAGGGGATAAGCTTGAACAGCGATAAAAGTGAAACAAAATAATCTTTGTGTAGCATAATTCAAAAAGTTATAATTTTATTTAGATTTGTTATAGATGAAAATAAAGGGAGATAGAAATATATCTATACACCAACAATCTGACCCAGGCACTCATAAACCGCAATTATCCTCCAGAACTAATTCAAAACAAGTATCAAGGGTCAGGGACAGTCCTCCACACCGACACAAACAACCTAAAGCCAATCAGAACCCTGTTTTTCTCACCCAGTTTTTCCCTGGCCTGGAATCCCTAAACAAAATTCTTCGTCTGGGCTATGATTTTCTTAGATCCTTTCCTGAAATGCGCCGCATTCTTCCAACTATCCTTCCCACCACACCCCAAATCACCTTTAGCAGACCGCCTAATCTAAAAAACATTCTTTTACATAAATATCAAGCCTCTGATGCTCCTAAACCACCATTTGGATCCTTCCCTTGTAAGAGACCCTGTTGCAAAACTTGCGGTATGCATCCACCTACCACTACCTATAGCAATCCTACAACTGGTGAAACCTACCCCATAATAGGTCATGCCACCTGTACAACCACCCATCTCATTTACCAGCTCACCTGCCTCCACTGTCCAAGTTCCTACATTGGCCTGACCACAAACTCATTATCCATCAGAATGAATGGTCACAGACAGACAGTTTACTCCCAAAACCTGGACCTCCCCGTTGCTCACCATGCTAGTACTCACAACACCCGTGACCTTAATAACTGCTTCACAGTAAGAGCCATTAGAGTACTTCCAGACACTACCTCCCAATCTGAACTCCGCAGGTGGGAATTGGCATATCAACACATCCTTCAAACCAGACATCCCCCATCCTCACCCTATACACCCACCACTGGCTAGTACAATAGTTCAATAGTTTCATAATTTATTTATTTTTTATTTTTTTAAATTTTCAATTATATTTTTTCTTTATATATATTTTTAATAACTAATATATTTTTATTATTTTGATCATTTCAATCTTTCGTATACTCGCGGTTATATTATCGTTGCTGCCCCCACCACCTCCAACGGTCTGTTGCGTTCTATGAGTGGCTGCGTCCTACGCAAGTCTTGTGCAAGACCAGCCACCTCTCTGTTAACTTGAAAAAGGGGATTTTCACCCGAAATATTGTTTTTTCTTTGTTTGTGTGTTGTGCTGTGTTGCTGCTGCCCTCCTCCCTTCAACTATGGTGAGTGTTGGGTATATTTTCCCTTTCTTTTCCATATATATATATATATATATATGAATAGATGAAATGTACATATATAAGTAACTGACTGTAAAATGAAATGAGAGATAGCAAGTGACAGGTTTAATGTAGGTTTAGGACAGGGGTGTGTCTGGTGTCAAGGATATGTTGGTTGGCTAGTTCCCATCTGCGGGAGTTCTAAAGGGGTGGTGGTATTTGGAAAAACTCTAATAGCTCCAATTGTGAAACAGGTGTTCAGGTTGTTCGAATTGTGTGAGTTCACATGAATTGCCACTGAATGGTCTGGGTTAGAGTATAAACGGTTTGCCTGTGGCCATTCACCCTGTAGGATAGTTGTTGAGTGGTGAGACCAATGTAAGAGGCAGTGCAGTGGAGGCAGGTGAGTTGGTAAATAAGGTGAGTGGTAGCACACGTAGCATGTCCAATTATAGGGAAAGATTCGCCTATGACAGGGTTGGCGTAAGTAGTGGTGG
>JARYHS010008074.1:182381757-182418283 GCA_031002005.1 Vandiemenella viatica
AAGCATTTGTGTTTGCTGGCACCTATTGTTCAAGTATGATGCTAATAAATTTGAAGACATTCCTCTGATGCCATAGTTTTTTATTTTTATTTAATTTAGTTGCAATGGAGCACAAGCTCCGGTGGCAATTTCCCTACACCCCCATCTTCCCCATATCCTGCACCCACCTACATTTGCCCTCTACAAATTTTATCTTTAATTCTTTCAACATTTTCGGTAAATTATTCATCATTTCTCGTGGTAACTCATTCCAATCCCTGACACCCTTACATAAAAAAGAAAATCTTCCCACACCCTTGTGCCTGAAATCGAGTGCCAGCTTGTGGTCATGTTCATCTTTTCAATTCCATGCACTACTTTTCATACCTACTCCAATATCTTTCCATGCCTCATCGCCAGTATACGCCCTGCACACTCCCACGATCCTCCTCATCCTCCTCTTGTCTTGCAATGAATCCCATTCCAGCTCCTTTATCATATCAGTCACTGATTTCATTCTGCGATAATTTCCAGAAAAAAATCTAGCAGCCCATTTTGCACCCTCTCCAATTCCTGTATTTGATATGTAAAATGAGGGTCCCATACTACACTACCATATTTGAGCAATGGTCTGATCAAAGTTTTGTAACCCAATTCCTTTACTTCTCTTGTACATCCCCTCATCACTCTCTCCAACAAGTGCAGAATTTTGAAACATTTTCCTACCACCTGTCCAATGTGCCCTGCCCAGTTAAGCTTTTTATCAAATATAATGCCAAGATATTTACATTTCAAGTCTTCAGCAAGCAATTCTTTCCCCACCTTATATTGATAATTAACCTTTTGATTTTTATTTGTGTATTTAATAAGCTGAATCTTTTTTGCATTTATCTTCATCCCAATGTTTATCCTGTTCAGATGACCCTGCAACAGTTTACAATCCTCTATCGTTTTGATTCTTTTATATAGCATTATGTCATCTGCAAACAATCTAATTTCAGATAGTAAACAATCAACACAATTATTCATTAGAATAATGAATAGCAATGGTCCCAATACACTACCCTGCGGCACTCCCATTTTTACTTCCACTTCATTTGATACCACATTTCCTACCCTAACTTTCTGTTTTCTACCTTTTAAAAATTCTTCTACCCAGCAAATGACTTTCTTATCCATTCCAATGGTTTTTACCTTATTTACTACCATTTTATGACTTACTCTGTCAAACGCCTTAGTCAGATCTAGTGCTACACTATCAATTTGGCCTCCCTTGTCCATTTCATCTGAAACATCTTGCGTATATCCCACCAACTGAGATTCGCATGAATATCCTTGCCTAAACCCATGTTGCCTGCTTGAAAACCACTTATGTTCCTCACATATATTTCTGATGTGGTTGAATATCATTCGTTCCATTAATTTACCTACCACTGATGTCAAACTGATTGGCCTGTAATTCTCAAATCTATTTCTCATCCCTCTTTTATGTACCGGTACTACTATTGCACTTCTCCAGTCCTGTGGTAAGCAGCAAGTATCCAGACTCAATTTAAATAAAATTTCAAGATAAGGTACAATGTCACGTCCGGCTGTCTTTAAGATATCTGTAGTAATATTATCTACTCCAGCCCCTTTATGATTTTTTCGGCTTTCTTATTTCCTTCATGGTTTCCTCCAGATGAATTTCAATTTTTTTTTTTTATAATCTTCATTTCTAATTTTGTTGTTAATCTCGATTTGTTCAACAAAATGGTATAGTCAACTAGGCCTATATCAAAAGATTTTGAGAGATTCATAAAAACTGCAGCAGTACATTTGTTACCATCGATTTTTTAAGTAATGTTTGAATAAACTCTGTCTTTTCACTGACAGTTGAAAGTCCCTTGCTAAAACCAAATTGCTTTTTATATATAGGTTATTAATATCTAAAAAGTATGTTAATCTAGCAAAAATAACATTCTAGAATTTTACTGAAAGTGGTGATGAGAGCAAAAGGTCCGTAACTACCCTGTTGATGTCAATCGCCCTTTGTTTGAATACAGATATTTTTAGTTTTCACCTGTAGTGAGACACATATTAATTAGAACAGTCAAGATGTTAACAATTGGTTCAAAACATTGTTTTAACAAACATGGTGAAATTTCATTCCAGCATGGCTACCGGTACATAATTTTTTAAATTTATTATTATGTCACTAACTTCAATTTCTACCACTGATTTGAGGAAAATAGTATTTTCACACCACCTAGTTTAGCATTAATATATTGTTTTAACCGTATTCATTTATATCTAAATAGAGAAAACTGATGACAAAGGAAGTAGGATTAACTAACAATAAAATTACTGTTTTTTTTTTTTTTTTTAAATATTTATTATTCCGTTTGATAAGTATAATTATAGCAGTTTACGTGTGAATATGGGTTGAAGCTAATTTATTGAACAAAACTAATACAGTTATAGAATAAGTCGCGGTTTGTAGCACAGTAATTATACACACGCGACCAGAGATCACTCAGTCCCAGAGCGGTTCCACATCCAATCGGCAGGTTGGATCCATGGAGGAAGGAATATAAGGAGACGACGCAAGGGACCTTCGCCACATACTGGAGTGAAACCGGGTGGAGACTAGTGGGGAGGGGAGGCCGCCATATTGCTTGACCAGAGAAACACGGAAATATGCACAAAAACCTCAAGGGAGTCATAAGACAACCGTGGCACCGCAATTTGATGATGGATTATTATGTAACTCGACGAGACACATCAAAAATTAAGAATAAATTTTTTTGATATCGTGCTTAGTTCTCGAGATATACTGTCTCAAAAGAGTGGAGTTTCTGGTTTAAATTCAGAAGAAACGTGTCCCCAAAGTCAAATTTGGTGATAGATTCTTATGTAACACGACGATACAAATCGAAAATAAACAATAAAATTTTTCGATATCTCGCTTAGTTCGCCAGATATACTGTCTCAAAAGCGAGGTTGTTAGGTTATGAGGGGATTCAACGATAACCGTGGCGCCACAATTTGATGACGAATTCTTATGTAACTCGATGAGGGAAACTCAAAGTAAAGAATAAAATTTTTTGATATCTCGCTTAGTTCTAGAGACATTGTACCTTAAAATTGACGTGGTTAGGTTGAAATGCGGCCTGGACCAGAAAAAAACTATCGCCATATCCATATTTGATGATGAATTCGGACATAACTTAATGAGCAGGTAATTCTTTTTAACTTGAATAACAAACTGTTTATTTCTACAGTCCTTAAATTTTAGTTGATGTTCAAATAGGTTATATTTTCACATTCTATTTCAGTAATTGACAAGAAATATTTCAAAATCTAGAAATATACTTGTAGACATATTTACAAACAGAAACAAGTAATATCTGAAATTAAAAAAAAAGCATAAGTCAATGTTTAGAGCTTTAAAAAAATTAATACTTCATAAAACGTCATAGTTTCTGAGCTTACTTAGAAGATATTGTACTGGTAGTGGCCTATATAATTTTGCTAGACAAATCAGTACATTCAAAAATCAGAAGCTAACAGCTAATAATAAATAAATTGTTTGTTCTCTTCTGGTATACACCGCATTTCAACCTGCCAACATTTCCATTAAAATTGCCGCTACAAAACCAAACTATGTAGACACATCTAAACACAAGAAATGCATCGCGAACTACATTTCCGTCAACAAAGTTTATTTCATCACGTTTAGTAGTACGCACAGCACAAATTATCACGATTAATTTCATCGTGCAATTTCAGTGTAAACTTAAACGTAAGTAATGAATGCAGAATACCATATTCACTGCGTCGAGATGTAAACATGACCCGTTTAAATTAAATTTCCAACATTTGTCTACAATAAGGCTAGCTTTTCAGGTGCAAAATAGTAACATAAGCTAATTGTCTACACTACACCAACAAAAATTTGAGAATAGTATGATCCTATTGAGAGCAATGAATAAATTTATAGCGAATGGCACTAATGTTGCGGTTGCCTGTCAGATACTTCAAGAACGATAATTACAATCTGACTTACTTATGAAACGCTATTCCAGGTTTTTTCCTATCTCGTCTGTTTGTGCAACCATATGCATCACAATTTGGCATTATAGAAAACTTTAGAATATTAGAAAATGAAATATTCTCAGCAGCTGACACAGTGCAAACAGCCCAATGTTTTGGTACTCCTACGATGTCCGCCGCGCAGGCAAAGTTTTTTCACGAGGTTTCACGGATTTCGCGTTATCTCGTCTCCATATATTCCTTCCTCCATGGTTGGATCATTAAGTTAATTGTCTCTGCTCAGTCCAGCATAATAAGTCATGAAGAAGCTAAAACAGCTACCAATATTGATATCATTCTGATATTTCTAACAAAACTTTTCATAGAATGGTTCTAAACGTCTAGAAGATTTTGATGGAATTTTTAAAATATAATGAAAATTATGTTAACAGCTTTAACTACTCTTCGTCGTTGAAGTTTTTGTAGCTATATCTTTGAAACGGAATAAAAAGTTAATGTGTATTAAGACCCATCTTTTGTGAAGAAAATATTGAAACTATTAACAGACGAAATAGTAGGACCTATACAGTTTCCTGGTATGCGCGGGTTTAGGGTTTTCAGACTTATGGTCGATCAGATGGCAGTAGATAAATAAATATGAGCCCGACTTTGAAAGTAGACCTTCAAACCATAAGCGAAATGTGCTGTGATAATAAAAGAAGATTGTTAGTTTTTCTATTGTTCAAAAAAGAATGTTTCAGATTACATTCAAATTTGTGTTGGCGCATCTCTTAGACAATACCTGTATCACGTTAAATCCTTTCTTACAGTTAACACGAAGTTAATTTCTCTAATCAATAGAATCTCTTATTTAGTTTCAATTAATTAACTGCATTACAATAGCGTCGCAGTATTTACTCCACTAATCGAATATAGGATCGTACAACAGAATAACAATATTTTCAGAAATGTATAATGTTGTGGTAACATGAATGCAAGAGATATAAGTTTTGATATATGCATAATCAGAGCTTATTACAATGAAGCTCAATTTATCACTCGTTTTTTGTTTTGCTTGTTCTGTGTCAAATACTGAAAACTTGGTTACAGAAACGAGTTTTAATTTTGTGGTGAGTTTGATTGAAATAACGATACTGTATTTAAAAATCACCAGAAAGTAAAGTTTATTAATGCAGTTCAATATACTTGGAATTTTTATGAAAAAGATTTTTGTTTGTTCGTATTTAGATACGTTCATTTGTATATAACGAAATTGTGTCAAAAAGGCTACCCAAAAGTAATGGATTTTTTATAAAAAATTGTTCATACATTTCCTTTAGAGTTAATACAAGTGTCCAGTTCTTTTCCTACATTGTTTGTTGTGATGCCAAATATCGCCTCAACCTTTTTTTTAAAAAAAAAAATTCTACGGAGCTAAAATGGGTGAATATACAAAGCAATTTGGTTCTTAGGAGTCGTTTACTTACGTTTTTTTTTTTTTTTTTTTAAAAGTGGCTGTATGAGATGCGGCATTTGGAAAAACACTTCTGATCTTTGAGTCTTACGTTAAAATTCATTTTACCGAGCTGCAATTCGATTCAGACAACTTCTCGGTTTCTACCATCGTAGGTCGTCGGGGTTCAAACACAATTTAGTTTTTTTATTTTTTGACATTTTCTTTCCATCGGGCGGTTGAAGTACCTCCATGGTTGGTGTCAATCGAAATTTCAATTTCACCTTATTTAACTACTCATATACATGGGCGCCGGCAGGATTGCTTCTAGGGGGGTGCACCAGGGCTGCGTTGGTGCCCCCCCTCCTATCGGCCCAAAAATATCCGGGCGACCTTTTTTTTTTTTTTTTTGTTACACTACTGCCCGGGATGTAGGGGGGTGCACCCGGGATGCAGGGGGGTGCACCAGGGCCGTAACCCCCTATCGGCCCAAATTTAGGGGCGACCCGGGATGTCAGGGGGGTGCAAGTGCACCCTCTTGCACCCTCCTCCCGGCGCCCATGCTCATATATTGGAGTTTTACCGATAGCAGTACACCCGCAAGCATGCTCCCAACAGCTTCAGTGGTTTTCTTCATGAGCAGAAGCAAAACTATTTACTGAGATCTAAAATGAACACAAGCAACGTCCAAAGCAATGGCGTTTCCTGTACCTGCTTGCTCCCAAAGCATAACTTTATATTTCCTTTGCGAGAGAGCCGTGCACTATGCATGATCTGCCGACAGTAAGACGGTTCTCATTATTTTGGATCCTAGAACGTCAGTTTCTTCAAAATTCTTTATTTCATCATTTATAAGGATAAATGATTATTTTCTTATTAGTGTTATGAAAACAATTTCTAACAACGTATAATCTGAAAGCTGTTAAAACATACATTTTTTTTTAGATTACTCATATGCTCAGCAACATTTGAATTAAAATTGCACACTTGAAAAACCATTCCATGTTTTTTTTTTTTTTTTTTTTAAATTTCAAAAATTTTTGTTTGGAAAATTCTTTCAACGCTTTTTTTAAACATTTATTTGCCAGTTTAATTGAGTAGAAAGGAAAAGATTTTATAATTTGTCAACTCTTCATATCTCAAATTGTATATTGATAAATTATCAACGAGATTTTTATTTACTGAATTTATCAAATTCCTGATATTTCGTAAATATGTTGAACAGTGGCGCAGCTAGGTCAACAAGGGCTCCAGTGCAATAAATTTATTTGGGCCCTCAGGCCAGATGGGCGATCTTTTTTTTTGCTTTGTGTTGCTGGTAGGGGCCCCCTGAACAGTGGTTGGGGGACCCCCCTGAGCAGTGAGGGCCTCTTAGTGAGGGGGCTTCCTGTGTCTCAGGGTAGACGAGGGTAGAGCTAAAACGAAATGGTCGCCAGTTTGCCATGAAGGCCCGTGGGCTCTCTGAACTGCGCTTGGGGCCCCCTGAGGTATGATTGGGGGCCCCCTGACCATAGGAGCCCCATTGCACTGCACTGCCTAGCCCCATAGTAGTTACGCTCCTGATGTTGAAGCTATAATTTATTGTTATCCAAACCACTTTTTATTTGCAGAATATTTAGAGGGAAAAATTACTCCTCTGTTATTATTCAAGGGTAAAAGGATGTGTTAGATATCAAAAAAGACTTTTAAAAAAATTAAATACATTTCACAACATATTTTCTGCAAAAATTATAAATATGGGTAAACAGAATTATTTTGCCAAACAGTGTACAATAATGAACTACAATGTTATTATTATTAACTCCTAATTTTTTTTTAAAAAAGTTGGTGAAATAAGTGCATTACAGCAAGGGTCATTAACACACACATTATTAATCCTTCTTTGATGAGTTTTTATAATGTAGAGTCACATACACAGGTCATGCATAAATTTGGGATACACAAATTTTGTATTTTTTTTGCCTTTCCCTCACTCCTTATCGCTCTTTGGTTACACACCTTCACCCTCTCCTATATGTAACATCACGAATTTTGTAATTCTAAATTTAGAACTTGATTATTTCAGCTCTTTCAACATTACATTAGATAGCTTTTGAAGCTTTTGACCCCCACTCCCACTAATGAAATTGAAGCCATAAAAAATTTGTCAACCGGCTTTCCATGATCCATATGGGTTGTGATTTCCCTGAATGGTCAAGTTTAAATAAAGAATCAATAAAAACAAACAGAAAACAGAGTTAACGGAAGATATGTTTTCAAAATGTCTCCATCACTTGTAACCTGATAGTATCATTATCTATTTTTTTATTGAACTGATATGGACTACTTTCCCAGGAGCAACTTCCCTATACATTATCTACTTGTCCATGGTAATATATATATATATATCTTAAATCCATTCAGTGCATTACAATATCTAACTACTTTTACCCTTATGAAAATTTATTTTAAATGTTTTGGTAAATTTTTCATTACTTCACTCATTAATTTATTTCAGTCCTTTTAATCATTACATTTAACAGACAATATTCTCACTGCTTTATGCCTATACTCAAATGCAAACTTAGAGTTACAATTATCTCTTCCCTTCCACAACTCCTAATCTTTCTACCATATCCATCCCGGTATCATCACCAATATAATCCTTGTACATTCCAAGCACTTTGCAGACCTGACATCTGTCTTCCTGTTAATTACAACTCTCCTCTATTTATTGACTGAATTGTTACATACATTCCATAAACAAATTTAACTGCCTTCCTTTGCACCCTCTTGAACTTCTGAATTCGACATGACAGTAATTTACAAATATAAATGCTTATGGGATTATCGCTGCGTTGTTATACAAATATTAAAGGTTTCCTGCAGCGATAATCCTGTAAGCATTTATATTTGTAATATGATGCCTGCGAAAACAACAAAATCATTTAAGACAGTAGATGTAGGGCATTAATCATTAAAAATTCAGTCAAAATAGGTTTGCCAGAGTATAATCATTAGGTTTAACATGTTTAGGAATTAGTGGAATTTAGGAGTCCGGGAAAACATTTTTATGGTTTAAAGTATTTTCGTATTTCTTGACTCAAGAAGCATGATCATGGTGGGACAGATTAAAATATTTTGATACTACAGGTTTGAATATTATTAATGTATTTTATATATTTTAAGGAAAATGGAGAGGCAATCCTATACTTTACACAGTTTAAAGTAGAATTTTCAATACAATTAATTGTTTAGAAAAAATTGAGCCTTTGAGAAGCATTGTCGGGTGCCACTGCTGCTCTATGAAAGACCTTGCATCTTGATTTTTGTCTGTCTCTATTGCTGCACAGTTTGTGATGGTCACAAGCCTTTGCTACTTTGGACTGAAAATTGTGAAAATCTCTTAAAACTTTTTGAGGAACTATCAAAATTAGTTGGTTTTGGCTAGAGTTTGGTGTGGCGTTTGCTAATCCAAAGTGCATGACACGAACCTGCAACTTTTGAGAAAATAACCCTGATGTTATTATTTGCATAGTCAAATCATCATATATATATATATAAATGGATGTTGGTATGTATGTAATGTATATCCGAGATTAATAGATGTTAACATCATTTAAATGATCACCATGAAAGTTGGCACATACATGCATTCTTTCAAAGACAAGGTTTCGGACCAAAAAAAAAAAAATAATTCAAAAACACCCCTTCTCCCCTTTTACAACGCTTAATTTTTATAAAAAATATGCATATTTTTCTGATTTTAAAAGAATTTTTTACACTTATACTTTAAAACAAACTGAAAAATGCCGTCTACATTTGGTTTACACCCCTTAACTTTTGTCATGTTCTTTATACACAGCTACAGTTTCTATTCAATTTTGTAGAAACTTTGTATATGTAAACAAAAAATCTGTCTGCATCAGTTTTTTAAAAAAAAATAAAAAAAAAAAAATACTTCTTTCATTTTTACCAATGTACTTTATACATACCCATAGTTTTTATCTGATATTGATGGAACTTTGCACACATATACTTTAAAACAAACAGTAAAATACTGTCAACATTTGGTTTACAATAGCCTTACCCCTTTACCCCTACCTCATTTAATTTCTAATGTTCTTTATCATGGGTGCAGGAGGGGAAATACTCAGAAAAAGATTAAGAAACCAAAATTTTATTATTAAATTCACTGTTTGAATAATAATTTAAGGCACCTAGGTTGCTGTCCAAATTTGTTCAACACCTTGTCAGTAAATTCAATATCCTTAGTTAATCAGTAACAAGTGTTATATGTAATGAATTAAAGAGATATAGATGCACACCCCTTAATTTAATCCTGCTGGTGCCCATGTTCTTTATAGCTTTAATCCTGTCAATATCAATTAAGCTTTTTTGAAGTTATGCCAGAATATTCTTGAAATAAATGTGTCCTAATGTCTTAGTATGTATTTCAGATTTTAACTTGGACCCCAAGCATTCACATTGTAAAAACCCATTAATTTATTTTTGTGTGATACCAGAATAAATAGGGGTATTCCAGATATCGCACAATAATACATATTAATGTGTGGATGGTACATTTTTTTTTGATTATGAAGCAGCAACTTTACCAGGTATTGTGATTAGAATGAAATTCACCCTGAACCAAAACTTAAACTGAAGGTCCATATCACAGCATTCAGTTCACACTGTTCTAGGAATAGTTTGTGTGTATCAATGTTTAGTTTACTTCTGTAAAAGGCTGATGCCTAATTAATGTAATTTGATACACATGATTCACATTGGAAATATAAAAATAGTTTATGGATTCTCTGCTAATCTTACATAGAAGAATGGATGTTGCTACATCCAACACTGTTTCACCGATCCCATTAAAGTTGGCACATATAACTATTTTTTCACATAGAATATTTCTGACCAAAAAATCCAAGAGGCTTCAAATCTTCAGTTCTGTGTCTTGAAGGAAGTGAAACTATTGCCTTGTAGATTTGGACATTTTTTGATTGAAGAATGGTGGTAATGCTCGCTGGGAATTTGACTGAAAGCTGTTCGAGGCGCCTGTAGAAACGTTTTCAATGTAATTGAAACCGTGAACAGGAGAGAATGATGTGATTGAGGTCTGAAATTTCTTGGTCTAAGGTGCATATAGGTCTTTGTATTATATGAAGGCGGCATAAGTGGTGAGGATAACAATCATGTCCTAGCCTCATTCTAATAATGGTTGTTGCATGTCTTCTTGCAATGTTGTGCTCTGCGAACCAGGGTGTCTTCGGTATTGTAGGTTTTACTGCTGAGTAGTGTTTTCTTCTTAGTAGCTGCATCCGGGATCAGTCTTAATTCCAACTGAGGTATGCCTTCCTAGAGACTAGTGGGATGAAATTCCTCCAAGGTAGCTGAATGCCTGCAAAGTGCCCTTCGTTGATGCTCTGTTTCGCTAGCTGGTCGACGATTTCATTGTGCATTATTCTTATATGACCTTTAATCCAGAGAAAATGTACTTGTATGCCAACTGAAGAAGCTTCTGAAGCTAATCTTATTATTTCATACAGGTATTGATGCATTTTGTTACTCCATACTGGGTTCTGTAATTTCTGGAGAGCGCTCTTAGCGTCAGTAAGTTTTAAGATCCTTGGAAAGTATTTGTCTAGCCTGTACTTGATAGCTGCGCACATGGCTATAGTTTCCGCTGTGTAAATTGACGTCTCTGCAGGTAGTAATGTTTGTCCGTACTCGTTAGTATGTGGGCAATAATAAGCGTATCCTGCACCTTCCGTAGTTTTAGAACTGTCGCTGTAAATAGGGATGTAGTTGGGCCAAGTTTTGTTCAAGAAGTGTGAAATTGCTGTATTGATGTTGTTACTCCGGATAATATTTTCTAGTAGATAATATATTTGTAGTTTCAGGAACTGAAATTCGTATGGATACAGGAAGCCTGGAATAATGCGGCTTTTAATATGAGTGGTTTAATCTTTTCATATTCCTTGTATCCTTTTGATAGTAGAGGCACTCTTTTCGCTGGTGGTGGTCCGTTCATTGTGAGTCTTCTGTTCATTACTGACAGCTTCTTTAGTAAAGGATGTTCCTTTATAGCAAAGATGCGGATGAGGTATTTGTTTGTAAGAAGTTCCTGGCGTATAGAAAGGGGCATTTCCGTTGCTTCTATCAGAAGAGCATTGGTAGGACTAGACCTCATTGCTCCCAGGCATAATCTTATGGCCCTATGTTGAGCCCTGTCCAGTTTTTCCAAGACGTATTTTGGCGCGTTTCCGAACAGGGTGCTTCCATAATCTATTACTGGACGGATTAAGGATCGGTACAAGATTAGTAGAGTAGAAGGATCTGCTCCCCACCATGTTCCTGTGATGGATCGGAGTATGTTCAGCGCTTTTCCAACCTTCTGTAATATATAGTTTATGTGGCAGCTCCATGTTAGTTTGCTGTCCAGATATAGGCCCAGAAGTTTAGCCGACGCTTCTATTGGGAGGGTATATGGTCCCAGCCATATGGTGCGTTCTCCGAATGTGCAGCGCTTCCTTGTGAACACCACGACAGTTGATTTAGGTGTTGAGAGTGTAAGTCCACACTCAGATGTCCATACAGATAAAGTTATTGCAGCATCCGATAGCCATTGATAGGTTAAATACAAGGAGGGAGACATGGTATATATGCAGATGTCATCAGCATACTGTAATACTTTTATATGCGTGCTAAAGATTTTTTCCAGATTAGCGGTATATATGGCATATAATAGTGGACTGAGGATTGATCCTAGGGCTAGGCCCTTCGATAGTGTTCTAGGTCCGAAGAAGGTATTATTTTGTTTTCATATATATATGGTACGTTGCCGAACCAGATTGTAGATTTTGGCAGTACTGCACTGGGATGCCAATTTCTTTTAGCTTTTTGAGCAGTACTGTTGGCACCACATTGTCATAGGCTCCTGAAATATCTAGGAATATGGCTGTTAAGTATCCCTTTTCAGTGAATACCTTCTCTATATCTGCAGTTAGAAGACTGAGGTTGTCTATCGTACTATGTGCCTTCCTGAATCCAAACTGAGTCCTGGGTAATAGATTATTGTGTTCCAGCCACCACTCTAATCGTTGTTTCACTAGTCGTTCAAATATTTTGGCGATGCAAGAAGACAAAGTTATCGGTCGGTAGGACTTGGCATCGTTAGGGTTTTTCCCCTGCTTTGGGATGGGTACGATGATGTGTGTAGTCCAATCTTCAGGAAAATTTCCTGTAATCCAAATTACGTTGAAAAGTTGAAGGAGAAGTTGTTTTGCGTTACTTGGCAAATTAGCGAGCATGCTGTAGTGAATTCCGTCGATCCCTGGAGCTGTGTTTGATGCTTTTTTGAGGGCTCTTTCTAGCTCGTTTCGTCTGAAGGGCTGCATGAGATACGTCTGATTCTTACCTGTAGAAGTCGATTGTAAAGGCTCAGGTGGAAAAGCTACCGATGGCGTGGTCACAATGTCGGCGAATTCTTCAGTCCAACAATGGACAGAGCGAGTGGGTACACACTTCTTCTTGAATTTATTTATGGTTGACCATATCTTTGAGAGCGGCGTGTCTTTGGAAAGTTTGCTGCAAAAGGCTTTCCAGCTTTGTTTCTTCTGGTGTTTCAGTGTCCTCTTCGTTTCTGCGTCTACTTTTTTGTAGCCTAGAAAATTTTCCCAGGTTGGAAACTGTTTATAGTATTTCAGCGCTAGTTTTCTTTTTGCGATCATCCTTCCACATTCTGGGCTCCACCATGGTACTGTTATTCCTCGCGGATGAGTTATAGTCTTCTTTTGTGGGATAGATTGGCTAGCTGCATATTTGATTTTATTTATGAAAGCTTTATACTTTTCAGCTATAGGGAGCGTATTTGGAATACCGTCGGTAGTCCTTTCCATAATTCGTCTATAGTTATTCCAGTTTGCTTGATTTAATTTCCATTTGGAATAAGGTTTGTATGGAGGGAGATTGATTGGATTTATGGTCGTGATTTCTATTGGGAAATGGTTGGATCCCATTGTGGAAGGGAGGACCCCCCAACGGAACTCCGAGGAAAGCAATGCTGAGCACAGAGAAATATCTATGGCGGATTTCCGTTGTTCTGGCAGGGGAAGTGTTGTTGCAGATCCGTCGTTTAATATAAATAGTTCATATTCTTCTATTAATTCCAAGAGTGTCCTTCCGTAAACGTCTGATATTTCACACCCCCATGTCGTATTGTGAGCATTAAAGTCGCCACAGATTAGTAACGGTTGCTCCAACTGTTGCATGAAATAGCGCCATTCCTGCTCTGTGATGACGTTCCTGGGTGGGCAATACAGGGATACTATGGTGACTTCCTGTCGGCTTATCTGCGCTCTAACGGCGATTGCTTGAAAAGATTTTATATGGGCGTGGTCTATATCGATCGCTGTATGTGGTATTAAGGTTTTAATTACAATTGCAACTCCTCCCCAGCCATCTTCACGATCATTCGAGCAGTTTACAATAATAACAATTTTTTCATACTTTACACTGAACAAAACTTGAAATATTATTTTCTTTAATACGGGGTGTTTAGTTTTTAAACGCTCCGATGGCCGTATTGAATGCGAGGAATTAATAACGAGAAATCAGTAGAGATTTTCTGTGCCCATTTCTGGCAATGTCTTTGACCATGAGGTTTAGTATTTGTCTCTGATATCTATCTTAGTGTTCTAGGATAATAATTTTCTGTGTAGATTAAGTTCATATAGGTAATTAATTCATACGCTGATGGTTTTTTTTTATCATTTGAAGTTTGTATTCAACCTTTAGTGTTAGGAATAATAACGGCATCAGGTGTTGGGAGCTGATAGATTCATTACGTTCGCAGTAATTAATAAGTACGGTGATGTCTTTTTTATCATTAGAAGTTTGTATTAACTCTTTAGTGTTGAGAATAATAACAACTTAGGACAACTTAACATTTTTTGGTATTAGGCTGCAATTCTGCGCTATACGCGCGTGTTTGTGACATAATCTAGGTATTATTCATTTTATATGTTATCGTGTTATTTAGAAATTGAATAGTTTTTAACATCAACAGAAGATTGTGTTATGTCCTTCCTGTTGGAAAGTAACCCATTATGACAACTGAGCGTTTATTGGTATTAAATTCTGCGCTATACGTTTGAGTTTCTGACATAATCTAGCCTTTTTTCATATTATAAAGTCGCCAGTTCAGTATAGCAGTTTCTACGTCTATCGTGGCGGCGTAATTTGATGATGAATTCTTATATAACTGAATGAGACAGATTGTATTTTTTTTTACTGCTTAACGTCTCTTAACAGCGAGGTCTTTAGAGACGGGAAAGGATGGGGGGCAAGGAATGGGAACAAATTCGACCATGGCCTTTTGAAGGAAGCATCCCGGCATTCACCTGGAGTGATTTGGGAAAACCATGGAAAACCCAAATCTGGATGCCCGGACGGGGATTCGAACCGTAGTCCTCCCCAATGCGAGGCCAGAACGCTAACCGTTACACCACCACTCTCGGTACAGATTGTAAAAACAAATTACGTATCTCGCTTAGTTCTAGAGATATCGAATGTCAAAAATTATCTCTTTTTCGCGGCGATTGTTTTCTGCTTCAAACTACGATTCAACTTGACCACAACCGCTAGAAAGAAAACAAAACAACATTCATACATGTCCAGCGTGTAGTGCCTTGTGACTCTGTAGAAATTTTTTCTGGTCCAGGTTGCATTTCAAACTAACCTCCTCAATTTAGAGATTCTCAAGAACAAAACAAGATATCCCAATATTTTACTCTTCTCTTTCATTGTGTTTCGTCCAGTTAGATAAGACTACATCGTCGATTTGGCTTATTCGCAATTTTTTTCACGTCCAAGCCGCATTTCAACCTAGCCATGTCAACTGTGAAATAACATTTAACGAGAAGTTTAATCGAGATATATAAAAAAAAATCTTAAATTTTAATTTGTCTTGCGGTATTACATAGGAATCCTCACGGAATTGCAACGGTGTAAATAATACGTGTGATGATAGTTTTTTTTTTTTATCATTAGAAGTATGTATTAAGCCTTTAGTGTTGAAAATAATAACGGCTTAGGACAACTGAATGTTTTTTTGGTATTTAAGCTGATGGTTTTTTGGTATTAAGCTGCAATTCAGCGCTATACGCGCGTGTTTCTGACGTAATTTAGCTTTTATTCATATTATATTTTATTGTGTTGTTTAGTAATGCAATGGTTTTTAACATAAACAGAAGTTTATGTTATGTCCATACTGTTGGAAAGTAACCTATTATGACAACGTTATTTACGTTTTTTGGCATTACATTCAGTGCTATACACTTGAGTTTCTGACATAATCTAGCTTTTATTAATTTCATAATTTATTGAATTGTTTAGTAATGCAGGTTTCACCTAAACCATTCTGCCGAAATTTGATGATGAATTCTTGTATAACTCAATGAGACAGATAGAAAGTATAAAGATGCACATCTCGCTTAGCTCTCGAGATATTGAAAGTCAAAAATTATTTATAGGTAGGGCCTATAGTTTCATTTTCTTTTGACAACGATTTTCTTCTCCTTCAAACTGCATTTCATCTTGACCACAACCGCTAGAAAGAAAACAAAACTCCCATTGTACATGTCCAGCTTGTAGTACCTTGTGACTGGATTTTTTTGGTCCAGGTTGTATTTTAAACTCTCAACCTCAATTTAGAGATACAATATCCCATGGAAAAAGCAATATTTTAGATTTGACTTTCAATGTGTCTCTTCAAGTTAGATAAGAATCCATCGTCTGGTTTAACGAGAAGTGTAAACGACATATATAGATAAAATCTTCAATTTTGATTTGTCTTGTGGTGGTACATAAGAATACATCATCAAATTGCAACGCCACATTAAAAGATTTTTCATAAAAGATTATTCACATGTTTCTGGGTTGGACAAGTACTGTTGTAGTAGTAAATCGACATGGATTTTTGTTTCCTTGAGAAGAAATTTTAAATTTGTTCTTATGATCCACGATAGTAATTTCAACATTTCTGAGATACAAAAACTTAACTCAAATATCAAAAATACTCTGTTAGGCGAAAAAGGGGGTGTAAAGGAATTGCTACAGGGGCGTGTGCTCTATCGCAATTAAATCAAACTATGAAGCAAGCATGATGTGTGAACGGTATCGCTCAGGCCTTGCACTCGAGAACACCTGTATTCAAATCCCCGTCCGCCATCCATCCATCCAGTTTTCGGTTTTACATGGTTTCACAAGTAAAATACTCAGGATGTGATGCATACCTCTTGGGCCCGGAGCTCAGCATTAAATTTTATGTAAATTATCACCAAATCTATATCTATAAAACGAAAACCAGATAAATTTGTCTTAAAAAACTCGGAAACTACCGAACGGATTTCGATGGAGTTTTCATCGTTTTAAAGCTTAGAATCTCAATTCGGTTTGGCGTCTTACATTTCAACGTTAAATAACGCAGGAGCATTAGATGAAATTCTGAATGACGAATCCCAAAGTTGGAAGGATCAGATGTTGCATACTTCGTACCATGGAGGAAGGAATATATGGAGACGACGCAAGGGACCTTCGCCACATACTGGACTGAAACTGGGTGGAGAGAAGTGGGGAGGGGAGGCCGCCATATTGCTTGACAGGAGAAACACGGGAAATAGGCACAATAAATTCAAGGGAGTCATTTGACAACCGTGGCACCGAAATTTGATGATGGATTATTATGTAACTCGACGAGACACAGAAAAAATGAAGAATAAAATTTTTTGATATCGTACTTAGTTCACGATTTTTTTTTTTTTTTTTTTTTTAACTGCTTTACGTCTCTTTTTAACATCGAGGTCTTTAGAGACGGGAAAGGATGGGGGGCAAGGAATGGGAATGAATTCGGCCATGGCCTTTTGAAGGAAGCATCCCGGCATTTGCCTGGATTGATTTGGGGAAACCATGGTAAACCCAAATCTGGATGCCCGGACGGGGATTCGAACCGCCGTCCTCCCGAATGCGAGGCGAGAACGCTAACTGTTACACCGCGCCGCTCGGTTTAGTTCTCGAGATATAATGCCTCAAAAAAGTGGAGTTTCTGGTTGAAATTCAGAAGAAACGTGTCCCCACAGTCAAATTTGGTGATAGTTTCTTATGAGACACGACGATACAAATCGAAAATAAACAATAAAATTTTTCGATATCTTGCTTAGTTCGCGAGATATACTGTCTCAAAAGTGAGGTTGTTAGGTTATGAGGGGATTCAACGATAACCGTGGCGCCGCAATTTGATGACGAATTCTTATGTAACTCGATGAGAGAAACTGAAAGTAAAGAATAATTTTTTTTGATATCTCGCTTAGTTCTCGAGATATTGTACCTTAAAATTGACGTGGTTAGGTTGAAATGCGGCCTGGACCAGAAGAAAACTTTCGCCATTTCCATATTTGATGATGAATTCGGACGTAACTTAATGAGCAGGTAATTCTTTTTAACTTGAATAACAAACTGTTTATTTCTACAGTCCTTAAATTTTAGTACATATTCAAATAGGTTATATTTTCACATTCTATTTCAGTAATTGACAAGAAAGATTTCAAAATATAGAAATATACTTGTAGATATATTTACAAACAGAAACAAATCATATCTGAAATTTTAAAAATAGCATAAGTCAATGTTTAGAACTTTAAAAAAAAAATTCTTCATAAAACCTCATAGTTTCTGAGCTTAATTAGAAGATATTGTACTGTTAGTGGCCTATATAATTTTGCTAGAAAAATCAGTGCAATCATAAATCAGAAGCTAACAGCTAATCTTATATATATATAAAAATAGACGTGTTTTATCCTATATTTCAGTTTTCAGCCACCACTACCTAGCACAGATCACTGATGTTTGTGGGTGGAAGTAGCATGCACAACGTTGGCCGAATGCCGATAGCTGTGGGGATGTGGGAGATATAATGATTAAAGTTGGTCAGTGCAGGGCGTTTTCATATTTCGACCAAAAATTCGTATCTCCGTATACTTCTCTTTCCTGCCACAACTACATAACATAGACCTTTGGTGTTTGTGTTTGGTAGTAGAATCGTCTTTCCTGTCGTGCACTATGGTTGTTAGATGTCGGTAGCTATAGGGGTGTGGGAGATATGGTGGTTGAGAGTGGTTGACCTGTGGCAATTTCATACTACTGCCAAAGACAAAAGTGTCATGGTGTATCACTTTTCAGCGAAAACTATAGATCACAGATAACTGGCGTTTGTGTGTAGTAGTAGCACAGAGTCACCTTTCGATCACAACAGCGGCCGAATTTCAAAAACTGTGGTACTGTGGTAGATATGGTGGTTGTAAGTGGCCGACCAAGGATATTTTCGTATTTCGACTGTCTCCGCATATGTCACTTTTCTGCCACAACTACATAGCATAGAACATTGGTGTTTGTGTTTGGTATATAGAATCGTATCTTATGTAGTGCACTATGGTTGTTAGATGTCGGTAGCTATGGGGGTGTTTGAGAAATGGGGGTTGAAAGTGGTCGACCTGTGGCAATTTCATACTTCTGCCAAAGACAAAAGTGTCATGGTGTATCACTTTTCAGCGAAAACTACAGATCAGAGATAACTGGCGTTTGTGTGTAGTAGTAGCACAGAGTCACCTTTCGATCACAACAGCGGCCGAATTTCAGAAAACTGTGGTAGATATGGTGGTTGTAAGTGGCCGACCAAGGATATTTTCGTATTTCGACTGTCTCCGCATATGTCACTTTTCTGCCACAACTACATAGCATAGAGCATTGGAGTTTGTGTTTGGTAGTAGAATCGTATCTCATGTAGTGTACTATGGTTGTTAGATGTCGGTAGCTTTGGGGTGTGGGAGAAATGGGGGTTGAAAGTGGTCGACCTGTGGCAATTTCATACTTCTGCCAAAGACAAAATTGTCATGGTGTATCACTTTTCAGCGAAAACTACTGATCACAGAAAACTGCCGTTTGTGTGTAGTAGTAGCACAGAGTCACCTTTCGATCACAACAGCGGCCGAATTTCAGAAACTGTGATACTGTGGTAGATATGGTGGTTGTAAGTGGCCGACCAAGGATATTTTCGTATTTCGACTGTCTCCGCATATGTCACTTTTCTGCCACAACTACATAGCATAGAGCATTGGTGTTTGTGTTTGGTAGTTGAATCGTAGATGACAGATAACTGGCGTTTATGTGTAGTAGAAGCACAGAGTCACCTTTCGATTACAACAGTGGCCGAATTTCAGAAACTGTGGTACTGTGGTAGATATGGTGGTTGTAAGTGGGGGGATGAAAATGGTCGACCTGCAGCAATTACATATTTCTGCCAAAGACGCATGTGTCACGGTGTATCACTTATAAGTGAAAAGTATCAGTCGCAGATCACTGGCGTTTGTGTGTGGTAGTAACACAGAGTCTCCCATCGATCACAGCGTTGGCCGATATTCGGTAACTGTGGGAGTGTGTGAGATATGGTGTTTGAAATTGGTTGATCATGAATATTTTCGTATTTCATCCAAAGACTTGTGCGTATCCGTAAATTTTACTTTGCTGCCGGAACTAATCCCGCGGAAGACTGGTATTTGTGTGTGGTAATAGTATCGAGTCTCCCATCGTGCACTATGGTGGTTAGATGTCTATAGCTGTCAATATGAATTCTTTACAATTACGAACGAAGTCGTGGGTACCAGCTAGTAACAAATAAATTGTTTGTTCTCTTCTGGCATACACCGCATTTCAACCTGTCAATATTTCCATTAATATTGCAAAACCAAACTAGATAGACACATCTAAACACAAGAAATGCATAGCGAACTACATTTCGGACAACAAAGTTTATTTCATAACGTTTAGTAGTTCGCACAGCACAAATTATCACAATTAATTTCATCGTGCACTTTCAGTGTAAACTTAAACGTGAGTAATGAATGCAGAATACCATATTCACTGTGTCGCGATGTAAACATGACCCGCTTAAATTAAATTTCCAACATTTGTCTACAATAAGGCTAGCTTTTCTGGTGCAAAATTGTAACATATGCTAATTTTCTACACTACACCAACAAAAATTTGAGAATGATATGATCCTATTGAGAGCAATGAATAAATTTATAGCGAAATGGCACTAAAGTTGCAGTTGCCTGTAAGATACTTCAAGAACGATAATTACAATGTGACTTACTTATGAAACGCTATTCCAGGTTTTTTTCTTTCTCGTCTGTTTGTGCAACCATATGCAGTACAACTTTGCATTATATAACTCTTTAGAATATTATAAAATGAAATATTCTCAGCAGCTGACACAGTGCAAACAGCCCAATGTTTTTGGTACTCCTACGATGTCCGCCGCGCAAGCGCAGTTTTTTCACGAGGTTTCACGGATTAGCGTATTTCGTCTCCATATATTCCCTTCCTCCATGCTTCGCACTAAACATACAACTACAACGTCTCTGACCATAGCCTTTAATGAAAGCAGTAAATAATGCAGAATGTCTCTGGCTATCGTTAATAATATTCTGTTTACTATGATACTATTCTGGATTCACTTTCGATATTTGTATAAAATGACGAATCTGCGAAGTTAAGTATCTGGGGTTTCGAGCAAAAAGTATATTCACT
Source organism: Vandiemenella viatica (assembly GCA_031002005.1). Taxonomy (NCBI): domain Eukaryota; kingdom Metazoa; phylum Arthropoda; class Insecta; order Orthoptera; family Morabidae; genus Vandiemenella; species Vandiemenella viatica. The sequence goes on from JARYHS010008074.1 coordinate 182,402,837, forward strand.
TCGCAGTTGAATCGAATGTGAATTTCCAGCATAATCTAGCGTTTTTCAGTAACCTAATAATGCAATTTCTTAACCAAATTAATGAAGCTTGATATACATGAATCTTTTCAGACGAATGAAAATAGTGTACGTGCAAACAAACTTCAACCCACCAGCTTCTTGCTAGGGGACGGATGAATCTTGCTTGGTTTGCTTTAATTACGAAAAAAGTTGGTGCGAATTTTATGAAACATTGAGTAAATGTTTCTCATTGCGGGAATAAATAAGGGCACGGGTAAATCTTCGCTAACTATACCGGGCAACGCCGGGAACTCCGCTAGTATTCTTGATAAAGAGGAGAAGTAGTACAAGAAAGGAGAAAACTGGTGTCTATGCATATTACTACCAGAACTTGTATTCAATCACAATTAAATTCCCTTATCATTCTTCCTAATAAATGAAGGCTTTTGAAACAACTTCTACTATCTACCCAAAGTGTCCTGCTCAACTGTTTACTGTCGAAATGTTATTCTAAGGTATTTACACTTCACGTCTTCAACAAGTAATTCCTTCTACACCCTAGAATCATAGATAGTCTTTACTTTTTTATCTGCATATGTAGAAAGCTGATACTTCTTAGCATTTATCTTCATTTTATGTGTGGTTAGTCAACTACTCTAGAAAATTCTTTACCTATTCAGGTCTGTCCAGTGATAATCCTATTAAGTAGCATACACAAACAGTATAACTTCTGACTGCAAGCCATTAATGAAAATATTAACTAGAATAACTAACAACAATGATCCAATGTATGAGTGGAGACTTCACCAGAGTCAGCTGTCGAAACGTTGTGTTTCTACAACACCATCCGGCTGGATACCCGAGAGGATTTTATTGCAACAATGATCCATGTGGGCACTCCCATTTTAAAGTTCACCCAATTTCATAGTGCATATACTCTTATCTGATTACCTTTTAATAATTCCTCCACCCAGAAAGTCACTTTTTATCCACATTAAAGGTTTTTATCTTAGTTACTACTGTTTTATGGATCTCTCTCTATATAAGTTTAGATTCCTAATCGGGGGGAGAGGGGGTGCATTAAGTTACTTCACCACTCTAGTGCAGGATGACCTTACTCTACACGATCGGGATTACTGTGTCTCCGTCACAGCCTCTATAACATCATGTACTTAGTGAATTTCCTCTGAAATGTCATTGTCAGTGTCAAAAATTAGGAATTTGTCATTTAATAATAAAACTGTGGCTGAAGAGGAGAGGAGGCATGAGAAGTTTTCTTTTAGTAGACACTTGGCTTCCCTTGTCCATCTCATCCCCTGATATAAAACGCTAAGTCTGGAGTCTGCGTATGTCGTCTATACCTATTGGCTAAAGATTGGTCACGTGCCAGCCCTCACTCGCCAATCAACAGCCACCATATTACATTAATTCCATCATCTTGCTTTTGGTTTATTTACAACTAGACACAGAAATTCATGTAAGCAGAAAGGGATTCAATATTTACGCTATTAAATCTGTATCAGTGATAAGGACTAGGTTAAACCTTAACCTAAGAATTTTTTGGGCAGACAGTAAGAAACAATGAAGTTTATTAAAAACTCGGAGAAACGTAATACAAAATGTCAAATAAATAACAGTTATCCGTTTTTGAAATTATAGTATCTGTCATCTAAAGTAAAATGATTTATTTATGCAAAATCCTAACCAAATACTCTGATAATCTAACGAGAGTAACATATTCGTATAACGAAAGATATCATTAAAATGACTTATTTGTTTCTCCTTATAAACTTTTCCACAATAAATTCCTACTACCATTATATATGATACCCTTAGTTTGTGATACATGTGTTAGCTATTAAATGAGATTTTAGTAGATTTAAATCATCAAGGATAGTGTCAGGGGCGTAAATGAATAATAAATAAATCATTGATTCAACGGAAATATGGCATAAGGCGTTGGCTGATGCGGGCTTGCATCACGACGCGGCTTGAGAAACCAGGTTGCTAGAATTGCTGATCGAGGATCGCTGACCGAGCGGGGCGACGCATGCAAGCAACGCCTGCAGGACAATGAGGGCAGCGAGGTTTCTTGAAGCTAATCGCTAGTTTCTAGTCACTTGAACTTGTTATTCGGGATTGACACATACGTCTCGGGCACGGCCACCGCCCCCGCGCTACGCCGCTATATTGCCAATACTTCCATTAGTCAGAAACAGCAGTAGTACCTGTCGCCTTGTGGACCGTACCTTCCGGGTGTAACTTACTTGTAGCTTCTACGAATAAATGCACAGTACATCTTATTCTTGTAGTAGCGCTAGGACCCTCTCTGCCGTCTAGGCAACCGGTGTCAGACCTGATTAATCAAGACAGCGGCCTGAGCAAGTAAATCCACTCTCACCACTCGCCTTCCTGACTACTGACGGGACCTGCACGTATACTGCAGAAACGTCCCGTACAGATTGGTGTCAGAGTGGCTTCGAACCCGGGACTCTACGAGATTCGTACCAAGAATTGGAAGATACGATTCGACGTGCGGATTCGAGACGGGACAACTGCTGGAGCCAACGGAGGGTCGACGTCAAGGCATCACGACTTCATGGCTACCGACTTCGGAAAAGGCAGGAGGGCGGCAGCAGCGGCGGCGGCGTCGAAACGGCGAGCAGCGGGCGGAACGACAGCAGCGCACGTAGCGGCCAGTGTTTGACAACGGGTGTCAGCGGCGAGGCAGTTGCAGTTCCAGTCTTTACATTCCGCTCCAGCCGGGTCAACGAAGCGGATCTCTGCGCGGGCTCAACGCGGTGTCGTGCTGGTAGCGGACTGTCCGGGGGAGCGAGCGGAGGCGGCAGTTAAAGCAGTTTGGTGAGTAAATTCCAACTCTATTTATTATGGCAAAGTCTCAGCAAACAGTCCAGGATGTTGTCACAGATTTGGCCGAGAGAGTGGCTAGTTTAGCAGCAGAAAAAGGTAATGGCAGTAAAGCTACGGACGCAAACGGGAAACGGAAAAAAGCAATGGTTGTAATGTTAAAGACGGGAAATGGAGTGGTAAATTGCAGTTCCTAGGTTCATTCTTGGGACAGGATGTGGTGTTTGGTGGTAGTCCTGTCGAAGATGTTCGAGAATTTATCTTAAGAATCGAAAATCTTCTAGATTTATTACAGTTGTCACTAGAGGAGAGATTAAGAATCTTGAAGTGTCGTTTAAAGGGAGACGCGTTTCGACAGTTGTTGCACGATGAAGACTTTAAAAATTCTGAAAGTTTTGAAGGGTTGAAATACGAGCTGTTGAAACGATAGAAAGAGAAGTCCAGTGTACGTTCATACCGGGAAAGATTAAGAAATTTGAAGCAGTTACCAGCTGAATCAATAGGGAATTTCGCGGATCGAATAAAAGCTTTGAGTAGCCATTTATAGGAGTTAATGGGAGAAACCGTAGATGATACAGCTGTCAAGTACCAAATTGATCAGTTAAACTTGGACACCTTGTTAAGCATCTTGTCAGATGAAATCGCTGAATATGTAACCTTGCAACGACCGCGAACTTTTGCTGATGGAATAGAGATAGCGACGTTTTTCAACCAGGTAAAGAGCAGAACTGCCAGTGAAGGTAAGTGTAAAATTAAGCAGGTTTTTCATAATAAGAGAGTGATTAAGTGCTGGGAATGTAGTAGCTTGGGACATGTGCAGAGGGAGTGCTTCCGCAATCCAGCTCACAATTTCAGAGGGAGAGGTTCACATGGGAATAATGTAGGCAGAAGAAGTAATTTTAATGGGAATACTTGCTCTAACTGCAATGGGGAACCTATGCAAGTCAGTAATGGGGCTAGAAGAGGTAACAATGGTGCAGTAAGGGGGAATTTTGGAAGACAAAATCAGGGTAATAGAAGGTCAAATAACTTAGAGCACCAGGGAAGTAATAGTAATTCTCAAGGGGGTAGTGAGACTGGGCCAGTACGAGTTGAGTGTTCATCAAGTGGGGATACTAGTGATTTAAACTAACCATGGGTAGGCATAACCCCGACGAACTACCCAAGGTAATTAACGTTCCTGTGACTCATAGCAGGACATTACGGGGGTAAGTAACACAGAATTGGTCCTAATTACATCAATAAAAGGTAAGCCATGTTGTTTGTTAGTTGATTCTGGAGCTTCAGCGTCGTTGTTGTGTGTTGATATTTGTGGAAAGCAAGGTTTACGCTCCACAAATTGTAAGATTACAGGTATAGATGTAAGTTGTGAAATTCATGTGTTAGGGGTGAAAAAGTTAGATATTTGCATAGATGGAGGAATGTTTGACATGTTGGCATATGTTGTTCCTTTATTGAGTTTAGGATTGGACGGTATTGTCGGAATAGAATTTTTGAGGAAAAATGCTGCAGTTATCGACCTTGCTAAGCATACGATTAGTCGACGACACCCATTTATGGGACACGTACTAATCCAGCTTCAAAGACCCTATGAGCACTCAAGGGATTCGATAGGCATATCTGAACCTGCTATTCGAATGTTAAGGTCAATTGCAAAGGCGGACACTGCGCAAATTATACCTCCAAATTCTGGCTAAATGATCCATGTTCCTGTGGTGAAATGCTTGGCAGTTGATCAAGAATCAGTAGTATTAGTCGAGCCTCCACAAGATGCAGAATTTTTATATAGATGAAGAGTGTATATTGAAGGAAGTGTGTGTCATCTTAGAATAATAAATGGAGAAAAATTCGTGCCAGTAGTAGCGGACAATTTTAGCAATTGCAATGTGGAAATCTCGCGAGGGTGTAGTTTAGCCGTTTTGTCAGTACTTGACAGTACAGATGTCGAGGATAATAGTAATAACGGTATTGATGAATCATGTAATGGAAATGTGAAGCAGATTATGTGGAATAATGTAGATGTTGATGTAGATTTTAGAGGTAAACTAGAACATTTGTCTGGGGAACAATGGGATAAATTGCAGAAGTTAATGGATGAGTATAAAATTTTGTTCGATACAAAGCGGGCCTTGCCGGCCACGGATCTGATCGAGCATACAATTGATACAGAGGATGCGAAGCCAATCAGGAAGAAGCCGTATCGAATTCCCGTACATCAGAGAGAGATAGTTGATGAGTTTATTAACAAACAACTAGAGGAAGGAGTGATTCGTAAATCTCAATCTGCTTGGGGGGCTCCCGTAATATTAATAAAGAAACGGTCTGAAGACGGGGAGACCAAGTATCGATTCTGTGTGGATTACAGGGGGTTGAATAGTGTCACAACACCAGACGTGTATCATCTACCGTCCATAGCAGAAACGGTGGATTATTTAGGGGGGTGCCAATTCTTTTCAACCTTGGATTTGTGGTCAGGGTATTATCAAGTCCCTGTTGCCGAAAAAGGTGTGCATAAAACCGCTTTCATTTTACCGAATGGCCTTTTTGAGTTCCGACGCTGTCCTTTCGGTCTACGCAACATGCCTAGTTTGTTCCAGTGTCTAATGGACACTTTATTACATGGTTTGAAGCCTCACGTGACACTGTTGTATCTCGATGACGTTTTACTGTTTTCTAGAACGTTCGAGGAGCATATCGAACATCTGAGGGAGGTTTTTGAGAGGTTGCGTAAGGCAAACCTGACGCTTTCTCTGAAAAATGGCATATTGTAAAAAATGAGTCAGAATATCTTGGCCACGTCGTCTCACGGGATGGAATAAAGCCTCACCCGAGACTACTCGCGGCTGTGAAGGATTTCCCAAAACCTTCCAATGTTAAAGAGCTTCAATCATTTCTAGGGCTGGCAACTATTATAAGTAGTTCATTAAAGATTATGCCCATAAGGCGAAACCTCTTACGGAGTTGCTGAGGAAGGGAGCAGAGTTCAAACGGACACCCGAGTGTGCGCGAGCTATGAACGAGGTTAAAGAGCTGTTGATAACACTTCCCGTCCTTGCTTACCCCGACATGAAAAAAACCCTTTTATTTTGGCTGTGGACGCCTCAGGGGTAGCGCTAGGAGCAGTTCTATCGCAGGTACTTGATGTCTTGGAAAGACCGGTGTGTTATGCTTCGAGACAATTAAGTCCTGCAGAAAAAAATTATAGTACCACCGATCGAGAACTGGCCGGGGTTATCTGGGGGATCAAATTCTTCAGGTGTTATCTCCTAGGTTCGAAATTTGAACTAGTCACAGATCATGCTGCAATTAAGTACCTGTTGACAGTTAAAGATCCGTCGAACCGATTGACCCGGTTGGCTATCCTACTCTCGGAATACGAATACACTGTCCGTCTTAAGCCAGGAATTAGTAACGGCAACGCTGATAGCCTAAGTCGCATAGTGAGGGCGGTGACAGCTAAGGAAGCTTCCACTTTATCTCAGCTTCCTGTGTAGCAGTAGTGAGACCTCGAATGCGAAAAGTGGCGAAAAGACAAAAGATTTGTGTTGTGGGATGGATTGTTAAGGCGAGTAACGAGATATGGTGAGCGCGTAGTAGTACCTAAGTCATTACGTGAAACACTGATCAGTCTACATCATGACAGTGTCTATGCTGGACACATTGGTTGGAAAAGTGTAAATAGAACGGTTGCTAGAGGGTTTTGGTGGCCCGCGAGAAGACAAGATGTAAGACGGTATGTGCAGAAATGTATAATATGCAACGAACGCGCGGAAGTTCCGCAATCCAGGGAGAAATTGCAGTCTGTTCCTGAGGTAAGAACACCTTTCGAGAGATTTCATTTGGATTTAATGGGACCTTTAACCGAAGCAAGGAAGGTTATTCTTATATTCTAACAATGATTGATGCGTTTTCGAGATATTTGGTCATGATACCGCTCGAAAACCAACAGGCTGAAACGGTTGCAAATGCCTTTGTGGTTCACTGGGTACTCCGCTTTGGTTGTTCATACACGCTCGTCTTTGACTGTGGAAAAAACTTCTTGTCGGAATTATTATCTCAAACGTGCAAACTTTTGGGAATAGAGAAGCTTAAAACCTCTCCGCACCACGCCATGGGCAATGGCGTCTGTGAACGCGTTCAAAAAACTATTATCAAGTCATTGAAATGTTATGTAAACAAGTCTCAGAGGAGCTGGGCAAAATTACTTCCATATATGGTCAGCGCATATGACGGGAGAGTGCGCAGTTCCACGGGGAAAACACCTTTTGAACTATTATACGGTAGGGAGATGAACGCACCATTCACGATGTTTCCAGATCGGAAAGAAGTCAACAACCCAGAGGTAAGGAGCTTAGCTCATAAGTTAAAACGGATATGGATCAGTGTGCGTAAAAATAACTCTAAGGCTTTCGATGCCTACAAAAGGCAGCGTGACAAGAAAGTGTGATCGCAGAACATAAGTGCCGGATCCCACGTTATATTGAATTTTCCATACAGGAAGCCAGGTAGCTGCTCTAGCCTCATGAGGTACTTAGTTGTACATCAGCTGTGAACCTAAAACTGCTGGTAAAAGGTAAGGAAATGATCATGCATAAGAATCGGGTACGACCGTATGTGTGGCGCGAGAACGTGAGAGCGGGGGAGGAGAGGAGCGAGAGAGGCTCGAACCGAGCGCCGGAGGAAAGGAAGCAGCCGGCGCCCCCGCCACAAGCAGTGGATCCAAGCAGAGAGAATGGTAGGCATAATTACAACCTTAGAGGTAAGGCAGGTTGCAGCGGAGCCAGGACAGCGCGGCTGAGCCAGCGGCGAGTAATTCACAGAGTATTGGTAAGACCGGGGGAAAGAGGAGAAGTGTAAATAATAGTGGGTACAATCTTAGAAATAGGCGGTAAGGGTAGAATACTTTCGGGGGGAAAAGTAGAATTGCGTATTTTGTAGTTATATACTTTTCCAGGATTTTCATTGGTACTGTACTCTCCAGGAGTGAACCAAGGACCCCAGGGTAGAGATCCAGCACAGACCCTGCTATAAGAATTCTTAGTTGGCGTTTCATTGTCTATGTATGTGACACGGATTCTTGCCGTAATTCATCGGGTTGGAATTTGAGTGCCAGATGGACGAATCAAGTATTCGCTGACAGTAAACAATTCTTGCCGTCATGTTTCGATTGCAGCATTGTGTGAGTGCGGTGAGCCAAGTGGGAAGGCGACACAGCGCTGACGTTGTGGATTACGACAGACTGCAAGCAGCGACTGGAAGTGCAAAGACACTAAGTATTGCAACGCATGCACTACAATTTAGTACAAGGGAATAATAAGGGTATAATAAAGATTATTAATTTTCGGGGATCCTATACAGGGTGGTCAGAAATTCACTCATCGGCGGGTAAGGGCAGTGTTCGGGACGTTGCACTAAAGAAATAAATACTTGCACTAACGAAATAAATACAAAAAAATCTAGTAAAAGTCTTACCGTTTTTGAGTTATTCGCAGCTAATGTTGGCCAATAAGAGCGCTGCGCGAACGAATCCAAACAGCCTTCCACCGGCGGTGTTGCCAAGCGTACTCGAGGCATGCGACCGCCACAGAAAACGAAAAGAAAAATTCTCTTCGGAAGGGGGGATCGAACCCGCAACCTTCAGATTAAGAGTTTGCCGTCTTACCGACTACGCTGCCAAGGCATTACAACTTCTTTGTTTTTAGAAGCCACTAGGGCGGGAAGTCGGAGGTGGGGTTAAAGGACCATGCCAGAAGAAGTCTCGCAGTCGAACGCAATTTACTGATAAAGACACTGTCATCAATTTTCGTTTGAAGAGTACGCCGATATACATTTGACGTATGGCGCTGCTGGACAAAACAGGGCAGGTTAAGATTTACACGACTCGATTTCCTAACTGTGTGATTCCATCGGCCAACACTTTTGTGTTGGTTGACAGAAGGTTGAGGGAGACGGGAAGTATTGTTATCCACAGGCCCGACGCCGGACGAAATCGGTTCAGGCGGAGTGTAGGATTTGAAGACAATGTCCTGGAAATGATTGTTGATAATCCGAGGACAAGCTCTAGGGTCATTGCCAACGCATTGCAGATATGTTCAATCTAAGTGATCCCTCAAATTCTCCGTTTAAATGCAGCCTTTCAGTAGGGTCATTTTTGTTGTTTTTTAATTACCAGGCCTCATATGCCACTGTTTTGGACGTCCTTCACGACGAAGGGTTACATCCCTTTCACTTTCAAAAGGTTCAAGATTTGGAGGAAGACGATTTTCCACTTCGAGTTCAGTTTTCACAGTGGTACCTGCAGCAATGTAACGATTATCCAAACTTTGAAAGGAAGGTGCTGTGGACGGATGAGGCGTGCTATACCAGGGAGAAGTGTTTTAATAGCCGAAACAGCCACATCTGGGATGTCGAAAATCCGCATGCAATTTTTGTCAAGTCATACCAACACAAATTTAGTGTTAACATTTGGGCGGGTATTTTGGGTGAGTTTATACTAGGCCCTGTTCTACGTCCGCAACGTTTAAATGGCGCTTCTTATTTAGCATTTCATGAAAACGTCCTTCTGTTGTACTTAGAAGACGTTCCTTTGGCAATTCGTAATGACATGTGGTTTCAACATGATGGCGCGCCGCCGCATTTTGCAGTACCGGTACGTCAACACTTAGATGCATTGTATCCTAACAGGTGGATTGGTCGAGGAGGCCCAATTCACTGGCCAGCTCGGTCACCAGACAATAACCCGTTGGATTTTTATCTCTGGGGAGCTGTCAAGGCCATTGTTTATGAGACTGAAGTAGAAACAGAGGAAGAACTTTTGGCTAGGATAATTCTAGCTTTTGATGAAATTAGAGAAAGTTACAATTTTGGAAGACTCGCAAATTCAGTAACTCAGCGTTGTCGTGCCGGTATTGCAGTTGAGGGAGGACATTTTGAGCAGTTGCTGTAAAATGTAAGGACCTGTATTTTTTTGTTATTGTTGTTTATTGGGATACATTTTTTACTACGTTTACTGTTGCGGGTTGACGCTTATTGTAAGTAAATCCCTGTTGGCTTTCAATTGCCCCAAAAGCACCAAGGTCTGAACCCCTCCTTCCCCGAGTCAAGCCCCCCCCCCCCAAACCAAATCCTAGCCCCCCCAAAACAAAATCCTGGATCCTAACACGTTACCAAAATCCAAAATATACAACTTGTTTGAATAAGAACAGACTTTTTGCAGCAATAAAAATGTTGTGATCGAAATCTAGTGAAATACGATTACATGGTATAAAAGAAGCTTCTTTGCAACGAATAAATTAAGTTTACAGTTTTTTTTTTTTTTTTTTTTTTTTTTTTTTTTTTTTTTTTGTGCCAGTAACTAAACGGTTTTTGTACAAAAATTAAAGATTAATCTAGCAAGCAGATCAACTAATTAAATAACAATTCCCATAAAAAAGAATTCTCTAGCCCCACCACCGACTTCCCGAATAATGTCGCGGATTACCGATCAATTCCGAATACGAACAAACAGTCCGCCCTAGTGGCTTCTAAAAACAAGGAAATTCTAGTGCCTTGGCAGCGCAGTCAGTAAGACGGCAAACTCTCAATCTGAAGGTTGCGGGTTCGATCCCCACTTCTGAAGAGCGTTTTTCTTTTCGTTTTCTTTGGCGGTCGCATGCCTCGAGTACGCTTGGCAACAGCGCCTGTGGAAGGCTGTTTGAATTCGCCCGCGCAACGCTCTTATTGGCCAACTTTAGCTGCGTATAACTCAAAAACGGTACGACTTTTATTAGATTTTTTTGTATTTATTTCGTTAGTGCAACGTCCCGAACACTGCCCTTACCCGCCGATGAGTGAATTTCTGACCACCCTGTATATTAGTAAGAAGGGACATTAGTATTAAGTTTCGTTTTGGAGTAGTTAAGTTTCTAGCATTTAAGTAAGTAAGAATTCATTTCATTGTAACCATGAAGTTGCTTAAGCAAGAATATTCTTTCCTTACAATATTTATGGGAGTTGCGCAGGTGCAAATGTTTGTAGTACGCCCTCACAAGCGGCGTCAATTTTTCTAAAGGAGCTAACGTGGTAGAACCAGTTTCCATTGGACCATTCTTGCGCAATATGATTTTAGTGAATTACGGAATCATAGTGCGCAACTAGAAAACATTTTTGGGATTTTAGAGCAAATATTTGAAAAGAAACCCTTCCATTATGACGAAATCACGCATACAATTGCGGATAGTTTGCGAGTAGTGTATCAAGCTTTGTGTCAAGAGTTTCGGGATTTAATCGATCTCCTCCCAAGAGAGGGCGATCAACCAAAACGAGCTTTATTCAATTTGGGGGGTCCATATTACGTTATGCCTTTGGAACCCTCACAGAAGATGATTTGGAGCAATTGCAGAAACGACTAGACACTTTAGAGTAATCTGATGATGATGTGCGCATGAGTCTGTCGAAACAGCTAATTTTAACCACAAATTTGGAAGCCGCAATTACTAATAATACTGCTTCTATAAGGAAGCTTGCGGATGCGTTATTGCAAAAGCAAGTGAGCTATAGGTTGCCATGAACCACAATCTTAAGGAAATTGAGGCGTTTTTTGTTAAGCATTTGTATAGCACGCAGATTTTGCAACAGTTGGTAATGGCAGTAACTAATACACACACTAAATTAACACGGTTAAGAATAGCTCTGATGCAAGCTGCTGCGGGTAAACTTAGCGATGTGCTCTTAGGCCCGAAAGCTTACCTGCAGTATCTGCAACTAATCCAGAAACAATTAGGCACCGAGTGGTTCATGTTGTTCCTTGTACACTAGAGAATATACATAGGTACTATCCGGTAGCAACAGTTAATGTGGCATTGATGGGGCAAAATTTGAGGGTAGTAATAGACATAACCTATAGGCTCTGCCGATTCTATTTTGATCGGTATGACATTAACACATTTCCGATTTTCTGGGAGCAGACTCACCACCATATTAGGTGGGCGACCCATGATATACTGTTAATTAGTAAGAATCAGCAATCCTACACTGTGTTAAATTATAACGACTTAGGCAGATGCAAAAAATCCATCGTTACCATTTGTCCGATGATAACGTTACTGGACCGTGGTGTAACCAGTTGTGAGGCATCAATGTTTTTTTCTGATGACTTTTCGGAGCAATGTCGACGTTAAATTATATTGTTACATAGGTCGTATTTGGCACCATTGAGAAACAATTGGATTTTTGCTATGCCTAAGCCAACTGGCATAACCGTAACATGCTGGGAAGACCAGATGCAGACGCATGTCAGCATAATAGAATTACGAGGGGCTGGTATAATTGGTAATGTAACTCATTGTCAGTTTATAGGGCAGAACTTTATCATTCCTCCTATCCATAGATCTTCCACGATGTATAACCTTGAAGTTCCAAAATACTACCTTCCAAAATTTAATAGGAGTATCTACCACAGCCATAAGCTTGTAGAATTAAATAAAACTGATCCAAACATACTCAATACAGAGATTGAGAAACATCTGAGGCAGTCTCAAGACTCCATTAAATATAACCAGATATTAGCAGCAGTGGAGACCCAAATTCAATCACAAGGAAAACATAAGTTATTATAAGTACCATAAGTTTAAGCAGCATTGTAGGAGTATCTACACTCCTGGAAATTGAAATAAGAACTCCGTGAATATATTGTCCCAGGAATGGGAAACTTTATATACACAGTTCCTGGGGTCAGATACAACACATGATCACACAGACAGAACCATAGGCACATAGACACAGGCAACAGAGCATGCACAATGTCGGCACTAGTACCGTGTATATCCTCCTTTCGCAGCAATGCAGGCTGCAATTCTCCCATGGAGACGATCGTAGAGGTGCTGGATGTAGTCCTGTGGAACGGCATGCCAAGCCATTTCCACCTGGCGCCTCAGCTGGACCAGCGTTCGTGCTGGACGTGCAGACCGCGTGAGACGACGTTTCATCCAGTCCCAAACATGCTCAATGGGGTACAGATCCGGAGATCTCGCTGGCCAGGATAGTTGACTTACACCTTCTAGAGCACGGTGGGTGGCACGGGATACATGTGGACATGCATTAGTCCTGTTGGAACAGCATGTTCCCTTGCCGGTCTAGGAATGGTAGAACGATGGGTTCGATGACGGTTTGAATGTACCGTGCACTGTTCAGTGTCCCCTCGACGATCACCAGAGGTGTACGGCCAGTGTAGGAGATCGCTCCCCACACCATGATGCCGGGTGTTGGCCCTGTGTGCTGCCTCGGTCGTATGCAGTCCTGATTGTGGCGCTCACCTGCACGGCGCCAAACACGCATACGACCATCATTGGCACCAAGGCAGAAGCGACTCTCATCACTGAAGACGACACGTCTCCATTCGTCCCTCCATACACGCCTGTCGCGACACCACTGGAGGCGGGCTGCACGATGTTGGGGCGTGAGCGGAAGACGACCTAACGGTGCGCGGGACCGTAGCCCAGCTTCATGGAGACGGTTGCGAATGGTCCTCTCTGATACCCCAGGAGCAACAGTGTCCCTAATTTGCCGGGAAGTGGCGGTGCGGTCCCCTATGGCACTGCGTAGGATGCGACGGTCTTGGCGTGCGTCCGTGCGTCGCTGCTGTCCGGACCCAGGTCGACGGGCACGTGCATCTTCCGCCGACCACTGGCGACAACATCGATGTACTGTGGAGACCTCGTGCTCAACATGTTGAGCAATTTGGCGGTACGTCCACCCAGCCTCCCGCATGCCCACTATACGCCCTCGCTCAAAGTCCGTCAACTGCACATACGGTTCACGTACACGCTGTCGCGGCATGCTACCAGTGTTAAAGACTGAGATGGAGCTCCGAATGCCACGGCAAACTGGCTGACACTGACTGCGACGGTGCCCAACCGCTGCGCAGCTAGCGCCCTTCGACGGCCAACACTGCTGTTCCTGGTGTGTCCGCTGTGCCGTGCGTTTGATCATTGCTTGTACAGCCCTCTCGTAGTGTCCGGAGCAAGTATGGTGGGTCTTACACACCGGCGTCAATGTGTTCTTATTTCAATTTCCAGGAGTGTATTATTATTGTACTGATATTGTACTTGTACCGGCGTTATTCCGGCCAAGTAGCAAGGTTTAATGCTGAAGTGGCCATACTAATGGCGGCACAGATTCTTGTTGACGTTTCTGGGTCGTCGCGTAACGCTGACGCTAGTGAAAGCAGAGATTCACACATGTAGAAGGCTATGATTAGTCATGTAGCTGTAATCACTATTGTTATTATGTGTATGTCATATGGGAACACACTTTAATAATTGTTTATGTCTTCAGGATTGGACACCTGGATCTAGCAGAATGGGTTGGCTTATTATTTCTCTTTGTTGTGTATATCTTTGTAAACTGGGAAGTACAGTCCACAACTGCGGTCCACAAGCTTAATGTAAAAATGAGATATGGAGTGACGCGATAGCGGAGTAACGCTGTTTTGGTCGGTGGGAGTGTGTCAGAGGCGTAAATGAATAATAAATAAATGATTAATTCAATGGAAATATGGCATAAGGCGTTGGCTGATGCGGGCTTGCATCACGACGCGGCTTGGGAAACCAGGTCGCTAGAATTGCTGATCGAGGATCGCTGACCGAGCGGGGCCACGCACGCAAGCAACACCTGCAGGACAATGAGGGCAGCGAGGTTTCTTAATAGCTAATCGCTAGTTGCTAGTCACTTGAACTTGTCATTCGGGACTGACACATACACCTCGGACACGACCACCGCCCCCGCACTACGCCGCTATCTTGCCAATACTTCCGTTAGTCAGAAACAGCAGTAGTACCTGTCGCGGTGTGGACCGTACCTTCCGGGTGTAACTTATTTGTAGCTTCTACGAATAAACGCACAGTACATCACAGTATGTCTTATTCTTGTAGTAGCGCTAGGACCCTCTCTGCCGTCTAGGCGGCCGGTGTCAGACCTGATTATTCAAGAGAGCGGCCTGAGCAAGTCCACTCTCACCACTCGCCTTCCTGACTACTGACGGGACCTGCATGTATACTGCAGAAACGTCCCGTACAATATGACTATTTACTGTATAAGCGAAGTGACACTCACAATTCAACAACGATATTATTGCCGCAAAATAGCAGTGAGCAGAGATATTAGAAATACAGAGAGCAGGGAAAAAAATTAATGCAAGGAAATTATATGTCACAAAGTTACAATTAGTATGTTCGTTTAAATTTACATACCGAGCGGGGCGGTGTAACGGTTAGCGTTCTCACCTCGCATTCGGGATGACGGCGGTTCGAATCCCCATCCGGGCATCCAGATTTGGGTTTTCCATGGTTTCCCCGAATCATTCCAGGCAAATGCCGGGATGCTTCCTTCAAAAGGCCATGGCCGAATTCCTTCCCATTCCTTGTCCCCATCCTTGCCCCCCATCCTTTCCCGTCTCTAAAAGACCTCGATGTTAAAAAGAGACGTAAAGCAGTTGCAAAAAAAAAAAAAAGATTAAAAAAAAAATTTACATATTGCTTTTTATTTATCTACGACAACCAGATGCAAAAATTCATCTAAGGTGAAGGGTATTCTATATTTACG
>JARYHS010008074.1:182419283-182533780 GCA_031002005.1 Vandiemenella viatica
GGGAATAAATAAGGGCACGGGTAAATCTACGCTAACTATACCGGGCAACGCCGGGAACTCCGCTAGTATTCTTTATAAAGAGGAGAAGTAGTACAAGAAAGGAGAAAATTGGTGTCTATGCATATTACTACCAGAACTTGTATTCAATCACAATTAAATTCCCTTATCATTCTTCCTAATAAATGAAGGCTTTTGAAACAACTTCTACTATCTACCCAAAGTGTCCTGCTCAACTGTTTACTGTCGAAATGTTATTCTAAGGTATTTACACTTCACGTCTTCAACAAGTAATTCCTTCTACACCCTAGAATCATAGATAGTCTTTACTTTTTTATCTGCATATGTAGAAAGCTGATACTTCTTAGCATTTATCTTCATTTTATGTGTGGTTACTCAACTACTCTAGAAAATTCTTTACCTATTCAGGTCTGTCCAGTGATAATCCTATTAAGTAGCATACACAAACAGTATAACTTCTGACTGCAAGCCATTAATGAAAATATTAACTAGAATAACTAACAACAATGATCCAATGTGTGAGTGGAGACTTCACCAGAGTCAGCTGTCGAAACGTTATGTTTCTACAACACCATCCGGCTGGATACCCGAGAGGATTTTATTGCAACAATGATCCATGTGGCACTCCCATTTTAAAGTTCACCCAATTTCATAGTGCATATACTCTTATCTGATTACCTTTTAAGAATTCCTCCACCCAGAAAGTCACTTTTTTATCCACTTTAAAGGTTTTTATCTTAGTTACTACTGTTTTATGGATCTCTCTCTATATAAGTTTAGATTCCTAATCGGGGGGAGAGGGGGTGCATTAAGTTACTTCACCACTCTAGTGCAGGATGACCTTACTCTACACGATCGGGATTACTGTGTCTCCGTCAGAGCCTCTACATTCTAACATCATGTACTTAGTGAATTTCCTCTGAAATGTCATTGTCAGTTTCAAAAATTAGGAATTTGTCATTTAATAATTAAACTGTGGCTGAAGAGGAGAGGAGGCATGAGAAGTTTTCTTTTAGTAGACACTTGGCTTCCCTTGTCTATCTCATCCCCTGATATAAAACGCTAAGTCTGGAGTCTGCGTATGTCGTCTATACCTATTCGCTAAAGATTGGTCACGTGCCAGCCCTCACTCGCCAATCAACAGCCACCATATTACATTAATTCCATCATCTTGCTTTTCGTTTATTTACAACTAGACACAGAAATTCATGTAAGCAGAAAGGGATTCAATATTTACGCTATTAAATCTGTATCAGTTATAAGGACTAGGTTAAACCTTAACCTAAGAATTTTTTGGGCAGACAGTAAGAAACAATGAAGTTTATTAAAAATTCGGAGAAACGTAATACAAAATGTCAAATAAATAACAGTTATCCGTTTTTGAAATTATAGTATCTGTCATCTAAAGTAAAATGATTTATTTATGCAAAATCCTAACCAAATACTCTGATAATCTAACGAGAGTAACATATTCATATAACGAAAGATATCATTAAAATGACTTATTTGTTTCTCCTTATAAACTTTTCCACAATAAATTCCTACTACCATTATATATGATACCTTTAGTTTGTGATACATGTGTTAGCTATTAAATGAGATTTTAGTAGATTTAAATCATCAAGGATAGTGTCAGGGGCGTAAATGAATAATAAATAAATCATTGATTCAACGGAAATATGGCATAAGGCGTTGGCTGATGCGGGCTTGCATCACGACGCGGCTTGAGAAACCAGGTCGCTAGAATTGCTGATCGAGGATCGCTGACCGAGCGGGGCGACGCATGCAAGCAACGCCTGCAGGACAATGAGGGCAGCGAGGTTTCTTGAAGCTAATCGCTAGTTGCTAGTCACTTGAACTTGTTATTCGGGATTGACACATACGTCTCGGGCACGGCCACCGCCCCCGCGCTACGCCGCTATATTGCCAATACTTCCGTTAGTCAGAAACAGCAGTAGTACCTGTCGCGGTGTGGACGTACCTTCCGGGTGTAACTTACTTGTAGCTTCTACGAATAAATGCACAGTACATCACAGTACATCTTATTCTTGTAGTAGCGCTAGGACCCTCTCTGCCGTCTAGGCGACCGGTGTCAGACCTGATTAATCAAGACAGCGGCCTGAGCAAGTAAATCCACTCTCACCACTCGCCTTCCTGACTACTGACGGGACCTGCACGTATACTGCAGAAACGTCCCGTACAGATTGGTGTCAGAGCGGCTTCGAACCCGGGACTCTACGAGATTCGTACCAAGAATTGGAAGATACGATTCGACGTGCGGATTCGAGACGGGACAACTGCTGGAGCCAAGGGAGGGTCGACGTCAAGGCATCACGACTTCATGGCTACCAACTTCGGAAAAGGCAGGAGGGCGGCAGCAGCGGCGGCGGCGTCGAAACGGCGAGCAGCGGGCGGAACGACAGCAGCGCACGTAGCGGCCAGCGGGTGACAACGGGTGTCAGCGGCGAGGCAGTTGCAGTTCCAGTCTTTATATTCCGCTCCAGCCGGGTCAACGAAGCGGATCTCTGCGCGGGCTCAACGCGGTGTCGTGCTGGTAGCGGACTGTCCGGGGGCGCGAGCGGAGGCGGCAGTTAAAGCAGTTTGGTGAATAAATTCCAACTCTATTTATTATGGCAAAGTCTCAGCAAACAGTCCAGGATGTTGTCACAGATTTGGCCGAGAGAGTGGCTAGTTTAGCAGCAGAAAAAGGTAATGGCAGTAAAGCTACGGACGCAAACGGGAACGGAAAAAGCAATGGTTGTAATGTTAAAGACGGGAAATGGAGTGGTAAATTGCAGTTCCTAGGTTCATTCTTGGGACAGGATGTGGTGTTTGGTGGTAGTCCTGTCGAAGATGTTCGAGAATTTATCCTAAGAATCGAAAATCTTCTAGATTTATTAGAGTTGTCACTAGAGGAGAGATTAAGAATCTTGAAGTGTCGTTTAAAGGGAGACGCGTTTCGACAGTTGTTGCACGATGAAGACTTTAAAAATTCTGAAAGTTTTGAAGGGTTGAAATACGAGCTGTTGAAACGATAGAAAGAGAAGTCCAGTGTACGTTCATACCGGGAAAGATTAAGAAATTTGAAGCGGTTACCAGCTGAATCAATAGGGAATTTCGCGGATCGAATAAAAGCTTTGAGTAGCCATTTATAGGAGTTAATGGGAGAAACCGTAGATGATACATCTGTCAAGTACCAAATTGATCAGTTAAACTTGGACACCTTGTTAAGCATCTTGTCAGATGAAATCGCTGAATATGTAACCTTGCAACGACCGCGAACTTTTGCTGATGGAATAGAGATAGCAACGTTTTTCGACCAGGTAAAGAGCAGAACTGCCAGTGAAGGTAAGTGTAAAATTAAGCAGGTTTTTCATAATAAGAGAGTGATTAAGTGCTGGGAATGTAGTAGCTTGGGACATGTGCAGAGGGAGTGTTCCGCAATCCAGCTCACAATTTCAGAGGGAGAGGTTCACATGGGAATAATGTAGGCAGAAGAAGTAATTTTAATGGGAATACTTGCTTTAACTGCAATGGGGAACCTATGCAAGTCAGTAATGGGGCTAGAAGAGGTAACAATGGTGCAGTAAGGGGGAATTTTGGAAGACAAAATCAGGGTAATAGAAGGTCAAATACCTTAGAGCACCAGGGAAGTAATAGTAATTCTCAAGGGGGTAGTGAGACTGGGCCAGTACGAGTTGAGTGTTCATCAAGTGGGGATACTAGTGATTTAAACTAACCATGGGTAGGCATAACCCCGACGAACTACCCAAGGTAATTAACGTTCCTGTGACTCATAGCAGGACATTACGGGGGTAAGTAACACAGAATTGGTCCTAATTACATCAATAAAAGGTAAGCCATGTCGTTTGTTAGTTGATTCTGGAGCTTCAGCGTCGTTGTTGTGTGTTGATATTTGTGGAAAGCAAGGTTTACGCTCCACAAATTGTAAGATTACAGGTATAGATGTAAGTTGTGAAATTCACGTGTTAGGGGTGAAAAAGTTAGATATTTGCATAGATGGAGGAATGTTTGATATATTGGCATATGTTGTTCCTTTATTGAGTTTAGGATTGGACGGTATTGTCGGAATAGAATTTTCGAGGAAAAATGCTGCAGTTATCGACCTTGCTAAGCATACGATTAGTCTACGACACCCATTTATGGGACACGTACTAATCCAGCTTCAAAGAACCTATGAGCACTCAAGGGATTCGATAGGCATATCTGAACCTGCTATTCGAGTGTTAAGGTCAATCGCAAAGGCGGACACTGCGCAAATTATACCTCCAAATTCTGGCTAAATGATCCATGTTCCTGTGGTGAAATGCTTGGCAGTTGATCAAGAATCAGTAGTATTAGTCGAGCCTCCACAAGATGCAGAATTTTTATATAGATGAAGAGTGTATATTGAAGGAAGTGTGTGTCATCTTAGAATAATAAATGGAGAAAAATTCGTGCCAGTAGTAGCGGACAATTTTAGCAATTGCAATGTGGAAATCTCGCGAGGGTGTAGTTTAGCCGTTTTGTCAGTACTTGACAGTACAGATGTCGAGGATAATAGTAATTACGGTATTGATGAATCATGTAATGGAAATGTGAAGCAGATTATGTTGAATAATGTAGATGTTGATGTAGATTTTAGAGGTAAACTAGAACATTTGTCTGGGGAACAACGGGATAAATTGCAGAAGTTAATGGATGAGTATAAAGTTTTGTTCGATACAAAGCGGGCCTTGCCGGCCACGGATCTGATCGAGCATACAATTGATACAGAGGATGCGAAGCCAATCAGGAAGAAGCCGTATCGAATTCCCGTACATCAGAGAGAGATAGTTGATGAGTTTATTAACAAACAACTAGAGGAAGGAGTGATTCGTAAATCTCAATCTGCTTGGGGGGCTCCCGTAATATTAATAAAGAAACGGTCTGAACACGGGGAGACCAAGTATCGATTCTGTGTGGATTACAGGGGGTTGAATAGTGTCACAACACCAGACGTGTATCATCTACCGTCCATAGCAGAAACGGTGGATTATTTAGGGGGATGCCAATTCTTTTCAACCTTGGATTTGTGGTCAGGGTATTATCAAGTCCCTGTTGCCGAAAAAGGTGTGCATAAAACCGCTTTCATTTTACCGAACGGCCTTTTTGAGTTCCGACGCTGTCCGCAACATGCCTAGTTTGTTCCAGTGTCTAATGGACACTTTATTACATGGTTTGAAGCCCCACGTGACACTGTTGTATCTCGATGACGTTTTACTGTTTTCTAGAACGTTTGAGGAGCATATCGAACATCTGAGGGAGGTTTTTGAGAGGTTGTGTAAGGCAAACCTGACGCTTTCTCTGAAAAATGGCATATTGTAAAAAATGAGTCAGAATATCTTGGCCACGTCGTCTCACGGGATGGAATAAAGCCTCACCCGAGACTACTCGCGGCTGTGAAGGATTTCCCAAAACCTTCCAATGTTAAAGAGCTTCAATCATTTCTAGGGCTGGCAACTATTATAGGTAGTTCATTAAAGATTATGCCCATAAGGCGAAACCTCTTACGGAGTTGCTGAGGAAGGGAGCAGAGTTCAAACGGACACCCGAGTGTGCGCGAGCTATGAACGAGCTTAAAGAGCTGTTGATAACACTTCCCGTCCTTGCTTACCCCGACATGAAAAAACCTTTTATTTTGGCTGTGGACGCCTCAGGGGTAGCGCTAGGAGCAGTTCTATCGCAGGTACTTGATGTCTTGGAAAGACCGGTGTGTTATGCTTCGAGACAATTAAGTCCTGCAGAAAAAAATTATAGTACCACCGATCGAGAACTGGCCGGGGTTATCTGGGGGATCAAATACTTCAGGTGTTATCTCCTAGGTTCGAAATTTGAACTAGTCACAGATCATGCTGCAATTAAGTACCTGTTGACAGTTAAAGATCCGTCGAACCGATTGACCCGGTTGGCTATCCTACTCTCGGAATACGAATACACTGTCCGTCTTAAGCCAGGAATTAGTAACGGAAAACGCTGATAGCCTAAGTCGCATAGTGAGGGCGGTGACAGCTAAGGAAGCTTCCACTTTATCTCAGCTTCCTGTGTAGCAGTAGCGAGACCTCGAATGCGAAAAGTGGCGGAAAGACAAAAGATTTGTGTTGTGGGATGGATTGTTAAGGCGAGTAACGAGATATGGTGAGCGCGTAGTAGTACCTAAGTCATTACGTGAAACACTGATCAGTCTACATCATGACAGTGTCTATGCTGGACACATTGGTTGGAAAAGTGTAAATAGAACGGTTGCTAGAGAGTTTTGGTGGCCCGCGAGAAGACAAGATGTAAGACGGTATGTGCAGAAATGTATAATATGCAACGAACGCGCGGAAGTTCCACAATCCAGGGAGAAATTGCAGTCTGTTCCTGAGGTAAGAACACCTTTCGAGAGATTTCATTTGGATTTAATGGGACCTTTAACCGAAGCAAGGAAGGTTATTCATATATTCTAACAATGATCGATTCGTTTTCGAGATATTTGGTCATGATACCGCTCGAAAACCAACAGGCTGAAACGGTTGCAAATGCCTTTGTGGTTCACTGGGTACTCCGCTTTGGTTGTTCATACACGCTCGTCTTTGACTGTGGAAAAAACTTCTTGTCGGAATTATTATCTCAAACGTGCAAACTTTTGGGAATAGAGAAGCTTAAAACCTCTCCGCACCACGCCATGGGCAATGGCGTCTGTGAACGCGTTCAAAAAACTATTATCAAGTCATTGAAATGTTATGTAAACAAGTCTCAGAGGAGCTGGGCAAAATTACTTCCATATATGGTCAGCGCATATGACGGGAGAGTGCGCAGTTCCACGGGGAAAACACCTTTTGAACTATTATACGTTAGGGAGATGAACGCACCATTCACGATGTTTCCAGATCGGAAAGAAGTCAACAACCCAGAGGTAAGGAGCTTAGCTCATAAGTTTAAAACGGATATGGACAGTGTGTGTAAAAATAACTCTAAGGCTTTCGATGCCTACAAAAGGCAGCGTGACAAGAAAGTGTGATCGCAGAACGTAAGTGCCGGATCCCACGTTATGTTGAATTTTCCATACAGGAAGCCAGGTAGCTGCTCTAGCCTCATGAGGTACTTAGTTGTACATCAGCTGTGAACCTAAAACTGCTGGTAAAAGGTAAGGAAATGATCATGCATAAGAATCGGGTACGACCGTATGTGTGGCGCGAGAACGTAAGAGCGGGGGAGGAGAGGAGCGAGAGAGGCTCGAACCGAGCGCCGGAGGAAAGGAAGCAGCCGGCGCCCCCGCCACAAGCAGTGGATCCAAGCAGAGAGAATGGTAGGCATAATTACAACCTTAGAGGTAAGGCAGGTCGCAGCGGAGCCAGGGGCCAGGACAACGCGGCTGAGCCAGCGGTGAGTAATTCACAGAGTATTGGTAAGACCGGGGGAAAGAGGAGAAGTGTAAAATAATAGTGGGTAATCTTAGAAATAGGCGGTAAGGGTAGAATACTTTCGTGGGGGAAAAGTAGAATTGCGTATTTTGTTAGTTATACACTTTTCCAGGATTTTATTGGTACTGCACTCTCCAGGACCCCGGGGTAGAGATCCAGCACAGACCCTGCTATAAGAATTCTTAGCTAGCGTTTCATTGTCTATGTATGTGACACGGATTCTTGCCGTAATTCATCGGGTTGGAATTTGCCTGCCAGATGGACGAATCAAGTATTCGCTGACAGTAAACAATTCTTGCTGTCATGTTTCCATTGCAGCATTGTGTGAGTGCGGTGAGGCAAGTGGGGAAGGCGACACAGCGCTGACGTTGGGGATTACGACAGGCTGCAAGCAGCGACTGGAAGTGCAAAGACACTAAGTATTGCAACGCATACACTACAATTTAGTACAAGGGAATAATAAGGGTATAATAAAGATTATTAATTTTTGGGGATCCTATACAGGGTGGTCAGAAATTCACTCATCGGCGGGTAAGGGCAGTGTTCGGGACGTTGCACTAACGAAATAAATACAAAAAAAAATCTAGTAAAAGTCTTACCGTTTTTGAGTTATTCGCAGCTAAGTTGGCCAATAAGAGCGCTGCGCGAACGAATTCAAACAGCCTTCCACCGGCGGTGTTGCCAAGCGTACTCGAGGCATGCGACCGCCACAGAAAACGAAAAGAAAAATTCTCTTCGGAAGGGGGGATCGAACCCGCAACCTTCAGATTAAGAGTTTGCCGTCTTACCGACTACGCTGCAAGGCATTACAACTTCCTTGTTTTTAGAAGCCACTAGGGCGGGAAGTCGGAGGTGGGGTAAAAGGACCATGCCAGAAGAAGTCTCGCAGTCGAACGCAATTTACTGATAAAGACACTGTCATCAATTTTCGTTTGAAGAGTACGCCGATATACATTTGACGTATGGCGCTGCTGGACAAAACAGGGCAGGTTAAGATTTACACGACTCGATTCCTAACTGTGTGATTCCATCGGCCAACACTTTTGTGTTGGTTGACAGAAGGTTGAAGGGTGACGGGAAGTATTGTTGTCCACAGGCCCGACGCCGGACGAAATCGGTTCAGGCGGAGTGTAGGATTTGAAGACAATGTCCTGGAAATGATTGCTGATAATCCGAGGACAAGCTCTAGGGTCATTGCCAACGCATTGCAGATACGTCCAATCTAAGTGATCCCTCAAATTCTCCGTTTAAATGCAGCCTTTCAATAGGGTCATTTTTGTTGTTTTTTAATTACCAGGCCTCACATGCCACTGTTTTGGACGTCCTTCACGACGAAGGGTTACATCCCTTTCACTTTCAAAAGGTTCAAGATTTGGAGGAAGACGATTTTCCACTTCGAGTTCAGTTTTCACAGTGGTACCTGCAGCAATGTAACGATTATCCAAACTTTGAAAGGAAGGTGCTGTGGACGGATGAGGCGTGCTATACCAGGGAGAAGTGTTTTAATAGCCGAAACAGCCACATCTGGGATGTCGAAAATCCGCATGCAATTTTTGTCAAGTCATACCAACACAAATTTAGTGTTAACATTTGGGCGGGTATTTTGGGCGAGTTTATACTAGGCCCTGTTCTACTCCGCAACGTTTAAATGGCGCTTCTTATTTAGCATTTCATGAAAACGTCCTTCTGTTGTACTTAGAAGACGTTCCTTTGGCAATTCGTAATGACATGTGGTTTCAACATGAGGCGCGCCGCCGCATTTTGCAGTACCGGTACGTCAACACTTAGATGCATTGTATCCTAACAGGTGGATTGGTCGAGGAGGCCCAATTCACTGGCCAGCTCGGTCACCAGACAAACCCTTGGATTTTTATCTCTGGGGAGCTGTCAAGGCCATTGTTTATGAGACTGAAGTAGAAACAGAGGAAGAACTTTTGGCTAGGATAATTCTAGCTTTTGATGAAATTACAATTTTGGAAGACTCGCAAATTCAGTAACTCAGCGTTGTCGTGCCGGTATTGCAGTTGAGGGAGGACATTTTGAGCAGTTGCTGTAAAATGTAAGGACCCGTATTTTTTGTTATTGTTGTTTATTGGGATACATTTTTACTACGGTTACTGTTGCGGGTTGACGCTTATTGTAAGTAAATCCCTGTTGGCTTTCAATTGCCCCAAAAGCACCAAGGTCTGAACCCCTCCTTCCCCGAGTCAAGCCCCCCCCCCCCAAACCAAATCCTAGCCCCCCCAAAACAAAATCCTGGATCCTAACACGTTACCAAAATCCAAAATATACAACTTGTTTGAATAAGAACAGACTTTTTTTGCAGCAGAGAAAGTTACGTTACAAACGATAGAATGGCTTAATGTTCTTTTTTCCAAAAGTTATTGTTTTTTTTTTTTATTGTTGCAAAATAGTAGCAGGATATTCAGTTAATCATAAAAATGTTTGTGATCGAAATCTAGTGAAATACGATTACATGGTATAAAAGAAGCTTCTTTGCACGAATAAATTAAGTTTTACAGATTTTTTTTTTTGATTTTTTTTTTTGTTTTTTTGTGCCAGTCTAAACGGTTTTTGTACAAAAATTAAAAGATTAATCTAGCAAGCAGATCAACTAATTAAATAACAATTCCCATAAAAAAGAATCCTCTAGCCCCACCACCGACTTCCCGAATAATGTCGCGGATTACCGATCAATTCCGAATACGAACAAACAGTCCGCCCTAGTGGCTTCTAAAAACAAGGAAATTCTAGTGCCTTGGCAGCGCAGTCAGTAAGACGGCAAACTCTCAATCTGAAGGTTGCGGGTTCGATCCCCACTTCCGAAGAGAGTTTTTCTTTTCGTTTTCTTTGGCGGTCGCATGCCTCGAGTACGCTTAGCAACAGCGCCTGTGGAAGGCTGTTTGAATTCGCCCGCGCAGCGCTCTTATTGGCCAACTTTAGCTGCGTATAACTCAAAAACGGTACGACTTTTATTAGATTTTTTTGTATTTATTTCGTTAGTGCAACGTCCCGAACACTGCCCTTACCCGCCGATGAGTGAATTTCTGACCACCCTGTATATTAGAGAAGGGACATTAGTATTAAGTTTCGTTTTGGGTAGTTAAGTTTCTAGCATTTAAGTAAGTAAGAATTCATTTCATTGTAACCATGAAGTTGCTTAAGCAAGAATATTCTTTCCTTACAATATTGATGGGAGTTGCAGGTGCAAATGTTTGTAGTTACGCCCTCAACAGCGGCGTCAATTTTTCTAAAGGAGCTAACGTGGTACAACCAGTTTCCATTGGACCATTCTTGCGCAATATGATTTTAGTGAATTACGGAATCATAGTGCGCAACTAGAAAACATTTTTGGGATTTTAGAGCAAACATTTGAAAAGAAACCCTTCCATTATGACGAAATTGCGGATAGTTTGCGAGTAGTGTATCAAGCTTTGTGTCAAGAGTTTCGGGATTTAATCGATCTCCTCCCAAGAGAGGGCGATCAACCAAAACGAGCTTTATTCAATTTGGGGGGTCCAGATTACGTTATGCCTTTGGAACCCTCACAGAAGATGATTTGGAGCAATTGCAGAAACGACTAGACATTAGAGTAATCTGATGATGATGTGCGCATGAGTCTGTCGAAACAGCTAATTTTAACCACGAATTTGGAAGCCACAATTACTAATAATACTGCTTCTATAAGGAAGCTTGCGGATGCGTTATTGCAAAAGCAAGTGAGCTACAGGTTACCATGAACCACAATCTTAAGGAAATTGAGGCGTTTTTTGTTAAGCATTTGTATAGCACGCAGATTTTGCAACAGTTGGTAATGGCGGTAACTAATACACACACTAAATTAACACGGTTAAGAATAGCTCTGATGCAAGCTGCTGCGGGTAAACTTAGCGATGTGCTCTTAGGCCCGAAAGCTTACCTGCAGTATCTGCAACTAATCCAGAAACAATTAGGCACCGAGTGGTTCATGTTGTTCCTTGTACACTAGAGAATATACATAGGTACTATCCGGTAGCAACAGTTAATGTGGCATTGATGGGGCAAAATTTGAGGGTAGTAATAGACATACCTATAGGCTCTGCCGATTCTGTTTTGATCGGTATGACATTAACACATTTCCGATTTTCTGGGAGCAGACTCACCACCATATTAGGTGGGCGACCCATGATATACTGTTAATTAGTAAGAACCAGCAATCCTACACTGTGTTAAATTATAACGACTTAGGCAGATGCAAAAAATCCAACGTTACCATTTGTCCGATGATAACGTTACTGGACCGTGGTGTAACCAGTTGTGAGGCATCAATGTTTTTTTCTGATGACTTTTCGGAGCAATGTCGACGTTAAATTATATGTTACATAGGTCATATTTGGCACCATTGAGAAACAATTGGATTTTTGCTATGCCTAAGCCAACTGGCATAACCGTAACATGCTGGGAAGACCAGATGCAGACGCATGTCAGCATAATAGAATTACGAGGGGCTGGTATAATTGGTAATGTAACTCATTGTCAGTTTATAGGGCAGAACTTTATCATTTCCTCCTATCCATAGATCTTCCACGATGTATAACCTTGAAGTTCCAAAATACTACCTTCCAAAATTTAATAGGAGTATCTACCACAGCCATAAGCTTGTAGAATTAAATAAAACTGATCCAAACCTACTCAATACAGAGATTGAGAAACATCTGAGGCAGTCTCAAGACTCCATTAAATATAACCAGATATTAGCAGCAGTGGAGACCCAAATTCAATCAAGGAAGACATAAGTTATTATAAGTACCATAAGTTTAAGCAGCATTGTAGGAGTATCTACACTCCTGGAAATTGAAATAAGAACACCGTGAATTCATTGTCCCAGGAATGGGAAACTTTATATACACATTCCTGGGGTCAGATACAACACATGATCACACAGACAGAACCATAGGCACATAGACACAGGCAACAGAGCATGCACAATGTCGGCACTAGTACCGTGTATATCCTCCTTTCGCAGCAATGCAGGCTGCAATTCTCCCATGGAGACGATCGTAGAGGTGCTGGATGTAGTCCTGTGGAACGGCATGCCAAGCCATTTCCACCTGGCGCCTCAGCTGGACCAGCGTTCGTGCTGGACGTGCAGACCGCGTGAGACGACGTTTCATCCAGTCCCAAACATGCTCAATGGGGGACAGATCCGGAGATCTCGCTGGCCAGGGTAGTTGACTTACACCTTCTAGAGCACGTTGGGTGGCACGGGATACATGTGGACGTGCATTGTCCTGTTGGAACAGCATGTTCCCTTGCCGGTCTAGGAATGGTAGAACGATGGGTTCGATGACGGTTTGAATGTACCGTGCACTGTTCAGTGTCCCCTCGACGCTCACCAGAGGTTGTACGGCCAGTGTAGGAGATCGCTCCCCACACCATGATGCCGGGTGTTGGCCCTGTGTGCCTCGGTCGTATGCAGTCCTGATTGTGGCGCTCACCTGCACGGCGCCAAACACGCATACGACCATCATTGGCACCAAGGCAGAAGCGACTCTCATCACTGAAGACGACACGTCTCCATTCGTCCCTCCATACACGCCTGTCGCGACACCACTGGAGGCGGGCTGCACGATGTTGGGGCGTGAGCGGAAGACGACCTAACGGTGCGCGGGACCGTAGCCCAGCTTCATGGAGACGGTTGCGAATGGTCCTCTCTGATACCCCAGGAGCAACAGTGTCCCTAAGTTTGCCGGGAAGTGGCGGTGCGGTCCCCTATGGCACTGCGTAGGATGCGACGGTCTTGGCGTGCGTCAGTGCGTCGCTGCTGTCCGGACCCAGGTCGACGGGCACGTGCATCTTCCGCCGACCACTGGCGACAACATCGATGTACTGTGGAGACCTCGTGCTCAACATGTTGAGCAATTTGGCGGTACGTCCACCCAGCCTCCCGCATGCCCACTATACGCCCTCGCTCAAAGTCCGTCAACTGCACATACGGTTCACGTACACGCTGTCGCGGCATGCTACCAGTGTTAAAGACTGAGATGGAGCTCCGAATGCCACGGCAAACTGGCTGACACTGACTGCGACGGTGCCCAACCGCTGCGCAGCTAGCGCCCTTCGACGGCCAACACTGCTGTTCCTGGTGTGTCCGCTGTGCCGTGCGTTTGATCATTGCTTGTACAGCCCTCTCGTAGTGTCCGGAGCAAGTATGGTGGGTCTTACACACGGCGTCAATGTGTTCTTATTTCAATTTCCAGGAGTGTATTATTATTGTACTGATATTGTACTTGTACCGGCGTTATTCCGGCCAAGTAGCAAGGTTTAATGCTGAAGTGGCCATACTAATGGCGGCACAGATTCTTGTTGACGTTTCTGGTCGTCGCGTAACGCTGACGCTAGTGAAAGCAGAGATTCACACATGTAGAAGGCTATGATTAGTCATGTAGCTGTAATCACTATTGTTATTATGTGTATGTCATATGGGAACACACTTTAATAATTGTTTATGTCTTCAGATTGGACACCTGGATCTAGCAGAATGGGTTGGCTTATTATTTCTCTTTGTTGTGTATATCTTTGTAAACTGGGAAGTACAGTCCACAACTGCGGTCCACAAGCTTAATGTAAAAATGAGATATGGAGTGACGCGATAGCGGAGTAACGCTGTTTTGGTCGGTGGGAGTGTGTCAGAGGCGTAAATGAATAATAAATAAATGATTAATTTCAATGGAATATGGCATAAGGCGTTGGCTGATGCGGGCTTGCATCACGACGCGGCTTGGGAAACCAGGTCGCTAGAATTGCTGATCGAGGATCGCTTGACCGAGCGGGGCCACGCACGCAAGCAACACCTGCAGGACAATGAGGGCAGCGAGGTTTCTTAATAGCTAATCGCTAGTTGCTAGTCACTTGAACTTGTCATTCGGGACTGACACATACACCTCGGACACGACCACCGCCCCCGCACTACGCCGCTATCTTGCCAATACTTCCGTTAGTCAGAAACAGCAGTAGTACCTGTCGCGGTGTGGACGTACCTTCCGGGTGTAACTTATTTGTAGCTTCTACGAATAAACGCACAGTACATCACAGTATGTCTTATTCTTGTAGTAGCGCTAGGACCCTCTCTGCCGTCTAGGCGGCCGGTGTCAGACCTGATTATTCAAGAGAGCGGCCTGAGCAAGTCCACTCTCACCACTCGCCTTCCTGACTACTGACGGGACCTGCATGTATACTGCAGAAACGTCCCGTACAATATGACTATTTACTGTATAAGCGAAGTGACACTCACAATTCAACAACGATATTATTGCCGCAAAATAGCAGTGAGCAGAGATATTAGAAATACAGAGAGCAGGGAAAAAAATTAATGCAAGGAAAATTATATGTCACAAAGTTACAATTAGTATGTTCGTTTTAAATTTACATACCGAGCGGGGCGGTGTAACGGTTAGCGTTCTCACCTCGCATTCGGGATGACGGCGGTTCGAATCCCCATCCGGGCATCCAGATTTGGGTTTTCCATGGTTTCCCCGAATCATTCCAGGCAAATGCCGGGATGCTTCCTTCAAAAGGCCATGGCCGAATTCCTTCCCATTCCTTGTCCCCATCCTTGCCCCCCATCCTTTCCCGTCTCTAAAAGACCTCGATGTTAAAAGAGACGTAAAGCAGTTGCAAAAAAAAAAAAAAAGATTAAAAAAAAATTTACATATTGCTTTTTATTTATCTACGACAACCAGATGCAAAAATTCATCTAAGGTGAAGGGTATTCTATATTTACGTTATATTACCTGTATCTGTTATAAGTACTAGGTTAAAAAATTACCTAAGGATTTTTTTTTGGCAGAAGATAAGAAACAATGAAGTTTATAAAAAAACTCGGAGAAAGTTTACACGAAATCCAATTTTGATATTATACAAACCATCATTTAAAGTAAAGTAAATGAATCGGGATTATGGGAGATTGCGATTCCGCTAGTGGTAAAATGCAAGAATCCTCTAGAAATATTTTCCAAAGTACATTTAACTGTATCATGCCGGTCCAGGATGTATTACAACCTAATTTCTGCTTTAAAATAATGGTAGTCTACAGGCTGTTTTACAATGGAATTACTGCTTGAAAATAATGTCTTGCGATTGAATACAGCAGTATAATGATGTCACTACTAAATGTTATTTTGGCGGAATCGCAATCTCCAGTAGACCCGATTGTTATTCATTTTTCCTTACAAGCTTTTCCTGAATAAATTCCTAATACCACCACAGGTGATGCCCGTCGTTATTCATATGAGGATAATATGATTTTCGAAAGCAATATTAGTGGAGGTTGTGGTTAAGTTGACTAGAATCTCCACTGACACATTTTGTTACAGCATAATTCACTTTGAAATGAGTTTTGGCCTATAATTTAAAAGCAAATTTATCTAACCTCTTTTTATAGAAGGGACTATTGTTACACTTTTCCTATCGCTCTGGAAGAAGCAAATCTCTAGATTTACATTAAATAATATTATGAAAGAGGTACACTGTTATATTCTGCTATCTTTAATACAGCTGTAGTATTATAATTTACACCAACCCCTTTACACTTTCTTTAGCCTTTTAGCCTTCTTTTTTCCCTCATATTATCCTCAGGATTTATTTTTTCAGTTTTTTTTGAAAGCTTATTACTTTTTATATTGAAAAACATCTTCCTCTAATTTTCCTCTCCCATCTCTTAGTGACCTCAAGACCACTTATTTTATATGTGTGCCTTTTCAAATCCACAGTAACTTCTTCCTCATCTTTATCCACAATTGTCTGGATGCCATCCTTAGCCCTCTGTTTTCTAACATAGCCACAAAAATTTCTAACTTCATCACTTTACACTTATATTATTTTCATAAACCAATATTTATCTTCCTCGTTTTTAAAACATTCGCTGATGTCTTGGTGTCTCAACTTTGTTGTGTTCTCTTCTCATCAACTTCTTTAGCTGTCTCAACTCTCTATTAAACTAGTAAGATCTGAAATTCTTTCTATTTTCTGTTTTGAAATAAACATTTCCTCTTATTACCTTCTTGAACTTTTTTCACCTTCTCTACATTGTATTGGTTCTTTTATCTCATAGTGTTATGAAGAAATGTTCATTGGGGTACTGCAACATCCACACATAAGCTATGACAGTGAGTGGTAGAAGTGATTGTCACTTTATATGATACATTTTCGGAAGTTACATAGATTCTTTAAAATGGTTGCCAAACTGTTTAACCAATAATCCCGCAACAGTTAACGGATTATGGATAACATCAAGAAAAGAAAATTCACAGATTATATTTAAGCAATATATTATTAATTATTGCATTAATAGTTAAATATTTGTTCAGCGTTCAAAGTCACATTAGAAAATTCCTGGTTATTCTTCAACTTCCACATACCGGTACAGTGGATGAAAAGCATTCAGTCCTGCAATCATACGTTTAAACTGGAACACCATTTAGAGTAAGCTTGGCAGAATTGTTTTATACTCTGATTATTTATTGCATGGTATATTGTTATCTAAAGTTTCTATCACTGGTTAAATTTCTACATTTCCTTTCATTAAGAAATGTCCTTAAACCATGTCCGAAGTTTGAAATTCATGTCACTCAACTACATGTTTGCAATAATGCGACATCAAGTGATACAATTTGTGTGTACCGAATGGCTGCTGGTTTATGAAATTATGACTGACCTAGGAGCAAGAGGAATGGTGGATTTATATACCCCCTGGTTGAAAATGCCTGTGTACGTCAGTGAACTATCTTTCTCTTGTGATTTGTAAAAGTTCCCGATTGTCATGTTATACTATTTTTATTCACATTTCATTGAAACTTTGATACATTGTAGTATGATTTATTAGGAGTATTTTAACTTATGACAATTATACTTGTAATCCTACTCGTACAGGAGTTATTTATTTTTTTGAGAATTTTATGTATCAAGGTCATTTTCAAGCTACAATATCAAAATTCTGTTTTTCACACTTAAATCTCAAACATACTTCTAAACTGTTATTGTATTATTGTTATATGAATTTTTACCTATCATTTGACCATACTTTTGTCTTCTTAACTATTTTATTAAAAAATTAATTTCTTTATCTCTATGAAAAAACGTATTTAGAATTTCCTTATGGCCTCTAATTTTGGTAAGAGTGTATTTCTTGATACTGACAACATAATGTGATAGTTAAACTTAGATTATCTCTTTTATATCAATGACTTTCTGTTGTTCCCTATGATTCTATTGTTTGCTAATTCTATGTTGAGCACATGGTGCAAAGACTTTTAACTGGCCCTTTCTCATTTATTAAAATTCCTAGTATATACAACCCAAACATCATAATAACTGTCTTCATTAGCACTACCTATGGAAATGAATGCAGCAAACTTCATACATTCTAAAATTTCGACCTTCAGATTTTTATGTTTCATTATTACATCAGATTAATTTCAAGTTGAAAGTTTCTTTATTACTGATATTCTATTTATATCATTTTTTATTGTACTAAGTAGATGAAAAAACATAAAGGGGCTGGTGTAGATAATATTACCACAGATATCTTAAAGACAGCCGAATATAACATTGTACCTTATCTTAAAGTATTAGTTAAATTGAGTCTGGATACTTGCTGCTTACCACAGGACTGGAAAAGTGTGATAGTAGTACTCGTACATAAAGGAGGGGTGAGAAATAGAGTCGAAAATTACAGGTCAAACAGTTTGACATAGGTGGTAGGTAAACTAATCGAAAGATTGATATAAAACCACATCAGAAATATATGTGAGGAATGTAAGGGGTTTTCAAGTAGGCAACATGGGTTCAGGCAATGATATTCATGCGAATCTCAGTTGGTGGGATATATGGAAGATATTTCAGATGAAAGGGAAAAGGGAGGCCAAATTGATAGTGTAGCACTAGATCTGTCAAAGGCGTTTGACAGAGTGAGCCATAAAATGGTAGTAATAAGGTAAAAGCTATTGGAGGGATGAGAAAGTGTTTTTCTGGGTAGATGAATTTTATACCTCTTTTCAGTTTTAGAAAACTTATTCACTCTTAACAATACACTGAACTTTACCATGAATTATCTTTAAATACTGAGACATTTTTATAAATCTATCTATAACTGCATTCAGGTTTTCCAACTGATTTACTAAACCTCCTAATATTCATCATAACTGCTTCAAGATTACTTATTTATTAGGTACTGTGAGATCACAAAATATTATCATCACAATTTATTAAGAAGAGATCCTATATTTTTGGTCCACTTGTGCCCTCTCTACCAGCTGTGTGAAACTCATTTCCCCACTAAAGTATTTGCAAATCTCTGTTCCTTTGTGTTATGAATCTTATTTCTTCCACACTTGGTAAATTTAAGTCCCAATGATAATGATTATTAAATGAACACTGAGTAAGGATTTAATACTTTCCTAGAGCAATTTCAATTAAGTATGATTATTATGTAAAAATATATATCTGTGATTGATAGATTTTACCACTGCATGTCTGATCGCCATGAAAGTTGGCACATATATTTATTTTTTCATGGAGAAGGTTTCTGACCTAAAAAAAACCCCACCCCCTCATAACTCTTAATATTTATACAAACACACACTTTTATCCAATTTCAATGGAACATTGCACACTTTAAAACAAAGAATAAAATGCTGTCCACATTAGTTTTACAGAAAACCTATCCCTCTCCCCTTTAATTATTGTGTATGTTATTTAAACAAAGCTACAGTTTCTATCTGATTCTGAAGGATGTGTGCACATGTGTAGTTTAATATACACATAAAAAT
Source organism: Vandiemenella viatica (assembly GCA_031002005.1). Lineage (NCBI taxonomy): Eukaryota > Metazoa > Arthropoda > Insecta > Orthoptera > Morabidae > Vandiemenella > Vandiemenella viatica. Next base: position 182,438,554 of record JARYHS010008074.1, read on the forward strand.
ACCATCTATAATTGGTTTACAGAAACCCAAACCATCTTTACCTTTCTGCCCCCTTAAGGGGGTAGGTACACCTAACACATACAAATATTTGATAAAGTTGAATGTCATTTTCTCCAAATCTATTTAAATTTGAGGGTTCAAATTTCATAGCTCCATAGAACTGTTATAGCTAGATATAAAAATTGATTTTTAAAATAAAAATATTGTTTAACAATAGGATAATGTACCATCCAAATTGACAGTGAAAAATATGTTGTTGTGAAGGGTTTTAAAGACAGAAGGCATAGTATTTGAAATTTTTCAGAAATGTTCTTTTAATATTGTAAACTAATATCAAGGCAACAACTTGAACCTGTAATATAACATATTTAAATCTATATTTTTTATTAATAAATTTTTTTGTCAAGAAATTAAAATTTTTGCTTTTTTTGGTTAAATATAAAGGCATATTTTTCATTTGGGAAAAGCTGCATAAACAATAATGGTTCAGACTGTAGTACTTAGTATGTAGAACATGTCCTGCAAAACTGAAAAAGATCTATGCATATGAGAAAAAGTTATCTTTAAAACCATTTGATGAATTGCCGTTTTGAGATATATAAGGTTAAAGATTTGGATCACCTTCAAGTGCAGTAAGATTTAAATGGCTGTCAATCGTGCAGGGCATTGCTTAATCACACATAATTTCCACACTGTTAAAGATATTGAAATAATTTTTTCACTAAAATGAAGCCAAAACTATAAACTATTTTTGTGAATAATAAAAATTTTTTTTTTTTTTTTCAAACTTGATAAGTGTACCTACCCCCTTAACATTGGTTATGTTTTTTATACAATAATACAATTTCTATCTGATTTTGAAGGAACTTTCCACACTTATACTTTAACCCATTGACTGCTGTAGGCGCGTTAACGTGCAGGGATTCTACTGCGCCCAGGTGCTCTGGACATGTTAACGCGTGCCCTTGGTCCTTCCCTCAGGTGGTCTGGACATGTATACACGCGCCTCCTTGCCGCCCTGTCTGTGCTCTGGACGTTTTAAGACGTCCGGCCACTCGGGTCCCTGTGTGCTCTGCACGCTTTAACGAGCGAGCCACTTAGGGGGCACCCATAAATTACGTGAGGTGAAATAGGGGAGGGGGGGGTCCGGCGAAATCTCACCAAGGGGGAGGGGGGGGTCTACGGAAATCTCACGTGAGATTTTGCGAAAAATTTGGGGACAGTAGAGCAAAAAAAAAAAAAATTTGCGGCAAAGTCGACTTTAGGAGGGTATTTCGTCAAAAAAGTTAGGGTGGGACCTAAAAAAAAGTTTCCAGGGCGATTTCTAGGGGGGGTTCTCACGGACCAGATCTCACCAGAGGGGGGGGGGGGGGTCCGGCCAGATCTCATGAAATCTCACCAGGGGGGGGGGGGTTCCAGAAATCCGGAAAAACACCTCACGTAATTTGTGGATGCCCCCTTAGCGACCTGGTTAGGTAACCGTATTTCCACCCCAGCTGGTTAATTGCTTTACAACATTCGGCCCGTGAGTGTCTACAGTTGCGATCTTATTTGTGTTGCTGTTTTCATTTTAGTTCTTACTGAAAAAATGGATCGCTGTCGTGTTTGTACGAGGGAAGAAATTCTTACTAGAAACGACAGTGAGAATGAATGGTCTCTTTGATATGGATGATAGTGAAGACCCTTCAATAGGATCTCGAAGTAATAGTCCTAAACCTTGTACATCTGCTAGTGGTAAACGACCATCTGTCTCCTCAAGAGGTAAACATTTTCAGTATCTGAAGCTTCATATAGTGAGAGCTAAATGTGTGGAAAAAGCGAACGCTTTAGTGACAGCTTTGACTGGAAGAAAAGAGATTCTCGTCCTTTTCTGCATGCGTTAGACGATTCAGCTGCAGGACACAAATATGTATTAGGTCAAAATTCCAGCATTCTGTCATTTTTCGTAATGTTTTTAATAGAAGATTTTATGAAATCTATTGCTGAAGAAACCTATAGATTTTATTTATATACCAAGACAAATATGCCGGAATCAGTTCAGTATAGATTTTCAAGGTGGAAGGATTTACTGGGAGACATTTTCGAAATATTATTCACATTAAAAATTCAAAGAAGAGCACGCCAATGCGTAGATGCGCTGGATGTTCGAAGCAGAAAGTGCGTCCAGAAACCAGGTACAAACACAGAACATGTAATGTACAGTAATACTCTGTGTTGTGCCATGTTTGGAGGCTTGTTACACGAAAAATATTTATTAACCATGGGTAACTACACTGTAACAATTACATTGTATTTATACGCCTCTAAAACTAAGTGCAATACAAAAAAAATCGAATATATTTTTAACTTCGCCAGTGACGGTCTACAGCCCGGAACCAAAAGAATATATGCAGAATTTGTGAAAGGTATTCGAAATTTTCTCCTCATGAACTACTGTGCTAACAAACAAAAATACCAAACACATTTCAGTTGCATTTTTAGCATATGAAGTACCTGTATCTACACAGACATCCACTTTTAGAGGAGCTTTAAATAGAAAAATCTTAGATGTCAGAGTAACTGCGTTTATTTTGTATCTGGGGTTTTAAAACGTAAAGCGAAAACTGAAGGCCGTCACACACAACGCCTCAGAAATATTCAGCACAGAGCATGTAAGCACCTTAGAATTTCGGCAAATTCAAGTTTTCCCAGTAGTTAAATTATTCTGTAGATCGATTTTAAAGTTGCCGACGCAGGACTTGAAATTTTGAGAAGAGTAGTTTTCAACTTTAAGGAATTTTCCTGTAATCGTTCCTACAATTACAATTCATTATAAAAATCATTTTAAAGTGTATTTATCATATCGGGAAACGTTTAGCTTAAGTGATATTTAGGTTTGTTCATGTTTGGAAACAAAGTAGAAATTCTAAGATTTGCAATATCTTTAAATCGAGTGAAGCGACAACTGATCTTTTATCACCAGCTGTAGTCAGCACTGTCACCGATATTTTGGTAGTAAAATTAAATAATTTGGTAAAGTCTAATTAGTGATTTTGATTAAGAGAAAATAATAAGCTTTTTTATTAAAAGAGATATTAATTTAAAAATTACATCAGTAGATAGCCCTAATTGAGAAGATTTCGTACATATATTGGTTTCCATAAAAAGTTTAAGTATTTGTCTGGTAATTAAGTTTTTGAAAATAGATTGTCGTTGATTGTCGCTGTAAAAATTCAAACGTATGGGTTAATCCCCTGCTTTAGAGCTTTGTATCACCACGCGGAATTAAATAAAACTTTAAAACTAATTACTCTAAATTTCTCACTAAACTGCCGTTGGACTTCCAGTAGATAAGTCTAGACACTGTCAAAGTATAAACATTTTTAATAGTCTGGATCGTCAAATAAATTACACACACTTTTAGCTACGCGGAAGCAAAAAGATGTGATATAGTTGCTTACGTCACTGATTCTAGTGGTTCCTATAAAAGGACCCCGCCGCCATCATGTCTTTGTCTTTCTTGTTCCGGGAGCATTATGTGAGTGAGCCTGCGTCAGTCTTGTGTCGGGGCGGGAGGAAGTCGTTGAAGGTGAAGCTACCGAGTCAGCCATCTTGGGACTTTGGTGTATACTGTATGGCACGCGAGGTTAACTTATAACATGAACTTATAAATTCACTAAAGGGGTCGGTCGGTTTAAATTTCTCTCCACAACTTGCAACCTTTTGGAAAAGTGTGTTTCGATTTGCCTACTCAACTGTATAATGCTAATTTGAACTTTTGATTTCTTTGAATAAAACTTAAAATTTTCGAGTAAAGTGGACTTGTGATTTCATAGTAGACAGTAAACCTTTTCTCTATTTGTGGTTTAACAAATATTGTGGCGACCTCCAGCATTTATGTTGAGTCTGTCAGGCTACATTGTCAGATCTAAATTATTTCATGAATTTTTCGCAGAACTTTGAATCAACATAAACTGTTAGTTGAGGCACTAAGGCTATACTACAGCCCCAGTATCAGCCTTGGGCCTTACAAGCAGTCCGAGTCACATGCTGGACTCAGCAGGGCATGTATCGGCCGATCGCGGCCTCTCAGCGCAGGTAGACGGCTTAAGGTACGCGCACACTACAGCAGGCCGCATCGCATCGCATTGAGCGAAAATGCTGCAACGCACATCTGGACGCAGCGAGTCGCATTTCTTTTATTGTCACCGCCTTCGGTTCTCGACGATTATTCAGCCCTTTTGCACTGCAAATGGGCACAGCAGACTAAGGGCTCTTATTTTTATATATTCATTGAAGAAGAAGAAAATTAAGCAGCAAAGGCAGTGGATTTAATTTAAAAAGGAATTTTTCACATTTCTTAGACACATTAGATGACAAACTTGTTATAACAGTTCTACCGAATTGCGGTTCTCTTTATTTTTAATGCAGAAAAATGAATGTTTTTCATGGTTTTAATAGCTGTGTTATATAATAAGATAACTAAAGTAATACTAGCCACATGCTTTATTCATAACCTTTTGATTAACGATATTTGAATTGGGTTGCAGAAGGTAAGAACGACAATGACAACAAAGAAATTTCAATATTTGACTTACACAGGTTTCTAGGTTACATTAGAAATCATTAAGATTTGGAATAATTTCACAATAATTTTCAAACGATTAGGTTAATTGGTAACACGAAGCTCTACAAGGGGCTTTCAAAGAAAGTGATAGAAATTTATAATGCACACGTAAAATAAACAAAAAGTAAAATCTAAACATGACATTATACCTGGTTGTTTTTACTAGTTTCCTATTTCCTTCCAAATATTTTTTTTTGTTATTATATTTTGCGTCTTGTAAATCATAAAACTCTTTGAAAGTCATTACTAATGAGATGCAGTGGTCCTTATCAATTACGTTTGAATAGTTTATGTTAAAACACACAAGCAAAGAACAAGTGAGCAATGCTAGAAATTTTATAATTTTTTCATCTTTATTAAAGTTCTTAAAGTAATTAAATGTTCAGATTGTAATTACTTATATTTTTGTTTTGTTTCAAAAATCATCCACCATCCTGCGTGCAAATATGCAGCCAATTTTGTTGAAGTAATGCAGTTAATTCACAGACATAAGAACATACAAGTTACAAAAGTCAGTACCATAGGAGCTCCTATTGCAAACCTGCTCGCGAGTGAGCGCATCGAGGCGCACAGGCGGAAAAATACGCCTAGGGAAGCGATCCGCCAATGCGACGAGACGCGGCCCGCCTCGCCGCGACTCGACCCGCCTGTGGTGTGCGTTACCCAATTAGAATCAGTGTTAAGCGATTGCTGATTTCTGCGATGCGATGCGACGCGATGCGGCCCGCCGTAGTGAGCGCGGACCTTTAGAGGTTAACAAAGGAGCACGCTGCGAGGAGTCTGCCGGGCAATACATAGCAGTTAAAGGGTTAAAACAAACAGAAAAATTGTGTCTACGATTGGTTTGCAATAGTGCACCGCTCTACCCCTTTATCCCCACCCTTCTTATCTTCCAATATTCTTTACAAAAATCCACAATTTTTTTTTTCGGATTTCGATGGAATACTGCACACTTATACTTTAAACCAAAGAGAAAAATATTGTATGCATTCAGTTTAGAAAACAAAACTCAACCCCTCACCTCCACTACCCCATTTAATTTTTGCAAATGTTCTACATAGAAAGCTACAGTTTTTTAAAATTTTATTTAATTTAATTGCAATGGAGCACAGGCTCCGGTGGCAATTTCCCTACACACCCATCTTCCCCCTATCCCGCACCTACCTACATTTGCCCTCTACAAATTTTATCTTTAAATTCTTTCAAAGTTTTCGGTAAATTATTCATCATTTCTCTTGATAACTCATTCCAATCCCTGACACCCTTACCTAAAAAAGAGAATCTTCCCACACCCTTGTGCCTGAAATCGAGTGCCAGCTTGTGGTCATGGTCATATTTTCGCTTCCATACACTACTTTTCATACCTATTGCGATATCTTTATGCCTCATCGCCAGTATATGCCCTGTACACATCCATTACCCTCCTCATCCTCCTCTTGTCTTGCAATGAATCCCATTCCAGCTCCTTTATCATATCCGTCACTGATTGCATTCTGTGATAATTTCCAGAAACAAATCTAGCAGCCCTTTTTTGCACCCTATCAAACTCCTGTATTTGATACGTAAAATGAGGGTCCCATACTACACTACCATATTCGAGCAATGGTCTGACCAAAGTTTTGTAACACAATTCCTTGACTTCTCTCGTACATTCCCTCATCACTCTCTCCAACAAGTGCAGAACTTTGAAACCTTTTCCTACCACCTGTCCTATGTGTCCTGCCCAGTTAAGTTTGTTATCAAAAGTAATTCCAAGATATTTACATTTCAAGTCTTCAGCAAGCAATTCTTTCCCCACCTTATATTCATAATTAACCTTTTGTTTTTTATTTGTGTATCTAATACGCTGACTCTTCTTTGCATTTATCTTCATTCCATGTTTACCAACCCAATTAGATATCCTGTCCAGATCACCCTGCAACTGTTTACAATCCTCTATCGTTTTGATTCTTTTATACAGCATTATGTCATCTGCAAACAATCTAATTTCAGATAGTAAACAATCAACACAATTATTCATTAGAATAATGAATAGCAATGGTCCCAATACGCTACCCTGTGGCACACCCATTTTTACTTCCACTTCTTATGATACTACATTTCCTACCCTAACTTTCTGCTTTCTACCTTTTAAAAATTCTTCTACCCAGCATATCACTTTCCCATCCACTCCAATGGTTTTTAGCTTATTTACTACCATTTTATGGCTTACTCTGTCAAACACCTTAGACAGATCTAGTGCTACACTATCAATTTGGCCTCCCTTGTACATTTCATCTGAAATATCCCACCAACTGAGATTTGCAAGAATATCCATGCCTGAAACCATGTTTCCTGCTTGAATACCACTTACGTTCCTCACATATATTTCTGATATGGTTGCATATCAATCTTTCCATTAATTTACCTACCACTGATGTCAAACTGATTGGCCTGTAATTCTCAACTCCATTTCTCACCCCTTCCTTATGTACCGGTACTACTATTGCACTTTTCCAGTCCTGTGGTAAGCAGCAATTTAAATAATATTTCAAGATAAGGTACAATGTCTAATCCGGCTATCTTTAAGATATCTGTAGTAATATTATCTTCACCAGCCTCTTTATTTTTTTTTCAGCTTTCTTATTTCCTTCATGATTTCCTCAGGATGGATATCAAATTTTTTACTATCGTCATTTCTAATTGTGTTGTTAAGCTCGTTCTCCCAATTAGACCCTGTTTCTGATTCATTGTCCCTAATGCTTTCACTGAACCAGTTACTTAAAATCTCTGCCTTTTTCAAATCGTCAGTAACTTCTTCTCCATCCTCATCTATAAGTGTCTCTACACCCTCCCTTCCCCTCAGTTTCCTGATATAGCCATAGAAATTTCTAGATGCATCAGTCAATGGTCCTCCTGCACTGACAATACTCTTCATAAACCCATCTTTAGCCATTTTCTTTGCTGTTATTAAGTCCTTGTTTAGTTGTTTTAAATATTCCCTACTACCCTGCTATCTCTTAACTCTGTTATGTTCTTTTCTTACCAACCTCTTTAACCTCCTCACTTCCCTATTATAGTACATAGGTTCTCTACTTCTCTTTATTTTCTGCTTTGGAATAAATTTTTCTTCCCCCTTTCTTATTAACTCCTTGAACTCTTCCCACCTTGACTCTACTGTACGTGAGCCTTTCTTCCATTTGCTGAATTGTTCTCTGAAATATTTCTTCAAATTTGAAACCTGTGCCTTTTTATAATTGTATCTATTTCCCCCTTCAATTTTGGCTGCTGGTTTACTGAATCCTCTAATATCCATCAGAACTGCTTCATGATCACTTATTCCTTCAGTTACTTGATACCTCAAAAGGTTTTCATTGGGCTTAATTGGAAATATATCCAAAATATTTTGTCCCCTAGTGTTTTGCTCAACCACTTGTGTAAATCCTCCTTCCATTATTAAGATATTTGCAAATCTTTGTTCCCTTGTGTTTTTTATCTTATTCCCTTCCCAGTTTACACCTGGTAAATTTAAATCCCCGCCGATGATGATCATTCTATTCTCACCTCTGAAATCTGAGTATGAATTTAATTTCTCCCCAAGAGCCTCATCCTCTTCTGTCATTCTTCCACTGCGGTAAACAGCCAACACTCTGATTTTTTCTTTTTTATTACCCCAAGTAACTCATGGTCTTGATCTATGAACGCCAGTGAACTGTGGTAGTTTTTGCTACCTAGTAAGAAGACTCCACCACCAATTGCTCCTCTATCTCTGCGGTACACTTTGTAACCATCAGGAAAAACCTCACTGTCTAGTTCATCTTCTTTTAACCAACTCTCTACCCCAATTATTACTTGTGGTTCGTGCATCTCTATTAAGTTTGCAAATTCGATTACTTTGTTCATTATAATTCTACTGTTTACCATTAACACCCTTACTACTGGCTTTACATTTTCAGAATTTATCTCCTCTTTCCCACTTTTACCGCAGTCAGTTATTGTTTCAGCCTTTTCATCTATTTCTTTAATATCTGTGACTTTCCCCATCGCGAATCTGTAATCAGTATCACTTTGATAATCTATTTCTGTCCCTTCACCAGCAGCAGCTAACATAAAAAATGCACATTCCTGACCCCATCATCACTGGAAACGGGCTCCCTCACTGCTTTAGCTAACAACTCAGAAAGTACTCCCTTCCCCCTTCTATTTAGGTGTAGGCCATGCCTAGTGAAACCCCACCTACCAATGGTGTTCACAGGCACAACCCCAACACAGAACTAATGCCTGTCCCACGTAGCACTTCTGTTTCCACATTAACCAGCCTCACAGCATAGTTCAATTGTGGCCGGTCATGGCGACTTAGGACCTGCATGAGCTCCACCCTGGTATGCCGTGCCTCCTTCACCACCTTCCTCAGGTCACTATCTATACTATAACTCGCGTTTCTATCAATACAATTTCCCGCACCTCCCACTATTTCTACTCTATCATCCTTAGTGAAACTCCTACAAAGGGAACCTATATCATCTATTACCTGGCCTAATGTTGCACTACGTTTGAAAAAACTTGTGACCTGATATCCTGTACCTAACTGATCCTGCAGAAGAGGGCCTACACCTCTCCCATGGCTACTACCTAGCAGCATAACCCTTTTTTTCCCTATTCTTGCCCTGCACGCCCTTATTCCTAAAGGCCTGCTGCATCTTACCTACTCCTACTCCTACATCTATATGAGGTTCTTCTCCTCCTGACTCTGGCAACAGGCCAAACCTATTTTTTCCCACAATTACAGAAGTGTCTGGCTTGTTCATCCTGTTAACCATGATTCTCCTACGACCTGTTACCAGCTCCCACCCATCCTTATCAACTTCCTCCAACCCACTGTCTCTACTTTCTGCCTCTACTGCTGTGCCTGTGCAGTCTGAGCCTTCACAGTAGTCTTATAAAGTTTATACTATATTTTTTAAATTTTTTTTTACTAAATATGATAGGCGCTATACTCGACTAACTGTTGAATTGTTATATATATTTAATTTGATTGAAGTTTTATGAAAAACGACTAGGTAATTAAACTACTTAAGAACCAATGAATAAAACTTAAGCTAATGGATTTCGAAACAAACTTAAGATGGTAGGTCGATACTATTTAGTGCTAATGTGGATAATAACTATTTTCTTACTTATGAAAGTTTAAAAAAAAAGAATGGTAGGAAATTTTTTATAAATATATATATATATATATATATATATATATATTAGATGGCAATTAAACGCTATTAAATTTCAGACAGACAGGTTAATTATTAGAACGTACGTTTTTGTTATCGTAAACTTGATTTCGATATTGATAGTCGAACTTAACGATGATGTAGCCTATGGTAACCTATGTGAGTAACTAAATGCTATATATGAATACTTATGTTTATTATTTATTATTTCCAGTTGTTTTTATTACTATTCCTGAACTAATTAATTAAGAAACTGTGTTATTTTAAACCTAATAAAGCCTTAATATAGGACAATACAGAAAGCTTTAACAATCGAAATTCAAACTAGTGATTTGAACTATTTTTTACGGTATATAAGAAATTTAACACTACAAAATAACTTAAACTACTATTTTTACCTATGCTATAGTATTATAGTAATCTAACTATCAAGCTTATGCTAAGTTTAATTCAATAAAACGTGCAATAACTAGCAATAACGTTAACAACAATGACGCGAAATTTAAAAACTGTTATTTATGGTGTAATCTTAAATAATTCTTCTTGCTAGCAATAATTCTAAGAGTTTAGATGATAATTAAAGATTTTAAAATAATTTAGTCTACAAAAACTTAGCTGATAAATGTAAAATCGCAGTTTGATGAGCAGCTCTCGACAGACACAGCCAATCGATCGCACAACCAGAGATAGTTTGTAATGGAAGAATCCATACCAGGGGTAGTAGTATGCCTTACCCTTAACTAACTTCACGTTTCGACAAAGTTCTCACCAAAATACCTCATTGTTCAAAAAATTTCAGACTGTGGATACTCCTTGGATAAAAATCAACTGTAAAATATTAGGGTTGCCACTCTCTACTATTTTAGCCTTTGGAGAGAAAAGGTTTCATTTCTAAACTATGGAAATAAAATCACTGACGATAGTTTCACCATCTCTATATTTTGGTAACAAAAATTAAAAAAGTTCACTAATACATCCCCGACTTTATTTACTTTAGCTGTGATGATTAATGCAAGCCGGCAGTGTACCTAATTAGATGCATTCAAATTTAGAAAATCATTTCGGGCTTAATTAACTGTACAGAACTGCTTGAAATTTCAGTACAAGTGACAGGAAGAATTAAGTTTGTATTACAATATCGGCTGGTATCAGAAATACTTTAAATGTGTTGTTATTAGTGTTTGAAACTGCCGATTTATTTAACTGGATTTTAAACTTGTGTTTTCTGATTTTTAAACTGCATGAAACTATTAATTGTGTGTTATTTACTACAATATTGAATTTCTCAAATTTGATTATTATTATAAATGTTTTTTACCGCATTGAAACCATGGAGGAAGGAAATATATGGAGGAGAAGTGACGTTAAATTGGTGAAGCAGGCTCGCGCATGCGCAGTGGCGGCAGCGGCGATATTGCGCTTCCAAACAATTGCGATGTTCCCAGTATATCCCGAAAACTAAGCAAGATATCGAAAAATTTTATTCTTTATTTTCGATTTGTCTCGTCGTGTTACATAAGAATCGATCATTAAATTTGACTTTTGCGAAATTTTTCTTCTCCATTTCAACCTCACTTTTGATACAGTATATCTCTAGAACTAGGTGAGATATCGAAAATTTTTATTCTTTATTTTTCATTTGCCTAGTCTTTTTAAATAAGAATCCATCATCAAATTTCACTTTGACCAATGTTTTCTTCTGAATTTCAACCAAAACCATTTCACATTTGGGACGGTATATCTCGAAAACTAAGCAGGATATCAAAAAATTTTATTCTTAATTTTTTATTTGTCATATCGAGTTACATAATAATCCATCACCAGATTGCGGCGTCACCTTTATCCTAGAGTCCCCTTGAGGTTTTTGTACATATTCCCCGTGTCTGTATGGAAGCGGCCATGCCCCCTCCACTGCGGTTATGCCCCCCCACTTCTTCTCACCCTGCTTCACTTCAATGCGTGGTGAAGGTCTCTTGCGTCGTCTCCATATATTTCCTTCCTCCATGATTGAAACGTGTTGTAAAATGACGATGTTGTCTCACAACAAAAATGAAGTGCTTACAAGATGGATCATTAATGATTGCAGTGATTTAGATGAGTTTAAAGGCTACTATTTACCATTGAAGGTCTATTTAAGGCTGATATTATGTGTTTAGTTAGTTTTTATACTTTAAATCGCTCTTTAATTGGCTACAGTCTGCAGTATCGGCTCCTCTAAGATGCCCGTTCCCTATGTCTCGTAGCAAAAAGGTTAGAATTTAACAATGAATTTTGATGGAACTTTGCACATGCATACATCAAAACAAAGAGAAAAGTATTGTACTACTCTCCCCTTGTAATTTTTGACAATGCTCTTTATTCATACAAACAGTTTTTACCAAATATCAATGGAACTTTGCACACGTATATTTCAAATCAATCAGAAAAATACTTTCTAAATTTGGGTTACAAAAGCCCAGACCCTTTACCCCCACTCCTTTTAATTTCCAGTGATCTTTATAGAAACCCATAATTTCAAATCCCATCAAAATCAATTCAGCTGTTTTTATTTTATGCCAGAATATTCGTGAAATAAATGTGTCCTAATGTCTCAACATTCTAACTTGGACCCCAAGTTTTCATGTTGTAATACCTTATTAAAAATCTGTTTTTTTTACCCTGTATGACACTGGAAAAATAGACATACCGGTATTCAAGAAACAGATATGTATACGTGGTATGTATTAATGCATGTGTGGTAATTGTTTTGATTATTGAGTAGCAACTTTAACAGATGTTGTTATTAGGTTGAAATGCAGCCTGTACGAAATTATAAATTGACATTCTGTATCATAGCATCCAATTCACTCTATTCTGGGAATTGTAGGGGTATACCAATATTTAGTTTACTTCTGGAAATGGCTGGTGCCAAACTCGTGAAACTTGGTACTCATGAATCACATAAAAATATTGTACAGATAAATCAATCACGATATATATATATATATATATGCTAGGAATGAGATACCAGCAGGGCACGACATGTAGAAGCCAAAGGCTGTCAGGTGAATGGAGGTAGTGCAGCGGGGCTGGAAAAGATTATAGTACAGAAAAGGGGGAGGGGCAAATATTAGATTGATAATCAATAATGCTGAAGGCCTATTACCTTTGGATGCTAGTTCCCATAATCTCAACAATTTCAGTAACTATTTATCAGGTAGGGTGATCAGAGTTTTCTCTGACACTGCAACCTCCTCTGAATTGCATAGATGGGAACTAACCTACCCCAATATCCTCGACACCCATCATCCTCCAGGCCTCAATCTCAAATAAGTCCCTCCTACTAGCTCCAGCACTTATTATTTCTTATGGCCTATATTTTTTTCCTATTTAAAATTTCTCAAAATATATTTTATAATATTTATATCCTCACCCAGTAATTATGTTGATGTACCTCCACCTCCTAAGATAATAGACCTTCAGCATTATTGATGATCAATTTGCATTTGCCCCCTCTCCTCTTTCTATACTATGATATTTGCCAGCCATGCCATGCTACCTCCATTCACCAAAAAGCCTTTGGTGTGTGCACTTCATCCCCTGCCTGATGCCTCACTACTGGCAAAAATAAAGCTAACCGCCGACATACTGCATTTCTTGTGTTCATCGTTCCTGGCTGCCTTCATCGTGGTAAGTGTTGGGTCATATTTCCCTATCCTTCCTCAATTATATATATATCTTTGAGGTAGGGTCAAAATGTTCCAGGAATTGTCGTGTACAGTCAAGCAGTTGTTTGCAGGAACTGAAATTTTGTTTTAGGTGGTTGGCAACACTACTGAGGAAGGTGCAGTGCTGTGCAGCAGGCAATTGCATGCAGTTGGTTTCATGCATGTGGTGCATGATATTTTAGACATAGTGTCTTTCTTTCATCAGATTGTGAAATGTCGTCTTTAGAACAGTGTGGCAATATCAAATTCTGTGAGTGTTATTGGAGAAATCACCCTCGGAGACTTGAGATGTTGGCAGTTTATGAGTGGCACAAGCGCTTTCACGACGGCCACACAGCAATTTTTTATTTTATTTTACTCATGGCTTTAAGCCTCGTCGATGTTGAGGTCATTAGAGGCGGGATGGGACTGGAGACAAGGAATTCGGTCATGGCTGTTTTGGAGGAGGCATCCCGGCATTCGCCTGGAGTGATTTGGGGAAACCATGGAAAACCCAAATCTGAATGCTCGGATGGGGATTCAAACCATTGTACTCCTGAATGCAAGGCCAGAACGTTAACCGCACACCCACCATACTCGGTGCACAGCAATTGAAGATGACGTTCGAACTGGGAGGCCTACAACTCTCATGACAGATGAGAATGTTGAGCATGTTTGGCAACATTGTGCATGCCGTCAGGCAAACATTCATCAACATTATTGCCTCTGAAGGTGGTATTCACATAGGAGTGTTCACAGCATTCTTCATAATGATTTGAACATGCATCATGTTTGCTTGCACATGGTGCGGGAAATGTCATCCTCTGAGTAAAACGAAATGAGAGTGACCATATGCAGGGATTGAAAGGCTGATCCAGATGACAGCTTCCTGCACAAAATTGTAACAGGTGATGAGACATGGTGCTTTCTTTACAAACCTCAGATGAAACGACAGGCTGCTGAATGGAAGTCAATAACATCACTAAGAAAACAAAAATTTTGTTTGGTCAGAAGATGGGGTAAAGTAATGTTGGAGATGTTTTCCGATTACAGAGGCTTGATCATTACGAATTTATTCCTGAAGGGAAAACAGTTAACAAAGAATTGTACACAGGGATCTTAAAATGGTTATGAGATGAAATTTGGCAAAAACAACCTGAACAATGGGCAGGGATTTTTTTTTATTATTTTTTTTTTTTTTTTGCATGAAAATGACCTATCACATCGATCCATAATGATGAAACAATACCTTGCTAAAAACAATGTTACCAGTCTGCAACACCCTCCATATTCTTCCGATCTTGCACCACCGGATTTTTACCTGTTTCTGCGGCTGAAAATGACATTAAAGGGACAAATGTTTGCTGATTCGTCAGAAGTAATTGAAAATGTGAAAAAGTGGCTGAAAGAACTTTTGAAAAGCAGCTTTCAGGATTGTTTCCAACAATTATATGAATGGTGGAATAAGTGTGTAGAAGCAGGAGGAGAGTATTTTGAAGTAAAATAGGATAAAAATGTTATTTATACTTTAAATTAAATTTTTATTAATCACTTCCAGGAACTTTTAGATCCTACCTCACATGGTAGATCTGTTACTTATTTATTTACAAACATGGGGGGGGGGGCATCTTCATAGATTGCAATGCCAAGTGATCAAGCTAAGAATAGAAACCAGGCCTACCCTGGGCAACATCAGAGAATGAATTAAAATAATATGAAGACTGATCTTTTTACATCAGAAATATTACTTTTCGAGCCCTTTTCAGGGTAACAATTGTCTTTGTTAATATAGAAAGCACATCACCAGCCGAGGAAGACCTGCTATAAGACCTATGCTGTCAACATCAGTGCCATATACATGCCTACAGGAGACACACAGAAGTTATGAAATATGTAGACCAAAAATAAATGGTTTAGAATTCTGTAAAAAGATCTCATAATCTATACAGAAGTGCTATATTGATCCGTCCAGATATGCAAGTAAAGTCAACCGCATTCACGGAACAAAATGACATTCAAATTCTCATTCTAGAAATGACGAACAGTACCATTTTGTCTCTTTATAAACCACCTGGTGCTGTATTCACCGTTAGAAAACCCTCCTATTTCCATAGTAAATACATACAGATTGTAATCAGCGATATCAACAGTCATAGCGATGTTTGTGGAAATGACCATGAAGAGAGAATGGGGCAGCAGTACAGGAATTGGCTGAAATAAATCACCTACTCTAATCCATGAATCAAATCTACCTTCGTCATTCAACAGTGGTCAGTGGAGGCATGGTTTCAACCCTGACCTCATATTCAGTAGTAGCAGTATTGGGCACTAATGGACTAAATCTGTCTGTTCCCCAATACCTAACTCACAGCATAGGCCAATAATGTGTCAAATATATTTATTTATTTATTTACGGACTTTGGAGTCCATTTGTATAACTTTACAAATTCACAATGGTTGGTGTACACTCCGTAAATATCATACAAAAAAATTATATAAAGAAAATGTCTTTTGCTAGAATAAACATTTAAAACAACTAAGTAAAAAATTTCTGATTAAAATTTACGTACAATCTGACTTGGTTTGATGATAATATTCCAATTTTAAACCTACTATGACAGTTAGCAAGCTTACACATTCTTGCTAGGGGATTATTTTCTGTATACAAGTGCTTATATTTCTTTAGGGAAAATGTTGTTGTTTGACGAGTAATTCTTTGGGGAACGATGAATCTTAAATTTCCTAGCAATTATGAACAATCAATATTACCATTGCACAAATTTAATAAAAATTTAAAATCATTAAGTTAACAAAATGATTGCAGAGAGGGTATTCTCAAGATGGATGCAATGTGGGTATATGTATAATCAAGAAATGTATCTGGAAAACCCATTCTAAATGCCATATACCTAAAAAATTTATGCTGAACAGTTTCTATTCTTTTAATTTGAGATAACATGTACGGTGACCAAATTACTGATGAATATGTTAATGTTGATCTTACAATGGATAGATATATTATTCTAAGTGCTTCAGTGGAATGGATTTCATGACATGTCCTCATAACAATACCTAGTTTTTGTAAGGATTTGGTTACAATAGTGTCAGCATGTTCATCGAAACTCATTTTACTGTTGAATATTACTCCTAAATCATTAACTGATTACACCTGCTCCAACGCGATACCTCTTATTGAGTATTTAGATAAAATTTTCTTACTTGCTCGTGTAAATGAAATACTTTTGCTTTTTAATGGATTTAAATGTAAGCCATTATCTTTACACCAGTGCAACAATTCTGTAGATTGCATATGTCTTTAATTGATTCAATAATTTTAAATAATTTTAGGTCATCAGAAAAAAATAAAAACTTTACATTATTCAAAATTTTACATATGTCATTTATAAATATGACAAACAAAAGTGGCCCAATATGGGAACCCTATGGGACACCGGATAGTACTAATATTTCGATTGAAGTAAATGCTTTATATTTAACTATCTGAACCCTGTTAGTTAAGTAACTTTCTAGCCACTTGAGAAGGGATCCAACTATCACAAAAGATTTAAGTTTGAGAACCAGTAGTTTATGATTGACTGAATCAAAAGCTTTACTGAAGTCAGTATAGATACTATCAACTTGAGCTCCTTTTTCTAGCAAGGATAAAATATATTGAGAGTAACACATTAAGTTTGATTGGACATTTCTTTCTAACATGAATCCGTACTGGTTTGGTGATATGTAAGGAGACATAGTAATCTTTAATTTTTTTGTTAACAATGGATTCCAGAAGTTTTGGTATTACGTTTAAATTAGAAATAGGTCTGTAGTTTCTAATATCACTTTTGGGGCCTGATTTGTGTACGGGAGTGATAAATGCTGTTTTCCATTCCTTTGGGACTATACCTTCCCTAAGAGATCTATCAAATAATAATTTTAATATTGAAGTAATTATATATTTGCATTTCTTAAGCAAAATTGGTGGAATACCATCAGGACCTGCACTTTTATTGTCATAAAGTTTTTCTATTTCTGAGAAAATTTCTGAATTAGAAATATTAATTGAATTTATGGTGAAATTTGTTTGATCGTCTAAATTTATTTTTGTGTTATGAGAGGGTTTATAAAATGATTTAAAATATTCCGCAAATGCATTTACTATACTTTTCCTTCCAGTTATGGCCTGCGAATCTTTAAACATAACATCGGGTAAATCTCTACTATATCTTTTGGAGTTAACATATTTCCAAAAATTTTGAGGATTTTTTGTTATTGAATTCCCTATTTCCATACAGAAGGCATTAAAGTCTCTTTTGGTTAAGGTCTTGCATTTATTTCTCAGATTAGAAAATTGAAAGTAATTTTGTCCTATTTGCTTATTAAAAAAAAGCTGTCTTTTTCTCGATGATAGTGGTTCTGAGTTCCCTAGTGTACCATCTTGGGAATTTTGACATAAAGATTTGCTTTGTTGGTACATACAAATTGATACACTTATTTATACAAGAGTAAAATCTGCTGACACACTCCTCAAATGAGTTTCCATTCCAGTCATTTTTAGCTGTGAAATCACCCAATTCTAATATTATACTAGGATAATCTGCTTTACTAAAATCTTTAATCAAAGTATTGTTTTGTACCGAGGCGTTGTCACCCTCAACTTTAAATTCTAAACATAAAGACTTTATATAACATCCCACAAAGAGACATCAAAATCATAGTAGGGAACTTTAACGCACAACTAGGAAGAGAAAGAAGATACAGAAAAACAATCGGAAAATACCCGGCTCACAAATGGACCAACCAAAACGGATAGAGATTAGTTGAACTCTGCAGTAGATTCAATCTAAAAATCATGTCAACAAATTTTAAAAAGAAACCATCAAAACATATGACATGGCGAGCACCAAACTCACTCTTAGGCGAGTTCCAAATCGATCATGTGGCCATCTCATATCCAAACCATAGAGAAATTTTGAATGTCCAGGTTAGAAGGGGTGCAAACATAGATTCTGATCATTACTAGACTAGAATTAAATTAAATTTGAGATCACAAAGGATCATTAAAAAGAAACCACCAATTCCAAAATTCGATGCAGGCAAAATTCAACCCTCATTTACAGAAGAACTGGACAGAAAGAAATCAGAAAATTGGCAACAACTCAAAACCAAACTGATTGAAACAGTACAAAAACTAATCCCACAGCAAAAACGCAGAAAACACCCTTGGTGGAACGAGCAATGTGACCAAGCAATCAAAGGACGACATCAAATGGAACAACAGAAAAACAGATGACAACTACAAAGAATACCTGAAAAGTAGGAAGGAAACAGCAAAACTAATCAGACAAACCAAAAGGAAATATGAAAATGGGCAACTGCTTGAAACTGAGAAAGACTTCCAGAAAAACAACACACGCAATTTCTACAGAACTTTCAAAACAAAACTCACGGGATATCAACCACAAAGCCCCTGCTTTAAGAAAGAGGACGGTCAACTGGCATTAAACAATAAAGAAAACTGTACATTGCTCGCAGAGTATTTTGAAAAACTTTTAAATTGTCCCGAACCAATACAACGATTCGCACCACAAGAACCTAAAGAACAAAATCCAAATTCATTACCACCTGATGAAAATGAAATTGTTAGGCAAATCAAAAGACTCAAAAACAACAAAGCAGCTGGTGAAGATGGAATCACTGCAGAGCTTCTAAAAGCAGCAGGATCAAAAACTATAAAAGAGATCACAAAAATTATCCAAGACATTTGGAAAACAGAAAAAATTCCAGAAGATTGGAAAAATGCGTTAATCCACCTTTTACACGAAAGGGAGTCAGAGCAAGTGTTAATAATTACAGGGGAATCTCACTGCAGTCAGTGCCATACAAAATTTTCTCCCAGTGTCTCCTCGATACGGCTCAACAACAACCAGAACCAAGGATCGGAGAATATCAAGCAGGATTTAGACCAGGTACATCTTGCACAGAACAAATACTCAATCTAAAACTTATCCTCAAACATCAAAGAATTTGTAGCAACCGTTTAGTATGCACATTTGTAGATTTTAAAAAAGCATATGACTCAACTGATCGAGAGTCATTATTCCAAATATTGAAAGAACAAGGCTTAGACCTTTAATACAACAAACACTAACAGATACAAAGTCCAAAATAAATTTTTTAGGGGAGATATCAGAACTCTTCATTATTAAAACAGGAGTAAGACAAGGAGACGGACTTTCTCCGTTAGGGCTGCTAGATTTGTTTCTGGAAATTATCGCAGAATGCAATCAGTGACGGATATGATAAAGGAGCTGGAATGGGATTCATTGCAAGACAGGAGGAGGATGAGGAGGGTCATGGGAGTGTACAGGGCATATACTGGTGATGAGGCATGGAAAGATATTGCAATAGGTATGAAAAGTAGTGCATGGAAGGGAAAAGATGACCATGACCACAAGCTGGCACTCGATTTCAGGCACAAGAGTGTGGGAAGATTCTCTTTTTTAGGTAAGGGTGTCAGGGATTGGAATGAGTTACCAAGAGAAATGATGAATAATTTACCGAAAACTTTGAAGGAATTTAAAGATAAAATTTGTAGAGGGCAAATGTAGGTGGGTGCAGGATAGGGGGAAGATGGGTGTGCAGGGAAATTGCCACCGGAGCCTGTGCTCCATTGCAATTAAATTAAATTAAAAAAAAACTGCGTCCTTGAAAAAGTGTTACAGGAATGGCGGAAACAAAAATAATTCCTTGGAATTGACCAGCCAATTATATTAGGCAGAGGAAAATTAAAGATAGATTGCCTAGCATTTGCAGACGACTTAGCAATCTTAACCCGTGACATTGCAATAACCCAAAAACAGTTCGAACTCTTTAAAGAAGTAGCGGAGAAAGTGGGTCTACAGATTTCATTCGAGAAAACAGAATTTATTACCTGCAATAAAGAAACACCAAAATACATGGAGACAAAATATGGAAAAATCAAACGAGTCTCATACTTCAAGTATCTCGGTGAAACAATCCGAGAGAATGGAACTGAAACAAAAGCTAATGAAATTAGATGCCAAAAGATGGAAACAGCTTATCGCCTAACACAAAATGTCTACAACAAATAATGCATCTCCAAGCACACAAAACTGAGACATTACAATACAGTTATCAAACCAGAATGTCTTTATGGATCAGAAACACTTATTTTTAACAGAAAAAAGATATAGAAAACACTGAGAAATAAGAACGCAAAATTATAAGGAAAATTTTGGGCTCAAGACTCATAGGAGACCAGTACAGACTCAAAAGTAATCAGGAAATACTACAATATGCAGACATTAACAGTGATATTAGAAAACTCCGACTAAAATTTTATGGACACATCAAAAGAATGAACCCTAAAAGACTTACAAGACAAATAGTTGAATTCTATGAAAACCGAAGTAAATCAATATCGGATACAATGAAATGGATTGGAGAAATCAACAAAGACCTCAAATTAGCAGGAACTGTTCCAGAAGATTTCGAAAACAGAGACACATTTAAATAAAAAATTCACAAGTGGCAAGTTGACCGGGAGGAAAGATTAAAGAAAAGATCAGGAACAACATGGTCAGTTGAGAGAAAAGAAGCCCATAGCAAGCGTATGAAGGAAATATGGGAACAAAGGAAAACGAACAAACGCTTCTGAGTACTTTGCGTAGTCCTAATGGGCTTATCAGCAAATAATAATAATCTATACTATTATAAATCTGTAAGCAAGCTGCGTTTGTAGTGAGGCTTGATCTCTAATAACGCAAAAACTACCGCATCAATTTTCATGGTGTTTCCAAATTTTTAAAGCTAATGTTGCTGATCAACATCTGCAGAAGTAGCTAACGTATAATATGTACCATGGGAAGAAGCAAGTCAGTAAAAAACTTCAGAAATGTGAAACTGTAGACCACAGATAATTATACACATTCAGACGGTCACTCCTTTCATAAAGAGACCTGACAAAATTTAGGATTTCTCTTTTTTTTTTTACTTCTGCGATTCATTTTTCTGGACCGCAGTACTTCAAAATAAAAAGAATACGTGAATCAAGCATAATCAGCATTTACTTGAATCGTAACAGGTCTGTTGAATTACTAATATTGAAGACATGTATTGTCTCTGGTAGACTGTTATACAGTTTGTCTCTGGAACAAAATTGCTATGTGAACGCTGTACAATACAGCCACAATAAGCCAATACTTAATACGAAATTCAGTTTTTTCTCGAAGAGCGATGTCTGAAAAACAGGTATTATAAATATCAGCAAGTAATAAAACATACTTCTTTCATAATGCCTTGTGCGGAATTGCACATATTTGGAAGTACTTTATTCGATTAATATGTCTCGTGCCTATAAAGTGCAAATATAACTAGGCATCCGAAAATTCAGGTACATGTGACTCAAATAATTACATAGAAAATACGGATATATTGAAAGAAACTCAAATAAAAAAAATTTTCATATCCTAATGCTACACCGCGTAAATTATAAAGCTAAAAGCATCGTCCCTTTGGCCTATAACAAAGCATATCAGCTGTCATCACTGTCCAGGTTGTATTTCAATCGATTTACAACTTGCGATAATTTTGCCACTCAGAAATAATTGCTTGATTTACATGCACATTAGTACATATACTGTACCGTGATCCATTTTGACATTTTTGAATTAATTATATCTGACTGAAATAATGACAATAATGATACGACGATTTGAAACCAAGATTAACTCCAATTCACGTAAGTTTCTATTTTAAAGCAGGAATAATTGATGGTGTATCAACATAAAATAAAAACCAATATCCAAACAGCAAAAAATAAATAAATCAGAAAAAATTGAGATGCTGTGATTATTGGTAACGAATTTTTATTTCAAATATAACTAGGCATCCTAAAATTCTATTCTACACCGCGTAAATTTTAAAACTAAACCCGTTATGCCTGATGCTAAACAAAACGAGTCAATTGTCATCTGGTCCAGGCTGTTGTTTCGCCAGGTACTTACATGCGACTGAAATAATTACATAGAAAATACGGCTATATTGAAAGAAACTTAAATTAATAATGTTTCATATCCTAATGCTACACCGCGTAGATTATAAAGCTGCAGGCATCGTCTCTTAGGCCTATAACAAAGCATCATATCAGCTGTCAGGTTGCATTTCAAGCGATTCACAACTTGCCATAATGTTGCCACTCAGAAATAATTGTTTCAGTTACATGCACGTTACTACATAAACTGTACCATGATCACATCTCGACATTTTTGGATTAATTATATCTGACTGAAATAATGACAGTAATGATGCGACGATTTGAAATCAAGAGTAGCTCCAATTCACGTAAATTTCTATTTTAAAGCAGGAATAATTGATGGTGTATCAACATAAAATAAAACCAATATCCAAACAACAAAAAATAAAAAACAACAAAAAATAAATAAATCAGAAAAATTGAGATGCTGTGATTATTGGTAACGAATTTTTATATTTCAGCACACTTCCAAGAGGACTAAGTCGTAGATTATTGCTATATTTACATAAATTTATGGCACCGCGGTTATGTTGCAATCCTCGGTATCCACATTTAAAAATAAACTTTTTTTAGTTAAGTATCATGGAAACAATATTTTTCATTATATCCACTTCTGGTGAAATCATTGCACAAAAACATCATTGAGGCCGTTATTTTAACAGAATGTGGACGAGGAGAAGAAGTATTCCTTCCACGAATACCATTGGTTCCTTCAAACTTCCCGTTCAAATTTAAGCGCCTACAATTTCCCGTAACGTTATGGTTTGCCATGACAATTAACAAGTCTCAGGGACAGACACTAGGAACCGTAGGCATTGATCTTCGGACACCATGTTTCTCGCACGGCCAGCTATACGTTGCTTGCTCCAGGGTGAGTGGCAGATCACGCCTGTACATATGTACAATGAACAATCAGACCAGAAACGTGGTCTACACAGAGGCATTACAATGAGTGACCTACGAAGTATGCTGAAGATAGTATATTATTTCTCTTAAGCATTGCTTTATTTACTTATAACGCAAATATAAAAGCCTTTCTAAACAATAAATGTTTATACTTCGCACAATAATTACAACCACGAACTACTACTGTTTATTTTTCAGGAACCTTTTCTACTATTGAATCAATTGCATCACGTTAAAATATGAATAAAACAACTCTCTGACATCAGTATGAAAACCGAACCTAACGTATTAACCCAAACAAACGAAACTATTCAGAATACATTAACAGTTCATGCCTTTCCACGTTAATGTCTGATAAGAGAATAAAATCGGTAAATAATTTCTACACCTGCCAAGGCACGCGCGCGTGAAGCAGCGGGCAAATGCTAGTAATAATAATAAAGACGGATGATATGCGTCAGGAGGTACTACACACTCCTTAGCTATAGAACAATTTATATCGAGAAAATAAGATCACGTATTACACCAAAGATATTAACTTTATTATTAGTTTGAAAAAGGTTTAATAACGAGGTTGTATCTGATAATTTCTTTGATAGTGTTTTTTCACGAAGAGTTGTCTTAGCAGTGTAGAAAGGATAGCTGCCATTATTACTGAGTTTCCACTGCACGTTTGGCATATTAAAGTCTCCAAATGGTATCCAATTTGAGTCTGGGTACTTAAGATTTATTTCTTCAACAGCCTTGCAGTAAGAACTCATAGTAGTTTCTGTTGTTAGTGGAGGAAAATATGCAGCTCCTATGATTATGCTATTTTTATTTGCTAAGATTCTTATAAATAAGTGCTCAACATCAGTCGTTGCTTCTAACTAGAGACATTGGTATTTATTCTTAACTGCTAATAGAACACCACCTCCTCTAGAGAACGGACTATTGTATACATTTCTGTCATTTCTAAAGATAACATAATTATTAAGATTTACCTCTGGATTATAAACTTTTGAGTCAAGCCATGTTTCTGTTAACACAATAACATCATAATCATTCAAAATGTAGCTTGCTTCTTCAACTTCCCTTAGTTTAGTTTTAAGTCCACGCACATTCTGATAATAAAATATTATGTAAATTATACAGTTACGTTTTTTGAGTGCTTATTGTTTCTCATTATGTCCACTATCTTAGGTTGTCCATTAACATATTTAATAGTTTTTACCACTTTGTCCTTATTCAAGATGTTTAATTGATCATGAAGCTTGTTCAAGTAATTTCTCTGCATCGGAGTTAGGTGAGCAGAAATTTTTATTGGGCTGTAACTTTTGTGCTATTTTTTTTAAAACAGTCAGAACAGTCTCAGAGTCATTCATAACCACTTTAATTGGTCTAAGTCTTCCATTGTCATTATCAGATCGTTTTCCTAAGCGAAAACATTTGAACTGTTTCACATCACACGGCAGTTTCAGACCGTTGAAATTTTCTGATACTGATTTTTTATCCGATTCAATCCGCTCTGTAAATGAGATCAAATCAGACTCCTTTACATTGAAAACAATTAAGTTGTTCTTGCGCGTAGCCCTGTCAGACATTTCGTCAAAGATCGACGATTGTACCTCGATGTTTTTAACCTCTACATTTTCATTTGGTGAACTAACATTGCCTTATTTTAATTGTTCAGTTGTTTTATTAATTTTGTTCACATTCTCAGACAACTTTGCAATTTGCGTTTATACCTGTGGAAGCAATCTTAATATGCCACCGTAAGTACCTTTCTGTAGAAGGTAAAACTTCAAAAAAGCAAATTGGTCAGAATTCCCAGAACTGTTGGGTTTTGAAGTACTTTCAATAGAACCAATACCAGAATGCATGACATCTTCACCACAGCTGTAAATAGATGTTCCATAATGTTATTGCCAACAAATAGCAAGCACACCAGCTACTATTAAATAGGAAAACTAATCACAAATCCAAAATTCTCAAACTGCTACCAAAAGGAGAATTAAGACCACACAATGCCATTCAGCATGGAAGAATTAGAGAATGCTATCAGAAATGGAAAATCAGCAGGACAGAGAAAATCAATCACTTTGTCTATAAACAAAGAAATGGATCCTTTAGCTCTTTAACAACTGTCTGAGCAGATGTTAAATTCCAAAGATATGGTGGAAGAGCTGAGTGATTGCCTTGCTTAAACCTGGCAGAAAATGAAACAATCCAAAGAATTTTAGACCAGTTGCAATTCTATGTCACTTTAACAAACTGCTTGAAAGAATTATCTTATTTTGATCGTTTGCTTATAGCTGAACAAGCTAGATTCCGCATGGATAAAAGCTGCACAGGACAATTACTAAATCTCACACAGTTTGTAGAAGATGGATTAGAAGCTCATTAGGCGACAGGAGTGGTATTTGTTGATTTGTCAGCAGTGTATGACACCATTAATCATCAGCTACTAGTAGTCAAATTCTATGTCCTGAGAAGGAATTTCAGGCTTAGTAAGTTCATTGCCACTTGCCTGCAGAATCACAGATTCTTTGCTGACTTCCATTGACAGCAGGTTACAGAAGTATGGTTTACCTCAAGGAAGTGTGCTAGCCCCAGCACTATTTAACATGTTCACCAATGATCAGGCTATATCCGCCATCAACAGGAACTTCCTGTATGCTGATTAGGGATTGCAATCCAGCAAAGCGGGATCCCGTCATTAGACAGTCTGGCGGATCCCGTACAAAATTAAGCGGATCCGCAATCCGCAAAATCCGGCGGAAACCCGTGTCAGTCTGCGTGACTCGCTGTCCCACTCGGTCTCTGTCGGATATTTTGCACTGTTTGCCTGTACCCTTCCAGTTGGCATTTGACTCATGTGAACAAGAGTTTGTTTTTGTCACCCTTCGTCATTCGTAAGTAAATAAATACACTTTTACGTATTCATCAAAACTTACGTTTGTTTCGAGTAAACATTTCTGTAATTTCAGTTACGGTGCGTATTTAGTACGATTTTCTAACTATATAATTATTTTTTAAGTGTTGCACACGTTATCTGAACTACACGGTTACAGCTTTTTATTCACGGTTTCATTATTCCCATTTTCTGTATTTGCAGATAAAGTAATTGTGACAATTGTGTAATTTTAACGATCGCATACCTATTTATTTAACAGCTATCAAAAGGAAATTGTATATCCTTTGACTTATTGTTGTTTTGGCCGCTGCCTCAATGCGTTTCTTTGACGAAAGCCACCTGCTTACATGTGCCACTCAGGATTTCGATTAATCCCTCTTCTCTTTGTTATTATTTCGACTAAAGGTAAAAAAAGTTATAATGAAATTTTCACCGGTGTATCGACGAATTGTGTTGTAGGAACACCATACTTCGACGGATGCCTCTGCCGTCTTCCTCACGTGAGTAATTTCGTGTGTTTGCAATGAAGTCCGGAGATACATCCTTTGAGGACTTCAGTGCAATCATTCGCCGAGAAAGTCTCCTTTCTTAGTAAAAAATAATAATTTCCACTCTATAAACGTCGTTAGGCCACATAAGTATATCTGATATACTTGACAGTTTACGTATTGGTGAGTAGTTTCTTTTAATAACATTGAATCAACTGTAATATCAATCAAGGAATCAGGAGATATAATAATGAATCACGCAAAAAAAGGCCAAGTCTCGTGTTTGTGCAGTGACAAAAAGTTATGAGATTTTGTTCTGAGCCAAGTCTACACATTACAGAGTATATTAACTTATCTTTGTGAAATGGAATGCTTTTCTCGGTGTTATGGAACGTTTATTTAGAATTTTTTTTTTAAAAAAAACCTCTGGTATCTTGGCCATTAAGCAAACCATATTTTTAAAGTTATGTGATGTATTGTAAGGCACGTAATATGACCTAAGACTCAATATTTTCCATTTTTATTATTTATTTAATAATTGGTTTAGATTAAAAAACAAATATGTAAAACCTCGAAGTACACTTAACACACGCTAAAAAAATTTATTGTCATTTTGTCAATAAAAATATTGTTAACTGTTAATTTTTATCATTTAACATTAAAAATTATTTATTAATTTAATTATTATTTAATTTGTTATCGTTTTAAGTAACTATGTTTTAAATATATGCGTTAAAAACTGTTTGTACCAATCCCGCACGGATCCCGCGGGATCCCGCGGGATTGGCACAAATCCCGCGCGGATCCCGCGGGATTGAAAACACTGCGGGATTGCAATCCTTAATGCTGATGATGTATCTCTGGGCTCACAGAACAAAAACTTTGAGTCAGTGGAGAGCACCCTCACTAACACTCTTGAAGGTTTGTGAAGATACTATAGCACAAACTATCTTAACCAAAATACCGTGAAGACACAAGTATGTGCTTTTCATTACTGGAACACTGCGATAATCCATAATATCTAGGAGTGATTCTTTTTCGTTATCTTATTTCAGAAAACACTGCATGAATTCCAAGCAGAAAGTTTTTACTAGGAACAATCTCCTAAGAAAAGTGGGTGGATATCAGTGGGGTAACCAACCTGAAACCATGTGAACTTACCACTGTGTTATTCAGCTGCAGAGTATGCCTGTCCTGTATGGTAAAAGTCAACTCATGCCAAACAGGTGGAAATTGCACTTAATGAAACCTGCAAAATCATAACAAGCTTTTTAAAATTCACTCTAGTCGAATGGCTCCATCTTCTTGCAGAAATAACATCACCTTCTGTTTGAAGAGAAATAGCAGTGAACAAGGAAAAGAGGAAAGTTCTTCATGAAAGAACTCATCGATTACATGAACATTTGTCACTCAAGGAAAGACTGAAGTTCAAAAAATATTTCCTAAGAACAACACAGGAATTTACTACTACACCTGAGAAATCCAGGTTTCTACTGTAGGAAGCTAAGGCGCCTCTTCCTCATGACTATGGAAGATTGTCCAAATCTTTACCACCTAACTATGAAAAGGAATGTTTGATATGGAAGGCTAAGATTAGGAGTGAGCAGATCCAAAGTCAACCTAGATAGGGCTTGGCAGATGATCTATATCAGGGCTCAAAAAATGCACTGGAAGTGTTAAAGGTTTGGTCTAGTACAATTTGATGTTTGCAATTGTGTAAAAATATGTTTCTGACACAAAATAAATAAGCTGGTGGGTCTTGGCATAGGGTGAGGCCAGGGCAATGTCTGGTGTCTAGTATGTGTTTGTTGGCCAGTTCCCATCTATGGAGTTCCAGAAAGGTAGTAGTGTCTGGAAAAACTCTGACAGCTCTAACCATGATGAGACTCTTGGAGTATTGTGAGCTGGCATAGACTACCACTGGATGTTATGGATTCATAGTATAAATTGTTCGCTTGTAGTCATTCATTCTGATGTATAGCATAGGGGTGAGACCAATGTAAGAAGCAATGTAATGAAGGCAGGTAATCTGGTAAATAAGATAAGAGTCATGTTTAATAATAAGAAAAGATTCTGCTGTAATAGGCTGAAATAGACAGTGGTGGCTGGAGTCATGCTGCTGTTTTTGCAGTGAGATCTATTGCATGGGAAATATCTACATCAAAGTCTAAGGGAGTCATGAAATAAGTACTTGTGGTACAAAATGTTTTCCAAACACATTAAAAGTAAAACATTAATTATTATTCAATTGTGTTTGATAAGTAGTTTTTATGGATTTTAATTGTTTATCAGAAAATAGGTTTTTACATGCTGTAAATTATTTCAGTGAGTGAGGTACGAAGAAGGGATCGTCATAAACGCACAATACATCAGAGGAAAGTCTAGAATGTCTGACATTGTGCTAGAAAACATATCTCAGCTGAAGAAGGAAGTAAGATTGCAAAAACGGAAGAGAAAACCCCAGAGTTCCTTCAACAGAAGCATTCATTCATCTGTTTCTTCAGAGGGTGTACAGTTATCTGTGAATGGACAAAAAGTTTTCCAAAGGAAAAAACTTCCTCAAAATACAGATCGCACCACAGGGAAAAAAGCTGACTGTGACAGTGAGAATCAACTGGCGATGCAATTGAAAAATGAAATATTTTCTACAAACCACAGTCATGAAAGAGATATTTTAGGTAAAGTATTTATATTTTTATTTTTTCTTATTACATCTTGTGCTATGAAAGAACTACGATTTCTTAATTGAATGAATTTTGCTTTTGCTAATTACAAAAAAAAATTCAAAATTGCATCAGTTTTTACTTTTATAGCTACTTACTATTAAATGCAGTCCAAACAGCTTAGTTGGCATAGTTACTTATTTTGAACTAGACATATGGGACCAAAATTCTGATTGGCTTGGGTACTTTTTACTTTTGAATTTGAATGTCTGGAACAATCCCCAAAGCCCACTCACCAAACTGCTAAATGATTGTTAGTGGTGGTAGGATGGAGGCACAGCTGACAAGAGCATGACACTGCACATACCATATCTATACTAGTACCAGAGCTATGAATGGAACTGTATGTTCCTTCTTCACCAATCTAGTATATGAGCCAAGGAGAAAAGCTTTAACTTCACCAACATTTAGAAGACTTGATTCTTGGCTGTCCGGGTGGTGCCGTGTCGTGTTCATTGTAGCCGACGTTTCGACCCTCATTCTGGGGTCTTCTTCCAGGCAAAACTGCGTCCTCGATCAGTGAGTGGTCTTGTTTTATAGGCGAGGCCAGCGCCCGTCTGGATGGTTCGATTTGCCCAACCAATCAAAAGGTCCGAGCCGTCACGTGTTTAGTTGGCCTGGTGGGGCGCGGCGCGGTCTGGTGGGAGGCGACACGTGACATGCTCCGTTCGCACCAGCGAGCGCCAGGCGTTGTGTAATTTCAGCCCGTTGTCTTCGTTAATATTGTTTGCACGTCTAGCATTTTCTAATGCCTCCTTTACCCTCCTTGGCCACCATTTATCCTCGCGCACTATCAGGGTGGTATTTTCGAAATCTATGGCGTGATTGGTTTCGGCTGCATGCCGTGCAATGGCGGATTTGTCCAAGTTATTAGATTTATAATCGCTGATGTGCTCGCGCAGCCTTTCACTTATAGTGCGCCCCGTCTCTCCTATGTACATCCGACCACAGGTGCACGGAATCTCATACACCCCGGCAGCCTGTAGTGGAGGCAGTCTGTCCTTGACCTTGGCGAGCTGGTTACTGACCTTGCTGTGCGCTTTGTAGACAGGTTTTACGTCGACTTTTTTAAACAGCTTCCCGATTCTTTCAGTAACTCCACTTATGTAGGGTAAGACAACTACTTGGCGTTCCTGAGAGGTGACTTGATTAGGTGTTGAATTGGTGTCCTTATCTGTCGTGGCTGCATGCAACGCCCGTCTAATACAATGGTTGTGGTAGCCGTTGGACTTGAATGTGTGTTGCAGCGCTTCCAACTCCGTCGTCAAGCTATTTGCGTTACACACTTTCGTCGCTCTTGTACACAAGGTCGTGAGGACGCCTCTTTTTGTCGCTGGATGGTGGTGCGATGCGGCATGCAGATATCTGTTTGTGTGTGTCGACTTCCGGTATACTGAGTGTCCAAGGTTACCGTCGTCACGTTTGGTTACTAGCACGTCTAGGAACGGCAACTGTCCTCGTTCCTCCGTTTCCATAGTGAATTTAATTGTAGGATGTGTTTTATTTATGTAATCCAGGAATTTGTCAAGTGCACTTCTTCCATGGGGCCACACAACAAATGTATCGTCAACAAAACGTAACCACAGATGGAAATTTTGAAAAACGCGTCCCACCCCCCGCCCCCTTCAAAAAATAAGTGATTTATGCTTAACGATAAGGTATTGCATTGCACTGCTAAATGCAGTGACTGTGTAGATGTTCCAACTGTGTTATGTGAATCAGTCATACAGTTATACCTTGATTACAATAATTTTGTCTCTAGGTGGTTGAAAGAGAAGCAATCAGCTATTTGAAAAATAATATTGGTGGTCAGGTAGTAAAGTTGATGGCTAGGTGTATGTAAAGAGTTATATAAAATGTAATAAGAGCTACAAAGTATTTGCAAGAATTGCCAGAAACAGCACAAATATTTCAATGAATTGGTTTAATCGTTATCAGTCTTGTAAACACACTAAGGCAGGTTTCAGTTATGTTCTCATTATACCAGAGATGCATTAATCACGTTAATTTGTTATAGCTCCTTCGAAGATCAAAACTACACATGGAACATTCTGGCACTCGGGATGTCACGAGTGCGATCCCCGTCCGTTATTCAGTTATGGGATTTCCATGGTTTTCCTAAATAACTACAGGAAAATACTGGGATGGTTCCTTCAAAAGCACATGGCCGAATTTCTTTCCATTGCTTGCCCCAATCCTTTCGAGCTTCTATTGATATCTACCTCGACGAGGCTAAAGTCATAAAAAAAACTCGAGAATCTGTAGCCAGAGCTTTTTTATTAGTCTGGATGTTGAAAGTTGGCGTTCCACAATCAGTTGTTACAGGTGAGGGATCTAATTTTATGTCGGCGTTTTTACTCAAGTTTGTAAGTTATTGGGTATTAAAAAAATGCAGACAAGCTTTCACATACAAGGAAATGGTAGGACAGAATCAATTCATAAAACAATAGGGAAAATATTGAGTAACAATGTAAATAAGATGCATGATTATTAGTACTATTGTTTTTCATGTGGCTTATAATACAAGGGCTCATGTTAGTACACGGAGAACTGCATTTGAAATTATTCATTGTCGGGAGATGATGTTATCATTTCAATTATTCAAAACTTCAAAACATATAGATAACCACGAAATATGTAGTCCAGAGAGCAAATTAAAGAAAAATACAAATTAACTAGAAGTCTCGTACAGACTGTGTGCACCTTGTTTGACTTCTCACGAAGTTTTTTTTGTTTTACACTGACTCAAGAGTTTCCTAAGATCCACAACGTTTCATCATCTACTCAATAACATACCAATATTAAATCTAAATATTATACTTACTGAGAAACTAGTTTAGGAAAAACCACACTGGTGGCGGGAGCTTCGTGACGTCACTCCGATTGGTTAACGTGCTCTTCGGTAGCTATTTATAGGTGGCAGTGATTCCAGGCACTATAAAGCCAGAATTACACAGTAAAAGAACTTTGTCCAAGATCTTTTATAAAACATTTTATCATCTTTTACAGTGTAATGCCGACCTAGACAAAGCCACGGAATTATGGCTGAAACGTCAGGTTTCAACAAATTGACGCGGTTCCACTCAGACAACCAAGATAACATTAACAGCGTCAGCGTAATTCTGCGCAACCAACTAGCGTCGGGTCTAACACGATCTGTCAGCCCTGTTTAAACCAGTGCCGGTTGTAGAGAGGGAGGGGGGGGGGATCGAACCTAGGCGCTTGCCCCGGGGGGCAACTTAGGAGAGGGGGGGGGTTGCAAAATCATGTTTGAAGAGGCAGTAAAAAGCAAAATCGTGTGGCGACGACGTTTTTTTTAGCTCTACTGCGCCGATCGGCAACCGAAGAATAGCTCTGTACTGGCCCAGGTGGAAAATTCATGTTTAATCACAAAATATTTTAAGAGAGGGATTTTTCGGAATTCAACCCTTCGAAGGCAAAAAAGTCAATGTTTCAAAAATGAGTGTTTTTTACCAGGAATCATTTATCTCCGTGCATTCCCAACCGAAATCAATAAACGAAGTATCATTTTAAAGATTAAGATCTACTCTTTGGTAACATTATATATTAATAAAGAATTTTTTAGGAATTTGACCCTTAAAGGGCAAAATTATCATTATTTCCCTAACATTTTTTTTTACAGGAACTATTTATCTTCCTTATTATCAATTGAAATCGAGAAATGAGCTATTACTTTATAGATTATGGTTTCCACTTTTACCAGATCATATGTTAAGAAAAGAATTTTTCAGAATTCAACCCTTAAAGGGCAAAAATGACAATATATCTAAAATGCGGTTTTTGTACCACAAACCTTTTTTTTTTTTTTAAATGCTTTACGTCTCTCAACAGCGAGGTCTTTAGAGACGGAAAAGGATGGGGGCAAGGAATGGGAAGGAATTCGGCCATGGCCTTTGTAAGGAAGCATCCCGGCATTTGCCAGGAGTGATTTGGGAAACCATGGAAAACCCAAATCTGGATGCCCGAACGGGGATTCTAACCGCCGTCCTCCCGAATTCGAGGCCAGAACGCTATCCGTTACACCACCACTCTCGGTTTGCCACAAACCATTTATCTCCTTGTATTCCTATCCGAAATCGATAACTGAAGAATCATTAGAAAGATTAAGATCTCCGCTTTGGTGACATCATATATTAGGAAATGAACTTTTCGGAATTCGATCCTTAAATGGCAAAAGTATCAATATTTCTGCAACGCATTTTGGTGTCACGAGACATTTAAATCACTTGATATCTAACCGATGTAGATAAATGAAGTATCATTTTGAAGATTAAGGTCTCCGTCGGGGTCTCATCATATTTTAAGAAAGGAATTTTCCGGTAATCGACGCTAAACAGGCAAAATTAGTATTATTTCTATAACATATTTTTCTTTGACGAACTATTTATTTCCCTTGATATCTACTGGAAATCAAGAAATGAGCTATTATTTTAGAGATTAAGGTTTCTTAAGAATAAAATTTTACCCTTAAAAGGGCAAAAGTAATAACTGTGAAAGTCCCGTGTATGAGACATTTCACTGCCTGGCGGCTAGATAGCAGTAGCACATATCACAGAGATATTAATAAATTGTTTCAGTGGCGTCTACTTTTCTTTTGTACCTATTACACTAAACAAATAAACAATTCAAACAAATGAGACGTTTCTTCTTTCATCCCACAACCTATTCAATGTAATCGCGAAATTTTGGCACGAGTCATCTAGTTATTAGATATGACATTAAGGAGTAAAAATAGGCAAAATAAAGTAGTTTCTTTATTCGTAGTTCACTTATTACTGATATTGTAGGAATTGCACATCTGGCTGAACAGAATAGCATTACTAGATCAGAAACAAACATCCTGCATTTTTTATAAAGTAATTTTGTAATATTCCTTTAACTTGTTTAGTTGTTGTGAAGCCTCTCAATAATGCTGTAATATTTTCAAAAGAAAGTGATGTAATTGCATCAGGTAATTATTGAACAATAGTGATAGACTAGATAACCCGCGCGGAACTTTCGCAAATACAATGAATAGTAGGGTTGGTGGTTTGTAATAGGGCGAAATTACATTTGTATCAACTAGACGACCCATGCGAAAATTTCGCGAATAAATTGCGATGAATAGTGAGGTCGAGTGCTTGTAATATAATGAAAAGTAGAACCGTACTTTTGTAGCAAATTTTTTTTTAGTGTAATAGGTAGGCATCAAAATACTTACAACATATTACGAAACAGTTGGGAAAATTTAAAACACTCTGTATTTACGACAAACTGTCACTAACCTTAACAGAATACAACCAACCTGAACAAAATGCACATAACATATCAACATCTCTGTTATATTTGTTGCTGTGCGAATAAAATGTTTACATTGAAATTGTATAGCAAAACGAAAGTGTTTCCATAACAGAAAAAAATTTCCGAAAAGCTACTTATTCAATAGAAAAAAGTTTATTGACATCTCTGTGATATCTGCTGCTGCAATCTAGGGATCTGATCTTTCTCATACGCGCTACCACTTTAAGGACCAAATTCAGAAAAATTCTTTCTTAATTTATGATTTTACCTAACTGGAGATCTTAATCTTTAAAACGATATGATATTTATCGATTTCGGCTAGGTATCGAAGTAGATAAATAGCCTTCAATTCTTTTTTTTAAAAAAAAAAAAAAAAAAAAAAAAAAAACACGCTGTAGAAATAATATTTATACTTTTGCCCTTTAATGGTAGAATTAAAAAATATCTTTTATAAAATATGATGTGACCAAAGCAGCCACCTTGGTCTTTAAAATGATATCTCATTTATCGATTTCGGTTAGTTATCAAGGGAGGCGGAAAAAACTAGAAATGATGATATTTTTGCCCCTTAAGGGTTGAATTTGGAGAAAGTTTTTTCTTAAAATATGATGTGACCAAGGTGGATTATTTAATATTTAAAACGATACCTCATTTATTAATTTCGGTTAAGTATCAAGGGAAATAAATAGCTCGTGACAGAAACATGCGTTGTAGAAATATTAATACTTTTTCCCTCTAAGGTTAGAATTTTAAAAAATTTCTTTCTTAAAATGTGGTGCAACAGAACCGAAGACCTTACGAAGACGTCAATCTTTAAAATGATACCTCTTTTATACAATTTGTTTAATTTTCAAGGGAGATAAATGACTCGAAGACGCAAAAACCGCATTTTAGAAATACTGACATTTATGCCCTTTAAGAGTTCAATTCAGCAAAATTAATTTCTTAAAACGTGATGTTACCACAGCGGATACCTTAGTTTTTTGAATGATAACACATTTATCTATTTCGGTTAGGTATTAATCGATATAAATGGCTCGTGACACAAAATTGCGTTGTAGAACCATTTATACTATTTCCCATTAAGGATTAAATTTTAAAAAAAATCTGTCTCAATATATGATGTCACCAAAGCTGAGTCATTAACTCTTCATATTCCTACTCGATTTATCGATTTTGGTTAGATATGCAGGGAGATAAATGGCTAGAGACACAAAAACGCATTTTAGAAAAACTGACATTTTTCCCCTTCAAGGGGTGAATTACGAAAAATTCCTTTCTTAAAATACAATGTTACCTCCGCGGAGACCTTAATATTTAATATGATACTTCATTTATCTATATCGGTTAGATATCAGGAGAGATAAATGGTTCGTGACACAAAAATGGGTCATGGAAAAATTTATACATTTATACTTTTTTCCTTTAAGGGTTCAATTCCAAAAACATTCTTTCTTAATATATCGATGTCACAAATCTGAGACATTACTCCTCATAATCCTAATTCATTTATCGATTTTGGTTAGATATCCTTGGAGATAAATGGTTCGAGACACAAAAAACGCATTTTAGAAAAATTGCATTTTTGTCCTTATGGATCGAATTACGATAAATTCCTTTCTTAAAATATAATGTTACCTCGGCGGAGACCTTAGTATTTAATATGATATTTCATTTATCTATATCGGTTAGATGTCAAGAAATATAAATAGCTTGTAAGACAAAAATGCGTTGTAGAACCATTTATACTTTTCCCCTTTAAGCGTTGAATTCCAAAAAACTTCTTTCTTAAAATATGCGTCACCAAAGCTTAGGACATTACTCTTCAGACTCTTAATTGATTTATCGATTTTGGTTAGATTTCCAGGGAGATAAATGGCTGGAGGTACAAAAAACACATTTGAGAAAAATTGTTATTTTTGCTCTCTAAGGGTGGAATTAGGAAAATTCATTTCTTAAATATATAATGTTACCACGGCGGAGACCTTAGTCTTTAATGTGATAATTCATTTATCTATATCGGTTAGATATGAAGTGAGATAAATGGCTCG
Source organism: Vandiemenella viatica (assembly GCA_031002005.1). NCBI lineage: Eukaryota > Metazoa > Arthropoda > Insecta > Orthoptera > Morabidae > Vandiemenella > Vandiemenella viatica. Next base: position 182,475,473 of record JARYHS010008074.1, read on the forward strand.
TGACACAAAAACGCATTGCAAAAATCTTGATACTTTTGACCTTTAAGTGTCGAATCCAAAAAAAGTTTGTCTTAGTATATGACACCACTAAAGCGGAGTTCTTATTCTTTAAAATGATACTTTATTATAGGATTTCAGATAAGTATCCAGGGAGATAAATGACTCATAACACAGAAAACAGCATTTTAGACATATTGACATATTTGCCCTTTAAGGGTCGAATTCCGAAAACTTTCTTTCTTAAAATATGATATGACCAAAGTAGATACCATAAGCTTTAAAATGACACCTCATTAATTGATTTCGGTAAGTAATGAAGTAAAGATACAGGCTTGTAACAAAAAATACCTTATAGAACTAATATATATGATTGTTTATTGGTTTAGTGTAATAGGTGTAGGCTTATAACTAAAGTCGACGCCAATGAAACAGTTTATAAATATCTGTGTGATTTGTGCTTCTGCTATCTAAGGACTTGGCTCTTAACTGTCTTATATGCGCGATTTTCACAGTTATTATTTTTGTCCTTTAAGGGTCAAATTCCGAAAAATTTCGTTCTTAATTTATAATGTTACCTAAGTGGAGACATAATTTCCTAAATAATACCTGATTTATCGATTTTGGTTAGGTATCAACGGAGATCAATGGCAGATAATAAAAACTAAAAAAAAAAAACAATAAAAAAATTGAAATAATGATACTTTTTCCCTTTCAGGTTCAAATTCCGAAAAATTCTTTTGATGTGGCCACAGCAGAGACATTAATCTTTAAAATAATGTCTCATTTATCTATTTACATTAGGTATCAAGGAAGGTAAATGGCTCATTACAAATATATATATATATATATATATATATATATATATGCACTTACAACTGCAGGTCTCTTAAAGGAGAATCCCGACTTACAGAGTTGGAAGACGAGCTCCAAAAAATCAAATGGAGTATAGTGGGCCTCAGTGAGGTTAGACGTCCAGAGGAAGAATGTATCGAACTTAAATCAGGCCACATCTTGTACCATTACGGAAACTCCTTGGGAAAGCTAAATGGAGTGGGCTTCCTGATAAACCGTAGTGTGAAAAATAAGGTTAAACTAATAGAAGGTATTTCAGATCGAGCAGCAAGAGTAGTGTTACAACTATCAAATCGCTACAAAATACAAATACTGCAGGTATATGCTCCAACATCCTCGCACTCAGATGATGAAGTAGAGTCTTTCTACGAAGATGTCACGACACTGCATGACAGAGGCAAAGACTGCCATTTCCAGATTATCATGGGAGACTTCAATGCTATTGTAGGCACCAGGAAACAAGGAGACACTGTGGTCGATAAGTTCGGAATACAAACTAGGAATGACAGAGGGGAACGACTTGTGCAGTTTGCAGAGCACACAAAAATGCACGTCATGAACACATTTTTTAAAAAACATCAAAGTCGAAAGTGGACATGGAGAAGTCCAGATCATAAAACTAAAAATGAAATAGACTACATCCTGTCCAATAGCCGACATTTTGTTCAAGACGTCACTGTTCTAAATCAATTCAACACCGGAAGTGATCACAGGCTGGTCCGAGCGAAACTTAGTATCTGCATAAAACAGGAAAGGCGAAAGCTAATAAAAGGAACCAATAAAACATCAGTAAATATAATCAATCTCACTGAAAAGAAAGAAATTTTTCAACGCACACTATCGGAGAAACTAGCTACCACCGCCAATGGAAATTTAGCTTCAACTATTAACACATTAGCCATAGAAATTGCAGGAACTGCTAAAACCACCAAATTAAGTAAAATTAGCAATAATACAAAAACTCTCCTGAATAAACGGAGGAATATGAAAGTAAAACCTGAAAAAAACCTAATTGAATATGCTGAACTGTGCAAGACCATTAGAAAAGAAATAACATCAAGAAATATAACGAAAACCTGGTCAGATCAGTTATAGAGAACAAGAAAGGCTATAAGAAAGCAAAACAAAGATTAATGATAGGAAAGAAACAAATAACAGCTTTAGATGATGATAATGAGCGTATTACAGACAAAACGGCAGTATTGGTTCATATCAGGAACTTCTATCAGTCCTTATACAGCAAGCAAGATGAAAATCCTTTAATGACATCAAGCCCAGACTCACCAATTCCTGAAGTCCTCCCATATGAAGTTAGAAGGGCAGTGAACGAAATGAAAAAAGGATCAGCTAGTGGTTATGACGGCCTGTCTATTGACGTACTCCAATTGACTGGAGAAGAAACTTACAGACACCTAGCTAAGGTGTTTTCACAATGCCTCGAAGAGAGAAATATCCCATCCAGCTGGAACAAAGCAATGATTGTGTTGCTATACAAAAAGGGCAGTCGTTACAATATTAAAAACTACCGCCCCATCAGCCTTCTTCCTGTCATATACAAAGTGTTTACAAAGGTCATCAATAACCGCATCAGTTCCACCTTGGACACAGCGCAACCAATTGAACAGGCTGGTTTTAGGTCAGGATTCAGCACAGTAGATCACATCCAAGTCATCAACGAAGTAATAAGTCGAGCAAATGAATACCAGATGCCCCTCTGTTTGGCCTTTATCGATTTTGAAAAAGCTTTTGATTCAGTCCATCACTATGCAATCATGCAAGCCCTTTTAGAACAAGGAGTAAATCCCGGCTATATTGACTTACTGTACAACATCTACACCACTTCCACTGCTTTTGTCAACATCGCTGAAGTCACCAAAGAGTTCCCAGTAGAAAGAGGGGTAAAACAAGGAGACTCTATATCCCCCAAGCTATTCACATCAGTCCTAGAGTTGGCAATGTCAAAAATCCAATGGCAAAACCGAGGTTTGAGAATAAATGGAAGAAATCTCAACAACTTAAGATTCGCTGATGATATAGTTTTACTCTCAAACAGTCTGGAAGAGCTCAAAGAACTGATAAATGAACTAGAGACAGCGTGCAGTGAAGTGGGCCTTAAAATAAATATATCAAAAAGCAAAATCATGCAAAACAAATGGGCAGAAAAAGATAAAGACAAGGCGGACATGAAAGATTCTGGTATTGAGTTCGTAGATCAGTACATCTATCTTGGCCAACTGATCAATATGAATGGTGACTCAAAGCCTGAGATCTACAGACGGATAAAGCTGGGCTGGAGAGCATATGGAATAAATTCCATAGTTTTTAAATCGAACATGCCAATACATCTTAAAAAACAGGTATTTGAACAATGTGTATTACCGGTCCTCACATATGCCTGCCAGACTTGGACCCTAAATAGTCACACGAAGCAAAAACTGAGAACTGCCCAGCGAAGTATGGAAAGAGCAATGCTAGGGTTTACAAGAAGAGACAGGAAAAGGGCTGTGCACATCCGTTCAATAACTAAAGTAACAGATATCTTAAAAAGAGTCATGACCCAAAAATGGCAATGGGCCGGTCATGTTGCTCGCAAAAGAGATGAAAGATGGACTACGGTAGTGCTGGACTGGATACCGAGAAACCTGAAAAGAGCAAGAGGAAGACCCCCGGATCGCTGGGATAAGGATATACGTCGAGTTACAGGCGTGAACTGGAAGAGGGTGGCTCAGGATCGATCGGCCTGGAAAGAACTACAGCAACACTATGTAGAATTAAATTCTAATATATAGCTCATTAGGCTTAAAGAGGCTACATCCTGAAAAAAGGATCGATATAGCTGCAATAATAATAATAATAATATATATATATATATATGTATGTATGCATGCAGTACGGAAATAATTATACAGTTGTCCTTAAAGGGTCAAATTCCGAAAAATTCTTTTGGGTCTCCAGTGTAGTGCTTAATCTTTAAAATGGTACGTCATTTATCTTTATCAGTTATATATGAAGGGAGATAAATGGCTCATGAAACAGAAACATGTTGTACAAATATTGATACTTTTGCCCTTTAAGGGTAAAATTCCTAACAATTCCTATATTAAAATATGATTGGACCAAAGTAGAGACCTTGATCTTCAAAATAATACCTTATTTCTTGATTTTGGTTGGATATCAAAAGATATAAATAGCTCGTGACAAATAATTATGTTGCAGAAATAATGATGCCTTTGCCCTTTTAGGGTAAAATTCCAAAAAATTCTTATCTTAACATATATTGTGACCATAGCGGAGTCCTTAATCTTTAATATGGTACCTCATTATCAATATCGGTTAGATATGAAAGGAGATAAATGGCTCAGTGACACAAATATGATACTTTTCCCCTTTAAGAGCTGAATTCCGAAAAATTCCTTTTTTTAATATATGATGTCACCAAAGCGGAGATTTTAAGCTTTAAAATGATACATCATTTATCGATTTCGGTTAGTAATACAGTAAGATAAATGGTTCGTAGTACCAAAAAAACAGCATTTTAGAAATATATGCATTTTTCCCCTTTAAGCGTCAAATTTGTAAAAATTAATTTCATAAAATATGATGTGACTAAAGCGGAAAGCTTAATCTTTAAAATGATACCTCATTTATCGATTTCTGTTAGGTTCAGAGGGAGATAATGGCTTGTGAGAAAAAAGACATTATAGAAATAATATATACTAGACGACCCGTGCGAAAATTTCGCGAAAAAATGCGATGAATAGTGAGGTTGATATAATGTCACCAAGTTCAGTCATTACTCTTCATACTTCTACTTCATTTATCGATTTTGGTTAGAAATCCAGGGAGATAAATGGCTCGAAACACAAAAAAACAGTATTTTAGAAATATTTACATTTTTGCGCTTTATGGGTCGAATTACGAAAAATTCCTTTCTTAAAAGAATTAAAGACTTCTGTTATTGTTCCAAGTGCCAAAGTGAAAGGTAGTGCTAAATGTAGTGATCTTAGACCTATAAATAATTTATCATTAATAGAAAAAATAACAGAATCTGTGGTATATGAAGTGTTACTAAATTATATTAAGGAAAATGATCTTTTAACAGACTGTCAGTCTGGGTTCAGAGAAAAACATAGTACAGAGACAGCAATTCAATTAGTAATGGAAAATTGGTTAAACTTAATAGATAAGGGAGAGGCAATAGTAGCTATATTCCTCGACTACAAAAGAGCTTTTGAGACTGTTGACAGAAATTTATTGTTACAAAAATTAAATAAATTGTATAATATACAAAGGGATGTATATGAATGGTTGAAAGACTATTTGACAGGCAGGTACCAAAAGGTGAAATTTAATGACATTGTTTCTGAGGAAAGAGAAGTAAAGCATGGAGTGCCACAGGGAAGTAAATTGGGACCACTATTGTTCACTCTGTACATAAATGATCTTCCAGGGATACTTAAATATTGTAAATTACATATGTTTGCAGATGATACTTTGATTTTCTTCCATGGAAAGAGTGTGTCTGATATAGTGAAAATTATGAGCTAAAAGGTGTTAGTAAATGGGCTACAGTATAATTCACTAAGTTTGAATGTTTCAAAAACAAAATGTATGATAATGGGGAAGCATAGAGCAAGAAAAGAGGCAGAAGAAATAGAGTCAGTTTTAATAAATGGAACCAAAATAAATTGGGTCCAACAGTATAAGTATCTAGGAATAATTATTGATAACAAACTAAATTTTGAAGCTCATGTGGATTTTGTAAATAAAAAAGTTGCAAGAAAGGTTAATTTAATATATAAGTCAAGAAATATATTGTCTAGAACAGGAAAGGAACTATTGTTTAAGACAATTGTGATGCCACATATAAGATACTGCTCCACAGTGCTTATAATGGCAAGTAAGACAGAAATCAGTAAATTGTAAACAAATATTAATAAGGGAATCAGAGCAGTTTTAAATAAAAGACGTACAGAAAATGTGAGCAATATGCTTAAAATATTGGGTTATTTATATATTGTAAAAGAAATAGTAAGAGATGTGTTAACATTTATATTTAGACTGCAAAATAATGTCTTACCCAAGTATTTAAGCAGATTGGTACAAAAAAATTGTGATGTTCATAATTATGGGACTAGACAGGTTAATCATTTTCATGTGACTCATAAACAAGGTGCTAAGGCACAAAAGACTTTTTCATAAAGGAATAGTTATATATAATAAATTGCCGCAAGAAATAAAGGATTCTGTATATGTTGGAAGATTTAGAGAAAAGGTGGGTTAATGGCTGGAAAGCTGTGTGGCTTTGTAAAAATTATTATATTGTGGTATTTTTTGTTTGTTTTGTTTTTGTTATTATATAGTGTACATATAATTTTGTTAAATGTATTAGCCACAGGCTACTTGTCAATAAATAATAATAATAAAAATATAATGTTACCACCGCGGAGACCTTAATCTTTATATATAAAGATGAATGTATGTTTGTTTGTTTGTTCTTCATACAAATCCACAGTTTTCATCCGATCTCGATGAAACTTTGCACACTTATCCTTTGAAACAAGGAGAAAAATACTGTCTACATTTTGTTGAAAAATTATCTGTATAAATAACACATTTTGTCTCATAAATTCCAAATACGGCGATAGACACGTTGGATATGCACGTCTCCGTACCATATTTCCGTAAAGTGGGCTGGTAGCTCAGTGGCTAAAGCGCTTGCTTACTAACGTCGTGGTCTCCGGTTCAAATCTCCGTGGGGGCTAAGATTTTTAAAAATTGTTTTTCATCGTAAGAGTCAGGCCTGGGCTGTAGGTTATTCGGATTGAACGTTAAACTGTAGATATTAGAAAGTTAGGGGTGCAATGTGAAGCAAATCGTAGGTAGTCTTGCAATGGTGTAGGTGTACACTTTTTTACGTTATAATGATCCCTCAGGTGTTGTTCGCAGTCAGTGTGTGAGTGTGAACCGCAGTAATATTATTTATAAGTACGGAAGTTACGTTTTGACGACTAAATGGCTATATCGTTGTGATGTAATTTTATAAGGAAATCGGTATGAAGGGCACAGGATATTTTTTCCAGCATGATTAACATTTGTAGTCACGAAACTTTGAGACCTTATCGAATGGTGACAGAAATATGTTGGAAATTGATTCTCTTCATGAGACAGGTTCGATGGTACAATGATATAGTGTTAGCTTTCCTGTCATATTATTCCGACTCGATATTGTTTGGGACCAATCCTTCGTTACCAACAACTTTCTATATTTAATTCTGGCAAAAAAATTCTTAATCCACGCGTACGAAGTCGCGGGTACGGGCTAGTATTTAATATGATACCTCATTTATCTATATCAGTTAGATATTAAGGGAGACAAATGGCTCGTGACACAAAAACGAATTGCAAAAATATTAATACTTTTGCCCTTTAAGGGTTGAATTCCGAAAAATTTCTGTCTTAAAATATGACGTCACTAAATTGGATATCTTAATCTTTAAAATGATACTTCATTAAACGATCTCAGATAGGTATCCAGGGAGATATTTGCTCATAACACAGAAAACAGCATTTTAGAAATATTGACATTTTCGTCCTTTAAGGGCCGAATTCCGAAAACTTCATTTCTTAAAATATGATGTGACCAAAGGGAAGACCATAAGCTTTAAACTGACACCTCATTCATTGATTTCGGTAACGTATGAAGGAAGATACAGGCTTGTGACAAAAAAATACCTTATAGAAATAATATATATGATTATTCTGGGTTTTAAACTGTAATGATCAATATAATAAGATATATAGTATATTCAGTAAACTTGAAAAACTCAATAAATAAAATCTTTCACGTAGGTAATGATTTAGTCATAAGTTCAGTTTCTTTGCATCTTAAAATAAATTATGCTGCCAAGGGCATAGCCATGATTAGCTTCAGGGTGGGCCAAAAAGAAGGGAACTCAATTAAAACTCTGTTCACTTATTTAAGCACTGTTGTGCGACGGTTCTGGCTAAATTTTGACAAAATTTGTTTGTTGCTTTCAGATCCTTCTTCTCATACATATTAATGATAAAAAAAACTCAGCAAGCCAATTTTTTAAAAATGTTGACTGCAACCAAGTTTTCATCCTGCGCAAGGTGCTGAAGGCTCTTTCGATACTTCATGTTGTGTGGGGCTGTCAAAATGAAATGAGTATCGTCTATTTAATGACTGGATAGAACATATGTGTTTCTTTTATTAGTGAAGTTAGTTCCATTTCCTTCAGGTCACCTTTCAAGATTTTTTTTCACAGTTTTTTTCCAAACAATTTTTGCATGTCATCTCCAGTATAATGTTTGGCTGTAACTGTAGCAGCGAGTAAGTGGGTAGGTTCTCCTCAGAAAATCGTTGTTCTGAAGATATTATTAGAGAATCTGTGTATAGAAATACCAATTTCAGTAGAGGGGGGAGGATGATCCCGTGCCATTTCTGGAATTCCTCAGTTTCGGCCAAGGAAAAGCATTGGTGGGCTTATGAATCAGGTAACTGACTGTTGATGGAGGGAGAATTCGGGAGACTTGAACGCACCAACGGGGAACTAGAGGGGCGTACCCAATGATGTAAAGGCCCCAGGCATATAGTCTGTCTCTGTCTAGCGAAGAAATTCCCATGACGTCATTGCCTAACTCTACTCAGGTTTGCTACATGTCTTTCTCCAGGGCATGTGTAACGTCAACACACTGGTTCGCGGCCCGTTATTTATACAGCGCGCACTAGGCGAAAGCGGTAAAAGAATGCCGCCTAACAAGGGAGTTGGTACAGGAAGTCAGCCATTAGCGATCCACAAATACCTCAAAAGATCGCGCGCAGACCAAGCACGCACGAGGCAACTCCGGTTATTTCAGATACCGGTGTCTCAATAGGATTTCGTCACCTGATAAAAGGATTCGCCTGGTTTCACAGCGCTGGCACACAGAAATATTTCAGTTCCCAACGAAGCACTCTTAAATATTGTCTTTTGTTCAAGAAGAATTTGACCGAGGTATAAATAATAATGTTCAAACAAAGGTCGAATATCCACCCAGCTTACTATTTACCAACATGTTCCAAAACACTCAGAAATTAGGGGATACAGGCTTTTGTGTCTACTCCATAGATAAACTTGGATCTTTACCTTACAAATTATGTGGTAGACTGGCGAATCATTTCGCTTTCGCTCTGCCACGTCCCGAAGGGTACATATAATTTGTGGGTAAGACTCTTGTCATGTGAGTGGTAGTACTTGCAATGGAAACTCTCAGTAATGGTATATACATATGTTCACACGATTTACATCAAGTTTCTGTACAGCAATAACATTCTTAACCCCCTTTAACTCCTTCATCAACAATAACTCCCATTATGTGGTTCTACTAATTGACTTCCGCCTTACGTTGCTTCAATGGCTTTCTACCACCTGTTATAGTGACTGCTGTTGGCGTAGACATCTGACTGCCCCTATTGTAGTCTGCGGCTCGCCCCTAAGTCTATCCTCGCCTAGCTCCATCACTCCATAGCTGTCAAAGACGATGTCCCCGCAAGAGAGAGAGAGCGACCGACGAAGTTCGACCTCTCTGCTTGTACACCTGTTTTTTTTTAGCTGCTCCCCTCCATGGATACAACGGTGGGGAGGACCTCCAGCCAACTGAGGTGATTGCTTCCCCACCATCTTCTTCCGAGTGCCATCATGCTCCAGCTTAATTCTGCTAACACTTTGACCTGCTTTACAGTCATTGCTATCTGTGTAGCCACATTCCATTGCCTGTAACTGTTGTCTTTAGCTGATGCAACTGCCCTGGATATAGCTGTCGCAGTATGCAATCAACTCTTGCCCAGCTTTAGTAACTTTACCCAAAAATTCCCTAGAAGGCCGCTACAATTACAACCTCCGCTAAAATCGTTTGTCTGATATAATAATAAAAAACAGAAACGGAAGCTGTTATTACGAGGTGAATAAAGTTATTACATGTCAAATTTTGGTAGTAAGCCTAAGGACTAAGAAACTCTTGAAGTAGCCAGATTCCTCGTAAATATTACGTATTTTCAAAACAAAAATCAACAATTTTTTTTTTTTCACGTCGAGCTTGAGGTATTCTAATTGAACAAAAACTTTGAAACAGACGATTCGAAAGTATAACTTCTTCGTTTAAAAAAATTAAGGGACTAAATGAAGAAACCAGTGTAACTGAGATATGTATAATGGTAGAACATCGAGGAGGATGTCTTTGAGAAGGTGAAATCATGAAATAAACTTGCATTCGTCAAAGAGAGAACTTATCAATATCACTAACAAACAAGAAATTACTTCTAAGTACGTACCTCTTGTAGACATATCTGTTCCCATACCACTGTGTCACATATTATCAACCAATACAGTACGATAACACTCCATATACGTTATTCCCTTTGTAATTCGTATCCTAGAATTAGAATATTCCATACAGTTCAAATAGATCAAGAAACACATGTTAATATTCCGTTTTCTATCACTAGTATAGTGAATAACGGTCCCTAAAATTAATTTTTAGATGTTAAGTTTTACTGTTTGAAGTTCCCCGTCAGCTTATTCCAGTCCCTTGCTTCATTGCCTACAAGCAATAACTAAACACTCCATTATGCCTAACTTCATGTTCCTCTCTTGCCTTCCACATAGAACTCTTAATTAAAAGTTCATTCACCGACAAGGACACGGAAAACATACTATCTTTTCCACATCGTGTTGATTTAGAGATGGATTGATTAAAGGATAGTTGGATGGTTTCTTAAATTAACAGTAATTAATAGCATTAGTGACAACTCACGAATTTAGGCTACATTTCCAATATGCTAAAATATTTATGATATCAGAGGCAACAATGTTTCTGAAGCTAAAACGAATGGTATGCACAGCAAAGAGCCAGCCAAATTTTAATCTCAAACAGATTTTCTATGGCTCTATGCGTTGACGTCGAGGCCATTAGAGGTGGGAAAGGACTGGAGGCAAGGAACGGGAAGGAATTCGGTCATGGACTTTTGAAGGAAGCATCCCGGCATTCACCTGAAGTGATTTGAGGAAACCATGGAAACCTAAATATGGATGTCCTGACGGGGATTCGAACCCTCGTCCTCCCGAATGCGAGGCCAGAGCGTTAGCGTTCACACTCCATGCTCGATGAAACCTTTCAGATATATCTCCAACAATTTTCATATAAACTAAACATCTCGCTGTGTATTTCTGCCCCTAGACACAAGTAATTTAAGAATATTACATCTTATTATGGAGATGTTAAAAATGAAATTATATGGGTGTATGAAATCAAAGTGAAAAAATTAACAAGTATGAGCTATCGCTTCCCTCTGTTTAAACATGTGTGAAGGGAGCAAGAGCCAACTCACAGTTACTTGATGTTTGGCCCATTATTCGCGAAAAAAAGTCTCAATAAATTTGAACGTGGACCACAAACAGTAGAACCGTACTCTACATGAGAGTGTTTAATTTAGTACGCTATACTGGTTTCGCGTCTCGATCATTACGGCTAGCGCACTTGGATGCGAGATGCTGGGTTGGTAAGAATTTCACAAAATGTCAACAACTGCAATAATTCGAAAAAAGTGTTGACACAGATAACTTTCTAGGCGTATTCTCGTACGCTCGCGATAGAACTAATGCCCCGATATCTATTTCCATAGCTGTCTACTTATATTTTAAGCACAGTCTCAGTTTCAAACCTTTTATTGTTTGAGATGGTCCTTGTTATCATATTCTAGCTCCTATCCCCATTGTCTGTAAGTAATAATTGTTCACGCCTTTATGCCTAAAATCTGTACTGTTTGATGGTCATAATCCTCTCTTGCCTCCCGATTAGTGGCCCTGATTCTTCACTCAGTGTTCATTCATTACCTTGCTCTTTATGAAATTCCACACCACAGCATGTACACCTTTTACAGTTGCTAATGGTAGTGAGACCGGAAACAATTTTATATGGCCAAATAATCTCTGTCTAATACATTACTGCCAATACAAGAGTAATGATGTAGATGTACTGCCATGCTCATATTAATCCGAACGGCCTGAATTTCACATCGCTACATTTCCTCCTGGGACTTATTCAACCCATTATACACATCTACCAAGACAGTACTATACCCGGTAGGTGGTACAATCACGTTAATATCAAAAATTGAGACTCACCCACCTCACAAAAAAAGTGACATATTTTAACATATTCGTTATACAAACGAAATTATGGATTATATTTCGTTAAGAAAAGAATTGTGCAGACATTGAATATACTTCATTTTAGTTTTTTAAAACATTCAAGAGAAATTAAGTGTCCATACGGAACATAAAAAGTTAACGTTTTCAAACAAAAAGTTAATTTTGAACAAACGCTAGGCTCAAAAGAAAGGAAGAGGTTATACCGATCGTCTGTCACTTAAAATAACTAATCATAAAATCCGTATTTGCGATGTAAGGATAGTTTTAGGTGAGTTTGTTGACAAATAGTTTGCAGATTTTTCAAGTTAGTTAATTTTACAGTGTGCTATGAAGACAAGTTGCTACTACATTTGAACTTATTTTAGAAACATACGGAAAAACTTATAACTAAATTACTGTTGTCGGCGACATGAGATATCGTCAACGCAGTCTGATTTGACAGTATTTTAGCGTAAAAAAAATCTTATTTCCACCTACCATGCTGCTTAAGGAGAAATTAATAATTCCAGGATGACTGTAGCTTAACATATTGTATGATGACTGTAATTCTTATGAACTTTTCACCCTAGAGGCGAGTCTTTTGGTACGAATAGAACTCCCACTTGCCAATGGACACAGAGAGCACTTTCATAAAGCCAATTTAAGGAAGAATGACAGGTATTTCCTTGTTCAGTCTTGATGACGTTTGAGATTAGAAATTATTTTAAAACCATTCTCTGTAACACATAATTATTACCTATATGAAGACACTTTGTGTTTTATACATATGTGTTACGTATTTTCCAACAAGTGAAAAGGAAATAAAAAACGAAAAATATAGAACTTGTAGCTGGCTAGAACTCACGAGCATTGGTTCACCACTCCTCGGCTTTACCACATAGCTGCGTCAGCTTTTAGGACAAAGCACCCCGTCCAACATGTAAGCGAAGTAAATATATATAAAGAAAGAAACTTTCGTGATTATTGACAATCTGTATAAAGAATCAAACTGTTATAAAGGAAGAAATCAATTATATAAAGGTATAATACGTCAAACAGGAGGAAAACGGAAATGTGTCTTTACTTTTGATAACGTCTACTTGCTATGAGACATTATTCCCTGAACACGGAAATCTCTTCAGCACAGCTAGAAGGCAAACAATTTGACAATGTTGCAGGAAATTTGACATCGCTGTATGAGGAAATAAATCTTATGTTTCCTTTTACCGGCCTCTATAACACGTAAAATAAATGATTTCTCACCAGCACATTACTTCAAAAGTATATTTTTTTTTGTCTTCAATTATCCAACTTAAATAATCAGGCAGATATATAAAAATACAGTGGGAATCCATGTTTATTGTACGAAGGAAATCCCGAAAGTAAGGTCTCCAAACCAATTATAGATTCAAAATAAATTTATTTTCTGTAATATATTCATCATTTTAAATGATGAAAGTTATCTATTTTTCTATATAATCACCTTTTTTGCCGAAGCAAAACAATGCAATGTGACAGATTGTAATGACTGAGTGTGATGGGATAAGCAGTGACACTCTGGCCTCGCATTTGGGAGGATACACATTCGGCTCCCTGTCCGGCCATCCTGATTTGGGTTTTCTCTGGTTTCCCCAAATCACTCTAGATGAATGCTGGGATGGATGTTTTAAAAGACCATGGCCGAAATCCTTTCCTTCCTTGTCCCCAGTCCGTCACCCCGACGTTGACGAGGCGTTAAGCCATAAGCTAAAAAAAGCTGTATCTGGTATGTTCTTCGAAAATAGCCACTCTTTCAAAAATTCCAGAGATGAGTGCTAGAAATCGTTAGTTATGAAGAGTGAACTTCCTGGCATCAGAATACTGCAGAAGGAAATCGTTGTTTCAGCTGTATGGGATAAACCAAATGCGTAAACAGTATTTCTGCCTTCCATTCTAACTTCGTAATAACTTCTAAATATAAATCCTAATGACATTGCATAAAATCCCTCTAATAAGTTTTTGTCTTATTATCGATCGCGACATCTTATTGTTAGACCAACATTCACCACATCAAAAACAGTTCTATCACATTCATTGCTTAAGAGTCGGTATCGGGAACTTAATCCTTGATGTTTTTCAAATCATCTGAAAAATCACTAATGAAGGCGACGATATCAGTGACTGATATGGATTTAGGTCAAATAACTGCATTACATTAAAATGGGTATTTATATAGTGTGTTATCATGGATTTAAATTTACCATGGATTTAAATGAACAATAGAACACAGAATAACACTTCGGCAAAGGAAAAATGGAAAAGGGAAACGAACAACAATAGTTGACGATAGGTTTATTTGCAATCTTGTAGAAGTGGGCAACATTTCGTGGGAATCCACGTACCGGCAGATTATTTAAATACCTACTTTCACGTTCGTAGCTACGTATTCTAAGTTTCTATTCACAGAACTTAGTTTTATTGCGATGAAAAACTTTTACGGAAGCAGACGGCTGTAATCAGTTTTGATATGTCCTATATAAAATGAGTTCTGTTAAACTCAGGGAAGTTATCAACCACAATGCGAAACATGATCATGAAGTATCTGAAATCTTAGTAAACATACAATGAAATAACATTGAAATTAAGCCCTAGAAATGTTTGAAAAGAATCATCCGCAGAAATTACAGAAGTCAAATAATAACTTTCTTTCAGTGAGAAAACTATTTTAAACAAGTGATAATGAAGATTTTTATCATTACACATCTTATAGACGTTATAATATTACTCACAGCCAGACTCACTGCTTTAAATGGAAACCAAGTTCCGAGTGGTCAAATGCTCTGCGTAAACTTACAATTTCCTCCTTTAACTATAACTGCTGTTCTACAAACCAACTGCAGAGAATAATAGTGCTGAACTATAAAATTTTGAAACAGTTTGCAGTTTAGTCCTTGATCGCAGGGTCTCCTTTTCAGCTGACACATAATTGGCTATTTGACTGTTTTTAGAAAACTGTCTTAAATTGTTTATTGGTTCACGTTATTCACAGGATACTTTTTATTTTTTGAATAAAGTGCTTACTTCCTGCAAAATTCATTGTTAAAGTTGGAAGTTTTTAAACGCCCGCCAAAACGCTGCTTCGCTACCTGTTGCATGTCAACGACGCCCGTGACGTCAGCTGCTCCGAAGCACGGCCATCTCGTTGGCCGTATCCGTAAAGGATCTCTAAGTGACGTGTTGTTTGTTGGCTAAATATGTGTGCAAATTTTTTAAAATATGGATTATAAATACTGTGCAGTGCCGCAGTGCACAAACACTACTATTAAAAAACCCCAAAAACTGTTTGTCAGTGTTCCAAAAGTAGTTAAACTACGAAAAAAGTGACTGCAGCTCGCACGCAGGAATCCAGATGATATTTCGATTAAAACAAACATCTTCTTCTGTGAGGATCATTTTAATGTAAGTAAACGGTCCACATTCTATCATATTTTACATTCTGACGGTGCTGTTAAAACTCTAGGTTTCTGTGCGCATTCAATGTTGTTTTAATCGTAGTGTTATCCAATTTTCAAATTCAATTCGAATGCGGGCAGTATTATTTATTCATGCCTACATGCCGACTTAATAAGGAGTGATACAGTGTTTTCTAAGATTTGTTTTTTATATCAAGTAAACCGAGAAGTGGTGTCACAATAAAACTGCATTATTTAAGTGAAAAATATTTTGATACATAGCCTATGATCCCCGGACTAAAGATTTTAATACGAAACGTCATTTTTGTAATATGTTTTAATCTACGGTAGAGGTTAGCATTTACTGTTACTACAGTATTTTATTCAAAAGCATTGTTTCAGACTAAAATATATCTGGCATTATTGTATTTCCCAAAATTCTTTTATTTTTTTCATTTATTATGAATAATTAGGTATTTGACTATTTTTTGAAAATGGTTTTAAATAGTTTATTGATACACGTTATTTATTAGCTTAAATAGGAAAAAAAGTCGCTTCAACTTGCTCATAGAAACCCAGACGACATTGCGACAAAGTCGCATATCATTTACTGTATAATTTGCACCATAATTTTTTTGAGATAATGTAGTACGCTGTTTAAGGCGAGTATCAGTAAAGTTAGGGTTCTTAGGTTCGATCCTCGCTTTGGAATATGTTTTGTTATTTGTGAGCGTCTTCTTTAGATACTAGTTGCTGTTGGTAGCGCCGCATATTCTTTTTCTAAAATCCACCAATACATTAATTTTTTCCGAATGTTTCACAAATTTTTGGATAGCAAGAGTATTATAAACGTCTGAGACATAACCAAAAAAAACTTAAAAACTGAAACTGGACGTTTCTTGCACACCGATACAAAGTTTAAAAAAAAAACTGAAAATTACTTGCGCATTAAAAGTAAATACCGCTTATATAGATGCATTTATGTCAGAAAGGCAACATACAGTTGTATCGTCACGTAAAAATTCCAACAAAAATTATTCAAAGCGTTCCGGAATTGTTGCGAGATTAGCATGCAATGTTATTGTTAAAATAAATCCTACTATTCACCGCCGACTACCTGGGTTATGTTGCAATGATGATATATCTCTGGTATGTTTCAAAATTAAAAGCAGAAGGTTATCTTTTTATAAATGTTTTCTTGTATGACAGCAATTTATATGTTTCAAACTGTTGCATGACGTTTTATACTTCTTCTAATAAAAACATTATTCTGTAAAGCAACAAGCGGCAAACAGAAAAAAAAATGTACGCACGGAAAAAATATTATCCTAATCAAGGTTCGAATTAAGGATCTTCAAATTCCTATAGCATTCTTTAACCCTGCAGCTACCTGGACACCATGGCAACGTTACTTTTCTTTTCGTTAATAGTGAACACTTAACATCACAGTTTCTATGTGCGATGAAGTGAACGCAATACGTAAATAATTTGAGTCATTCTTATGAAGGATTTCTGTTAATCTCTAACTTCCATTTTAAATATAAATGATTCTCGAATTGAAGTTATTACATTCTCAAGCTCCATAGAATAAAAGTCAGTGGTTATTTCTGTAGCTAGTCCCACAAATAATCTACGGTATTTTTCCGCTGTAGGCTTCTACAAATTGTTCTTCATTTTATATTCAACGCAAAATTTCATTATTAACAAGAGATAACCAGCAACAAATAATTGAAAACTTGGATAGCAGGAAACACTCCATACGCAGCCGCAGCGCCTAGCGGCAGGTGACGTCACTAAAGCATTCTCGAATCCCAGAGCGTTTTCGGTCACGTGACAAGAGGCAAGAAAAATTTGATTTTTATTTCGCTTTTTTAATTAAAACAATCCATCTTTCTTTTCAAATTTAACAAAAATAGCTTCCTTAAGCATTAATCTACGCGAATGACTACAATTTGTAATATATTTTGAATACTGTCAAATAGCCTATTTTCTATATTCGAAATATTAAGTTATTTCATATCCTCATTCATCGCTGTTGTATTTTAGTATTTTAGTAATTCGATAACTTACCAGAGATGTTTACTCAGACTTGATGAAACGTGAGATCCACGTATAACCGTTTCATCTTTGGGAAGGTACTTTGGGGCTGCTGTGTCACCAAACTTGTTGGGCGAATGGCTAACGCTCGAGACTGGAATTCGGAAAGTCGCATGTTGTCCTGATTTCGGTTTTCCATGGTTTTCCGAAATTACTCCAAGCGAATGCCGCGACGTGTTTCCCGAATTGCCATGGTTGCGACACTTGGCGTTCCTTTCTCCAGCGTTCTCCAGGCTCTAATGACCTTGAAATTGGCTAGTCGTAAAGCCCTAACCAAATAAAAACTTTGTTATGCTTTCACAGTTTTGAACTCCATCCTTCTATAGCTGTGATGACAGCAAATGTGTTGATACATAGATTGGTGAATATCAATCAATAATTTCCTTTCAGTACTAAGCATGCTACAGGAGACAATTAAGATCGCAGTAACAAACCACCATTAACTGATTTAAGCGATTTGACGGAAATTTTTAAATTTTTATGATCAAGAAGTTTATCCTCGTCAATTACGTAGGCCTATACAACGAAGACAGTAGAACAATTTCTTCTGATAGGATGCCTGAATAGCATTCTGAATCAGTGACTGCCGATCTATCTACCATAGCGAAACTTTGGCTTGCCTTTCTAAGTTAAAAGTAAGCCTTGGAAGCTGCAGTTCTTTTCATGAAATCGTTGAAATTTTTAACAGTTCTGTTGGCAATGACATTTTGGATGTCCACTTTCAAGTATATTTGTCAGTAATTTTGTGTATGTCACGGTGAACAAAATCGATGTTTTAGTTTTCAGAGGATTAACGAAATAATTTCAGGCTAACAGGGGATTAGTTCATACTTGAATGCCGTGGCCGGATTCCTTTCCAATCCTTGGTAAATAATCTTTTCCGTGACTTTTCAAAATATATAACATACATTTAAAGATTGAATTGGTAAAAAATAAACCAAGAAAGTATTCATGTTAGTTTATCGATACGTGTATCCTCTCCATTATTTTAGCTTCTTAGATGGTGTATGTTGTGATTTCAGTGATCCACAGTACATTTAACACAAGGAGAACGTAACAGTTCATGAAAATTACTTATGTCCGAGGCTGGACTCAAACCGTTTGCTCTAGAAACTACCCAAGCGCTAGCCACCATGCTTCCGTGTCGCACCCGCGACGCCTACAGTGGCGGCGGCTGAGTCCTTCCCAGACCGCAGCAGGGGGGGGGCAACAACTCTTATATACGTGTTGACCAGCATTACGTTTCCTTGTTCCCAGTTTCCTGTGTATTCCTCCAAACTTTATGTCTCATAAACAACAGTTACAAAATATAAAAACAATCGTTCACTGTCAATAAATTATTGATTAGTATCAGCTTCTAAAATTTTCGCACTTGTGAAACTTCGGGTTGTATTCTGGGTTACCAGTTGACTGGTAACAATTTTACCCCTTAAATCAGTGCAGGTTCTTTACGGACTACTATCGGAAGAGTTCACAGTAGTATTAACATCTGAATGGAGTTAAAGTTGGTCTACTATAATAACTTTAAGTAGCAAAAAGTGTATAAATCGTGAAATAAACTAATGATTTCGTACGTGTTCGCTATCAAACGCAGCAGTTCGTTAATTACCAAATGTTTTAAGTGCACGTCCTTGGATACTTACCAATATCGTTTTTGGTGAGAACCAACGTTCCACCTGTCGTTTGAATTTTAACAGCACCACCCACAGAATATTGCTATAGCGAGAAATCCGTATTTGGTTTTTGTTCTTTACCTGCTTATGAAACACCTCTAAAACCACAAAGGTGACAACACTATGTGAAATTGTCTCTTCAACTACTGAACCCTCATCGTGTTTTGTTTGTGTTTCAAAAAGAGTGTTTATTTCGCCTTAAGCAGCATTCGTTATTAATGGTAGGTGGAAATAAGTTTTTTTTTACGCTAAAATACTGTCAAATCAGACTGCGTTGACGACATCTCATGTCACCAACAACAGTAATTTAGTTATAAGTTTTTCCATATGTTTCTAAAATATATCTATTAATACACTAAGCGAAAACTTTGGAAACATTTTTCAGAATATTGCGAGCACAGAGAGTGTGAGATTTGGCATAGTTAAAGTTTATATGGGGAAGAAGGGCATAAAGCCAAAATGTACATACAATCTATATATTAATACGCTAAGCGAAAACTTTGGAAACATTTTTCAGAATATTGCGCGCACAGAGAAGTGTGAGATTTGGCATAGTTAAAGTTTAGATGGGGAAGAAGTGCATAAAGTCAAAATGTACATATAATATGTGTTAAAAATACATTAAATTAAATAAAATAAATCATTCGTTGTATACATTCAATTGTTTTTAAGTGGCAACGACACTTAGCGATTCTGCCAATTTCTGTGATCTTTGGTCAACAGTAAAGAAAAAAAAAATATAAGCATAGTTAAAACATGTTACAGATTCATTATTAAATGAAAAATAAACTCGCGAACGTGTGTGTGAGTAAAATCGGATCGGAGTCAACTATGTGACGTGTATTTACAGCATTGAGATACTCTGTGGTCTTTGGTGAAACCAAAGAGTCGAGCCTAATCTTATTTATTTATTTATTGACATTCAGTTACGTAACCATACAGCCATCCCTTGTAACATGATTCATTATGGTTAACTAATAACATGTTTGATTACACTCATTACTTACATTTTTTATTATACTGATGACAATTTTAAGTCATACTTATCTACTCGTAGTTACAATCTTTCAGTAATAAAACAGAATCGATGTAGTAATTTATACAATTCATTTTATGCTTATTGACATTTTTATTTACCGATGGTGAGGTCTTAGATTTCTATATTTCCATTTTTTAGGAATCTCATAAGGCTCTAGAAACAACATTTCGAAACGGAGTATATTCGGAATTCATTAAATCGTGATTCAGATATACGATGTTACAATGATGCAGTTCAAATTGATGTAGCTGTAATATGATGGTGAGCCACCATTTGAACGAAATCTGGTTGTTAAAAAAAAGTGAGTACATGAATGGCCTCAAAGTCTGAGTTTAGCATTACGTCGGAACCTACAACTATTGTCCTGTCGGTCTGAAATTTGGTACACACATTCCTTAGGCGATAATATTTGATTTAAAGTGTATATCGTAAGCTTCGAATATATTGAAATGAGGAAAAATCACTCGAAATGTTGGTAGATGCATACATGTTATTACGCAAGAAATACACGTTCATAGCTGTTGACATTTATTCAATGTGTTTTAAGTCTTCATTATTGAATTAAAACTGCTTTCCACATGCAAATAGAAAATCATGTAACAGTTACGATTTCTCTGTGCGGGCTGACATATTGGTTTTCAGTGCTAAGATATATTGCATGGCGTCTTCCGTAACTAATAGCAGTTGTGGTTAGGTTGAAATGCAGCCTGGACCAAGAATTAATAGCAAGAAACACACAGAAATAATATCGACATTTAATAACGTGTATTTCTTGCTTAATAACATGTGTGCATCTACTCACATTTGAAGTGATTTTTCCTCATTTTCACGCATTCGAAGCTTACGTTGGAATGTATGTACTAAACTTGTATTTTCAACCACCAAACCGGGACACCGCCGGAAAAAAAAACCACAGTCCAGTAAGCTAAAAAAAAAGGTCGCCGGCAGATTTTTGGACCGAATTTTTCGAACTTTAGCATGAACAGCCCCCTTCGGTTACCGACCGGAGGGGTCGCCCATGCCCACTGCCGACTGCGAGGGGCCCGCACCACATGTGTAGCCTAGGGGCCCACGAGCCCTAAATGCGGCCCTGTGCGTTACGGTAGAGTAAGTTGATACCATACATATGTCATCCTCGAACAATGCAACCTGTGGAAGGTCAGGCGGTCATGGTTAGTACATTAGTATGCGTCACCGTAATAGCATATTAGCGTAATAAATAGGTGTCATATTCTAAAACGTCTCTCTTTGCATGTGTACTGTTTTTATACCGTACATGGTTCGGATGTTTACTAAAGTGTATTCAGAGGATTTCAAACATATATCTTAGAAACAATAATAGCATTCTGATTGCGGAGCTACAGCGAAAGGTAAACATTTATAAAATAAAATCACATTTTTAATAGAAACTACCGAATCTACATGGATTGCTACTGATTTAAAGACTTCTCTAGGCCTAAAACAGATAGAGACAAAAGAACTTACCTTAAAAATTATTGAGGCCAACATCTCTTGACCATTGCTTTTATTGCAGATACTTTTGAGATGAATGAATCCTTTTCAGAAGGTCCTTCTTCTCACATAACATTTTATAAAAGTTGGTACAGGAGTAATCGAAATTAACTTTAGTGATGAGCGTCGCTTTCAAGGTAGGCCTATTTATGGATAGCTGAGTTTTGTCACTTGTCCATAAGGCATTCAAGTTGGAAAACACTCGTTCAGTAGGGGCATTAGTTCCAGGCAAACAGAAAAAAAACTCCAATATTTTAAGCATATTTAAATAAGGTACATTATGAGAATTGAAGTGGGAGATAATTTGTAGCCAACATTGGTCAGCTGAAGTTTTATTCAACCTCCACTCGGCTAGTATTTCTGATGTCACATTCTGTTTGACATATACGTATTCGTTGTACAAAGCAGATTGTGGGAAAACATTCATACAAACCGCAATCATTCACAAATCTAAATTCGCTTAATCTTCGCTGCATTGCAACGGCGTTCAGCGGCATAGCTTCAACTCTATTAATTGGAGGTATCACTTTACACAATGTTTTTAAATTGCCTATCCCAATTTTAGATAATTCTGTAGCAAATGTTTCCGTTAATAGTAGCTATGGACGTTACATAAATTCATCATTATTGATGAAATTTCTATGTGCCCACTGAAAGTATTGAAAATCATAGACAGACTATTGCAGGATCTATGCGATGAAACTGATAAAAATAAACCATTTGGAAGGAAAACTGTACTTCTGTGCGGTGATTTTCGGCAAATCTTACCAGTTGTCCCACATGGATCACGTGCAACTTTAATTGAAAACTGTGTCACAAGTTGGCATAAATTTGAATATTTTCATAAAGTAACTTTTGTTCAAAACATGAGAGCCTTGTCAAGTGAAATAGAATTTATTGAATTCTTGAAAAAATTGGTAATGATAAGGCACCAAAATTCCATCAGTTTGGTGAAAATATTATTGAAATACCTCAGCAATTAATAGGAGACGATAATAATATTATTGATGAGGTGTATGGAAATATTTCCGAAAACATACTTTCAGGCAACATATTGAAGTCACTTATTTTAGCACCTAAAAATGATGATTGTACTTTAATTAATAAAGAAATAACTAACCGAATACCAGGTGAACAGAAAACATATCATAGCTACGATATAATAATTTGTGATGATGACAAAGAAATGAATAATAGTTTTTGAATTCTTTAACTATTAGCGGTTTGCCACCACATAAGTTAGTACTGAAGGTTAATTGCATCGTTTTACTGATCAGAAACTTAAATACAAAGGAAACATTAGTCAATGGAACAAGAATACGCGTCAAAAGTATGCATCGAAATGCTATTGATTGCGAAGTTTTAACTGGAACCGCTAGCAGTAAGACAATTTTGATTCCACGTATAAATTTAACTTTTTCCGGTATTATTTTACCATTTAAGTTTCAAAGAACTCAATTACCAATTATACCTGCATTTGCGATGACAATAAATAAGTCTCAGGGACAAACCCTCGAAAAAGTAGGAATTTTATTGAGGCAGCCAGTCTTTACACATGGTCAACTGTACGTCGCAGCAAGTAGAGTTCGATCATTCGATGGTTTGAGATTTTATATTTCAGAATATAATGGTCAAGGGCATTTAGCATATGATGAAAGAGTTTACACAAAAAATATTGTTTACACAGAAGTTTTGAATCATTAAATTTCATACTATTTGGTCTTCAATTATAAACATTCATTTTTTGTTATTTTTTATTTGATCCAGTAATAATGTTAAAAAATATAACTGACAAATAATTGTATCAAAAAATAAATGCAAATAATGGCTGTTAATTGTGCTTTTTTACTGATACATTAAATTTTTAATTTTATTATTTTGTAATTAAGGCAGACAACACAAGAAACACCCTCACAGCCAACAACGTCAATGTGTACAGTATATGATATATCTATGCTTGCAGCAAATGCAATAGAATAAACTCAAAAAAACTCTTTGCAATAATTATTACTCTGTTATAAAAAAAACTAATTAACTTAATGAATTATGGTCGAATTCCGACTACTTCGTGATCTCTAGTAAGTTTAAATGTAGTAGCAACTTGTCTTCATAGCACACTGTAAAATTAACTAACTTGAAAAATCTGCAACTATTTGTCAACACACTCACCTAAAACTATCCTTACATCGCAAATATTGATTTTATGATTAATAGTTAGTTATTTTAAGTGACAGATGATCGGTATAACCTCTTCCTTTCTTTTGACACTAGCGTTTGTTCAAAATTAATTTTTGTTTGAAAACGTTAACTTTTTATGTTCTGTATGGACACTTAATTTCTCTTGAATGTTTTAAAAAACTAAAATGAAGTACATTCAATGTCTGCACAATTCTTTTCTTAACGAAATATAATCCATAATTTCGTTTGTATAACGAATATGTTAAAATATGTCACTTTTTTGTGAGGTGGGTGAGTCTCAATTTTGGATATTAACGTGATTGTACCACCTACCGGGTATAGTACTGTCTTGGTAGATGTGTATAATGGGTTGAATAAGTCCCAGGAGGAAATGTAGCGATGTGCAATTCAGGTCGTTCGGATTAATAGGAGCATGGTAGTACAACTAACAGGGGTTAAGGCTATATATCAATTTCGGAAAGTATGCTTATTCCACAACTTCTAACCCTATCAGTGATTTCAGCAGGTACTTTTTCCCCCATGGATACTACTTCTGTGTCGTCGGGACCTAGCTGTGAGACATACTTTTTCCAACTATACCTGGGAGGACGGACGGTAATCTCTATACAAAGTCAAGCGCGCTTATTAACTCTCCGTATTTTATTATTCTGTGGAAACTCCTTCCGAAAATATAATTAATATGTGATTTAAAGTTTATGCTCCAATCTAGTTGTCTGTTGGAAGTCACCCTCTTTATAAAGATGCTACACAACACCTGTGGAAGTTAAGCCGAATCAATATTTACTGCTTCGTCCACCTGTCAAAAGATTTTTAAAAAAGTGTGATAACTTCATGGAAATTGATTCCATGGTTCTTGCGAGATGCCTGGACAAAAGGGCAGAGATCTTATAGATCATATTTATTATTTATTTTTTTGTCACAAGCCTGTATCTTCCATAATACTTAACCGAAATCAATGAAGGAGGTGTCATTTTAATGCTTATGGTCTCCACTTTGGTCACATCATATTTTTATAAAGGAAGTTTTCGGAATTCGACCCTTAAAGGGCAAAAATGTCAATATTTATAAAATGCATTTTTTGTGTCTCGAGCCATTTATCTCCTTGGATATCTAACCAAAATCGATAAATCAAGATTATGAGTAATAATGTCTCAGCTTTGGTGACATCATATTTTAAGAAAGAAGTCTTTTGGAATTCAATCCTTAAGGGAAAAAAGTATAAATGGTTCTACAACGCATTTTTGTGTCACGAGCTATTTATCTCCTTTAATATCTAACCGATATAGATAAATGAGATATAATATTATAGACCAAGGTCTTCGGCATGGTAACATTATATTTTAAGAAAAGAATTTTGCGTAATTCGACCTTTAGAAGGCCAAAATGCCATTTTTTTTTTTAAATGCGTTTTTAGTGCCTCGAGCAATTTATCTCCCTGGATATCTAACCAAAATCGATAAATCAAGTAGGATAATGAGGAGTAATGTCTCAGCTTTGTGACATCATATTTTAAGAATTAATGTTTTTTGGAATTCAACCCTTAAGGGAAAAAACGCAGTTTTGTGTCACGAACCATTTATCTCACTTGATATATAACCACTATAGATAAATGAGGTATCATATTAAAGACTATGGTTTCCGCCGTGGTAAAAATATAATTTAAGAAAGGAATTTTGCGTAATTTGACCCTTATAGGGCAAAAATTCCAATTTTTCTAAATTGCTTTTTATGTCTCAAGCCATCTATCGCCGTGGATATCTAACCAAAATCGATAAATGAAGTAGGATAATGAAGAGTAATGACTCAGCTTTGGTGACATCATATATTAAGAAGATTTTTTTTTTTTTTTTGAATTTAACCTTTAATGGGAAAAAGAATTAATGGTTCTATAACGCATTTTTTTTTGTCACGAGTCATTTTCTCCATTAATATCTAACCGAAATAGATAAATGTGGTACAATTGTAAAAATTAAGGTTTCCGCTGTGGTCTCACCATATTTTAAGAAATGAATTTTTCTGAATTGAACTCTTAAAGGGCATAAATATCTGTATTTCTAAAATGAGTTTTTTGTGCGTCGAGTCATTTTCTCCCTTGATAATTAAATAACATTTATAAACAAGGTATGATTTTAAAGACTGAGGTCTTCGTAAGGTCTTCGGTTCCGTTGCACCAATTTTAAGAAATAAAATTTCCAAAATTCTACCCTTAGAAGTCAAAAGTATAAGTATTTCTACAACGCATTTTTCTGTCACGAGCATTCATTTCCCTTGATACTTGACCGAAGTTAATAAATGAGGTAACGTTTTAAATATTAAATTATCCACTTTGGTCAAGAAAAAACTTTCTCCTAATTCAAGCCTTAAGGGGCAAAAATATCATCAGTTCTAAAACTTCTTTTATTTTTTTACCTCGCTTGATAACTAATCGAAATCGATAAATGAGGTATCATTTAAAGACCAAGGTGAATGATTTGGTTACACCATCATATATATTATTTCTATAAGGTATTTTTTTGTCACAAGCCTTTATCTTCCTTCATACTTCACCGAAATCAATTAATGAGGTGTCATTTTAAAGCTTATGGTCTTCCCTTTGGTGACATCATATTTTAAGAAATTAAGTTTTCGGAATTCGGCCCTTAAAGGGCGAAAATGTCAATATTTCTAAAATGTTGTTTTCTGTGTTATGATTCAAATATCTCCCTGGATACCTATCTGAGATCGTTTAATGAAGTATCATTTTAAAGATTAAGATATCCGCTTTAGTGACGTCATATATTAAGACAGAAATTTTTCGGAATTCAACCCTTAAAGGGCAAAAGTGTCAATATTGTTGCAATTCGTTTTTGTGTCACGAGCCATTTGTCTCCCTTAATACCTAACTGATATAGATAAATGAGGTATCATATTAAATATTAAGGTCTCCGCCGTGGTAACATTATATTTTAAGAAAGGAATTTTTCGTAATTCGGCCCTTAAAGGGCAAAAATGTCAATTTTTTAAAATGCGTTTTTTGTATCTCGAGCCATTTATCTCCCAGGATATCTAACCAAAATCGATAAATGAAGTAGAATTATAAGGAGTAATGTATCAGCTTTGTGAAATCATATTTTAAGATAGAATGTTTTTGGAATTCAACCCTTAAAGGAAAAAAGTATAAATTTTTCTATAACCGATTTTTGTATCACGGGCGATTTATCTCCCTTCATATCTAACCGATATAGATAAATGAGGTATCATATTAAAGAATAAGGTCTCAGCCGTGGTAACATTATATTTTAAGACAGGAATTTTTCGTAACTCGACCCTTAAAAGGCAAAAATGTCAATTTTTCTAAAATGCGTTTTTTGTATCTCGAGCCATTTATCTCCCTGGATATCTAACCAAAATGGACAAATGAAGAAGGAATATAAGGAGTAATGTATCAGCTTTGTGAAATCATATATTAAGAAAGAATGTTTTTGGAATTCAACCCTTAAAGGAAAAAAGTATAAATTTTTCTATAACCGATTTTTGTGTCCGAGCGATTTATCTCCCTTGATATCTAACCGATATAGATAAATGAGGTATCATATTAAAGACTAAGGTCTCCGCCGTGGTAACATTATATTTTAAGAAAGGAATTTTTCGTAATTCGACCCATAAAAGGCAAAAAAGTAAATTCTTCTAAAATGCGTTTTTTGTGTCTCGAGCCTTTTATCTCCCTTGATATCTATCCAAAATCGATAAATCAAGTACGATTGTGAGGAATAATGTCTCAACTGACATAATATTTTAAGAAAGAAGTGTTTGGAATTCAACTATCAAAGGGAAATTTTTCTACAACGTATTTTTGTGTCACGAGCCTTATATTTCCCTTGATATCTAATCGATATAGATAAATGACATATCATATTAAAGACTAAGGTTTCCGCCGTGGTAACATTATATTCTAAGAAAGGAATTTTTCGTAATTCGACCCATAAAGCGCCAAAATGTCAATATTTCTAAAATACGTTTTTTGTGTTTCGAGCCATTTATCTCCCTGGATTTCTAACCAAAATCGATAAATGAAGTAGGAGTATGAAGAGTAATGACTGAACTTGGTGACATTATATTCAACCTCACTATTCATCGCATTTTATTCGCGAAATGTTCGCACGGGTCGTCTAGTATTTTATAATAGGATTTTTTTTTTTAATTTGCCCCTTAAAGGGAAAAAGTATTAATATTACTTCTGCAGGGCGTTGTTTTTTTTTTATTACAAGCCATTTTATCTTCTTCGATGCCTAGCCGAAATCGATAAATATCATATCGATTTAAAGATTAAGGTCTCCAGATAGATAAAATCACAAATTAAGAAAGAATTTTTGGGGATTTGGTGCTTAAAGTGGTAGCGCGTATGAGACAGTTCAGAGCCAAGTCCCTAGATTGAAGCAGCAAATATCACAGAGATGTCAATAAACTTTTCTTTATTCAATAAGTAGCTTTTCGGATTTTTTTTTCTGTCACGAAATCACTTTCGTTTTGCTACAATTCCAATGTAAACATTTTATTCACACAGTAACAAATATCACAGAGATGTTGATATGTTGTGTGCATTTTGTTCAGGTTGGTTGTATTCCGTTGTCAGTGACAGTTTGTTGTGAATAAAGAGTGTTTTAAATTTTCCTAACTGTTTCGTAATATGTTGAAAGTATTTTGATGCGTACCTATTACACTAAAAAAAAATATTTGTTACAAAAGTACGGTTCTACTTTTCATTATATTACAAGCATTCAACATCACTATTCATCGCATTTTATCCGCGAAATTTTCGCATGGGTCGTCTAGTTTATGATACTGCAGGTATCATAAAGCAATTAGAGCTCCTAAAGTGGGGAAAAGCACCTGGATATGGTATTCCAGTAAGAGTATTTTCAGAGTATGCGGCGGAAATCGGGCCATTTCTGTCTGATATATTCAGTAAATCCCTAGAAGAGCGAAAAGTACCTTCAGACTGGAAAATAGCGCAAGTAACTTCGATTTTCAAGAAAGGTGATCGAAGCGATCCTGGAAACTACCGTCAAATATCTATAACATCTATTTGTAGTAGAGTTATGGAACATGTTATATGCTTGAACATTATGAATTTCCTAGATGAAAATAATTTGCTTACAACAAATCAACTCGGATTTCGGAAGAAAAGATGATGTGAAACACAGCTGGCCCTATTTACACACGACGTAATGAAAGTTATTGATGCAAGTTCACAAGTAGATGCAATTTTTTTAGATTTTCAGAATGCCTTTGACTCTGTGCCACACAACCGCCTTTTAGCGAAGCTACGAGCGTACGGTATATCGGATCAACTTTGTGAATGGATAAAAGATTTTCTAACTGGTCGGTCGCAGTATGTGGTTGTTGAAGGAGAAAGTTCTTCTAATCTAGATGTTACCTCAAGGAAGTGTAATAGGACCACTTCTTTTCTTAATTTTTTTAAACGATCTTGGAGATAAAGTGAAAAGCCTTTTTAGAGTGTTTGCTGATGATGGGGTTATTTATAGGGAAGTAAGGAATTTGGCCGATTGTTTAGCAATTCAGCGTGATCTTGATGTTATTTTGGCATGGTGCGCTGAGTGGCAACTCACACTAAATTGTAAAAAGTGTAAGACAATGAGCATAACTAACAAAAAGAATCCGATTGTTCAGAAATACGAGGTAAACAGTTCAGTTATTGATGTGGTCGATTCTATGAAATATTTGGGAGTAACAGTACATAGGAACATGAAATGGGACTTACATATTAATACGTTGGTAGGTAGAACTAATTCTAGGCTGCGGTTCCCTATAAATAACCGCATCATCAGCAAACAATGTAAAAAGGCTTTTCACTTTGTCTCCGAGATCGTTTATAAAAATTTAAAAATGAAGTGGTCCTATTACACTTCCTTGAGGTACCCCCGATGTAACATCTAGACTAGAAGAACTTTCTCCTTAAACGACAACATACTGCGACCGACCAGTTAGAAAATCCTTTATCCATTCACAAAGCTGATCCGATATACGGTACGCTCGTAGCTTCGCTAAAAGGCGGTTGTGTGGCACAGAGTCAAAGGCTTTCTGAAAATCTAAAAAAATTGCATCTACTTGTGAACCTGCATCAATAACTTTCATTACGTCGTGTGTAAATAGGGCCAGCTGTGTTTCACATGATCTTTTCTTCCGAAATCCGTGTTGATTTGTTGTAAGCAAATTATTATCGTCTAGAAATTTCATAATGTTCGAGCATATAATATGCGTGATAATATGGGTGATGATTTGATATTCAGGACCACAGTCAAAAGATAGCATCTCTTTTATTCCCACCTAGTAGATGGAGGGCTTCTAACGTTCTGGAGAAACCCAAGAGGTCTAAAGACCATTTAATCCATCATCCTTTGTAAGCGCAAAATTTCCGTCAGTGATTCACTAGATACAGAGCGATATTCGCTGTGGCATTTACTAACACACCTTTTACCTTCCTTTTATCTATGTTTTACAGTACAGCATGAGTACCTCGTATGTTCCAGAAATGAAACACCGCCTAACATGTGCTAATTCTACTTATTTCACCCTCTTTTTCAGCATCAGAAACATCATTGCGCCTAGTTTAATACATACTTTAAAATATTGGAAATGTAGCCGAAGTTATCACCAATGCTGTTAACTATGAATTATATTGGTTCATATCGAATCAATTTCTCATTCAACATGATGTGGAAAAATGGATATGTTTTAAGTGTCTTTTTCGGTTAGTAAATGTTTAATTTAGAGCTCTATTTGGAAAGGAAGAGAGTGTTATGAACATGAAGTTAGGCATAACGGAGTGATTAGTTATTACTTGTAGGCTATGAAGCCAGGTACTGAATAAGCTATAGAGGAATAACTTCAAACAGTGAAATTTACATGTAAAAAATAATTTCAGGTATAATTTTTTTACCATACTAGTGAAGAAAAACGGAATAATAACGCGTGTTGCTAGAACGATTGGAGCTGTGTGGAATAATCAAATTGTAGGATACTAATTTTGAAGGGAATAATGTAATGGAGTAATTCTGTACTGATCACAAGGGAATAATTGATTAATAGTATGTTCACTGTATCACAAGGGAGTGACTGATTGATTGTATGTCTACTGTAATAACACGGTTGCATGGGAATAGAAATGATCAATAAGCAGCAATTTCTTGTTTGTTTGTAATATTACAATTACTATTACTCCGCGATTCACTAAAAGTGTGTGGCGGAGGGTGCATTGCACCTAACCAGTAGGCGCCCATGGGCTATTGTGAGGAGCCATCCCAACATTCGAGTGGAGTGACCTGGGAAAACCATGGAAAACCCAGATCAGGATGGCCAGAGAGCTTTATCGAAGGCTACTGTTTACTCGCCCGGTAAATACTTTCTATGCCATTCCCTAATCGCTCGTGGAAAAAATGAATACAGAAAAGAATAGGTTCTGGCCCTGATTTCTCTTATCTTATTTTCACGGTCATTCCGAGATAGGAATATTTGTTTGGTGTCATTCCGAAATATGTCAGTAGTGAATTTTTCAATTAGCTTCTGTCGGGAGCAACGCCTTCGGTGTTCCAGGTCTGTAGCGACCCAAAGGTAGAGTGCCACAAGAACTTGCGGGTTCGTCTTCGATCAACCACTCCCTGGTTAGTTTTACCAAAGATATGTGATTCTATGACCGAAGCGATCATGTGCCTACTAGCATATAGTAAGTAGGGAATTGGTGAATGTGATAAATGAGCGTAACTAGAAGGCTGACTGACTTTAATAATTGAAAAATGAAGAACACATGGGAACATACATGAAATAAGTACAATTCTTCTTGAAAATAACTGGTATCTACTAGTTACCTATCTCAGAGCAAACCATCAGTCAAAAGCAACCTTCCCAGCCAGCAGAGAGAGAGTTGGAACACATTACCTTGTCATAAAGCCAATTACGCTCACTCTGGTGATCTTACATGCTGCATGGTTCACAAAACACCCCTCTCGAAGCCTGGACAATACTGCGCTCCGCGCGGTCCAGTGAGGTGGAGGGGCCATCACGTGCGCCTTCGGATTGGCTGAAAAGGCCTTACCATGACGTTTTTTCAGAGACAAGGTTAAGGTGCCCTTTCTCACGGGACGCTCTTGCTAGCCTCTAGACTAAAGCTGAGTATCAAGAATCGGGTTACGTCTCTGTATGAGGCCTGGGAAAAATTACTCTCACTCACATCCATTAATTCTACTGAAAATCATTATAATCTATACACCTTCCCCCGTGGGAAAAGAGTCGAGCCCGGCTTTAACCGACGTGCAGACTCTTACCTTAAATGCGTTGCATCATGGCATTCAACTGCTTAAACAGAAGGACAAACAATTTATACACATTTGAATTAATTGATTACACTAATTAACTGCTATATACATGGTCAACATAAATTGGTGTTTGATTGTTTCATTTCCTTGTCTTAACCTACTGATTATACACTCTTAATGCTACTAAAATTGTTTCTTATGCTTTGTTGCTACAATCATTACAATGATTCAAAAGTGTTTCCAATAAATATAGTTGAAACGGAGAAATTACATATATGAGATATCAAGATATTTATCTCCGATCAAAACGTGATATAACTGACACTTGGTCAGGATCGGCTTGTCTTTGTCCAACAGATGGAAGAGGTCTTTCAAACACAATCATATCATCGTCATTGAGTTCATTGTTTATATCACTGTCAGCGTGAATAGGTCGACGACCTCTTATACGAGTTAACTCAGTACTAGTTGTTTGATTCACAATTGTTGTTTTTACACAAATCTACTTACAACATTCACCTGCGGTATTCCGCCATAAGTACTTAAAACAATTACGCAAACAACCACAATGTTTACATACACAAAATATAGTAATACAAAAGATTAAAATTACACAAACATACTATAAAATCGAATAATGAGACAAGGAATGAATTGTAGAGGCATTTCTCTCTTGTTGCTCAATTTGACCCTCTAGTTGATCAATTTTGAACCCTGCCATACGTAAATCATCGAGGTTTTTGACAATATTTTCCATCGGAAGAGTTAAATTTAATTCTGAGATATTATGTTTCTCCTTGTTTATAATACAACAGTCAAGTTCTAAGTTTAGATTGGGTACAATATCCTTGCTCGTGATATTCGTTCTTATCGCCTGCTCAGCTTCAGAATCTTGGCTCCATACCCCCTACATCTCTAAAAGAATCGAATTTTACCGGTTCCTTTGAAAATGGCATCAGTTGGCTGATTGTCGCCACATAGAATGGTCATCCCCTCCTCTTTAGGAGCTACGAATAGCCATTCATTATTACTTAATTTAGTGAACAAACTTTCGTTTAAGGAGATTAACTTTCTGGTACAATCCTGGGAGATTGTCCTGACTGGTTGGAGTAACCTTATCTCGCATGGAGCAGATTCGAATGAAGTGGCTACAATAAAGTTTTGTTTACAAATACTATGTTCAGATGTTAGCTGCTTACATTTTAAGTCATGATAGTTCACCTTAGCATACATTCTGCGAGAATCATCAATAATCAAGGTATCCTTGTCTGGCAAGATAAACAATTAATTGTAATTATTACCAACTCAATAGGTAATGAGAGAATTCTGTAAATGTTAAACTGATTGTTATTTGTGAGAGGAACAGTCAGGACGTGCGACAAAATGTGTTGTGACGAAAATACATCTAAGTCTACCATTTTTAATAATAAGTAACCATTTTCTTCGGTAAGAGGAACAGGAAATCTTTTATCTTTAATGTCATCTCTAATTAATTTTAAATAGTTAACGACTTGTGATGGGTTGATAATAGGGGTTGCAGTATCCCATACTGTGCATTTACAATAGCTGAAATCACTAAACCATACTGTCTTTGTAATCCAAATATGATGGACAGAGGACCTTATTAGGTATTCATTCGTGGAAGTCATAATAGCTATTTTCCGAATGGACTGATCTGTATGATTGGCAAATTCCTGCACACAATTTTGCATCTTTTTCATCCCAGAAACCGAAACATTTTGGTTCCTGTTCACACTAGACAACGTATAATTAATTTTAGTTAACGATTTTTTCACTATAGTCTATTGTTCCTTCGATAATTTTAACAAGGTCCGTTGCTCGTTCTCAAGGATATCTAATTTAGATTTATAGAAGTCTGCATCGGCTAAGTCCCAAAGAGGATGCGGCTCACCTGGCCTACTATTTCAAGAATCGCCCTCTTTTTCCTTGGTGAGTCATGTTTCGTAATCTGCCCAGTTATACCTTGAGACTGTTTTAATCTTTTAATATGCCAGAGTATCTCTTGAGACATTTCATCACATTCATGTGTTGCTACATTTAATTCAATTAATTTGTTTTTGCAAAAAGCGATAGACCTAATTGCATAATTCTCCAAACTTTCACATGCGTCGTCCAGTTCCGTCAAATTCACGTAGGTGACGATTTTCCAGTTCAGGGTGTAAATTTGTGCACCAGTTACATGGTCGAAGTATAACCCAGGACTAGAGCTAAATTTTTCGATTGCAAAGTCTTGGGTAGCTACACTTGTGTGAATAATTAACAGAAGACCATTCAACAGGTTCATCTGAAAAGCAAAATTAATTCTTAGTAAAGTGTACTATGGTAATTCTTCAAACAATTGTGTAAGTTTATCTGCAATGGTGAAAGTGTGTGATGTATTATTACGCTCGCCGCGTTCGACTGCACGAACGTGTGAGCGTTTAAAAGGCTGTCTCGCTATCAGTTAAATGCCCGACGCGCGTAGGAACGCCTCAGCTGGTGTTATCGCAGCCGCCGTGTCACAAGGACGCCCGGGGCTCGTCTGCTGATAAGCCTAGTCGCCATCATGGACTGTGCTCTTATCAACTCGCATGGATGAGCCGCGCGCTCTGCCGCCACGTACTTATGTTTACAACCCGTTCGCCCTTGTGGCCTTTCACCCGCTTGTTTTGAATGCGGTTTTCTCCCTCTATACCTAATTTAAACATACTGTAACTTACCTAGCCTTACTCTATGCTGTCTTATAACCACTAAAAGATTCCTTCCTAATTATTAATCTCAATTATTTAATGGTAGGGCTTCAGTCTGTTTGCATGTACTGTAAGTCTCTTGTATAGACCGAGTTGGAGCGTAACATTGACGCCACGCTTCCCAATGACAACAAATGGTCCGCGCCAACTACTGTCCAACTTTTGTGATCTACCCCGACGAACCGATTGATCTTTCAACAGTACTTTAGATCCAATCGCAAATTCTCGCGGATTCTGTGTTTTATCATAATACTGTTTGTTTTTTTCCTTCAACCCTTGATTCAATTCTCTAGCCTGCTTGTGCAGCGTCTATAGGATGGCTCGCAACTCCTCACCATATTGATCATACGAAAACATACTTCCTTAGGATCAGCTTGCAATATTCCGGGGACATTTGGAATTCTACCGAACATTAATTCGTGTGGAGTGTATCCTGTTGCACTATGAACACTGGTATTGAATACAAATACGAAATAAGGCACCAGTCATCCCACGTGCTCGATTCTTGTCAATGTAATGTCGTAAGTACTCTGAAAGTCCCTCTGTGCATCCGCTCACGAATTCGACTGCGGGTGGAATGCAGTAGTTTGTATCTTATTTATCTTTAAGAGTTTACACACTCGCTGCAACGTTTCGCTGATAAAACAGCGCCATTATCCGAGATAAGATTGTGGAGCCCAAAGCGTAAAATGACTTCTAATACCAACGCTCGAGCTATTGTATCGCGTCTTGCCTAGCGATGGGAATCGCCATAATAAACTTTGTCAATTCGTCTTGAACGTAAGCACGTATCTGTTCCCATTATTTGAAACGGAAGTGGCCCAACCACGTCCGTAGCACATCGTTCGAACACGTATTCAGGTGCCTTAGTGAGCTCCAATGGCATTTTTGTATGCGGGACTGTGTTTGTTTTTCTGGCAACTATCGCAGTGTTTAACATAATTTTCGATGTATGACTTCATGCCTGGCCACTGAACATACCTCCTAATCCTTTCATAAGTTTTAGCTACTCCTTGGTGCCCAGCTAAAGGACCGTCGTGAGCTTCCTTAAGTATTGCTCTTTTCCTCCTCCGTTAACGTGGGGAATTCATTCTCGTTTGTTTGAATTTGCGCATCAGCTGTGGGTGACGATGTTTCTTCACTAGTGTCCATTGTTTCATCTGTGACAGATTCTGGCTGTGATGTTTCCTGTGCTTCTCTTCCTTCCCTAATCCTACTAAGTGCATCTGCAACTGTGTTGGACTTCCCCTTTCGGTAAACAATAGTGTAATCATATTCCTCGAGTTTCAACCTAAATCTGAGTAATCTGGACGATGGGTCCTTTGACACTAAAGATCCAATCAGTGGGCGGTGGTCGTATATACGGTAAAGTGTCTGCCAAAGACATATGGCCTGAATTGTTTTACAGCCCATGTCAGCGAAAGCACCTCCTTTTCTGAGGTCGAATAATGGTTTCCGCTTTATTTAATGTTCTGGAAATATACGCTACAGGTCTATCTGCCCTAATTGACCTTGGGAAAGCACAGCTCCTACCGCGTATGAACTGGCGTCTGTGCTAATGATATAGGGAAGATCTGGATCGGGATACGCTAGGACTGGCGCTGAAGTCAATTTATCCTTGAGAGTTTGGAAAGCGTTATCAGTTTTCTGACTCCACTCGTACGGTACATTTTTCTACAACAACTCATACAACGGGGAATCAATGGTGTCAACAGCTGAATTGTTTATTTTGTACTCGTGAGCAAACTGATTCTTTTTGTTACTTATTCGCATTGCCTTGCACTTTTTGCAATTAATTGTAAGCTGCCATATACGGCACCAATCGGAAATAGAATCCAAATCGCGCTGAATTTCTAAGCAATCGTCGGAGCACCTTATTTCCCTATAGATAACTTCATCGTCGGCAAACAATCGCAACCAGTAATTGTTGTTGTCACCTAGATCGTTTATAAATATTAAGAAAAGAAGTGGTCCTATTACACTTCCTTGAGGAACACCGAAGTAACATCTATCTTAAAAGAGGCTTCCCTGTCTACAGCGACATACTGTGATCGACCAGTTAGAAAATCACGAATCCACTCGCAAATCTGATCGGATATACCATATGCTCTAATCTTCGATAAAAGTCGGTTGTGTAATACAAAATAAAAAGCTTTCTGAAAATCCAAGAAAATTGCATCAGCTTGTGAACTTGCATCGATAACTTTCATTATGTCATGGGAAAATAGGGCTAATTGTGTTTCATACGATCTCTTCTTCCGAAATCCGTGTTGACAAGGTGTAAGTAACTCGTTCTCATCTAGAAACTTCATAATATTAGAGCATATGACATGCTCCAGAATTATACAGCAGACAGATGATAGAGATATGGGTCGATAATTCCTAGGATCACTCCGATCTCCTTTCTTGAAAACGGGAATTACCTGGGCTATTTTCCAGCTAGAAGGTTCTTTTTTCTCTTCTAAAGATTTACGGAATATATCTGACAGAAATGGTTCAATTTCCTTTGCGTATTTAGAAAATACTCTTACCCGTATACCATCGGGACCCGGCGCTTTACCCCACTTCAGGACCTTTAATTACTTTACAATACCTACGTTATCAATTTCTATCGGATCCATCTCTAGTTCGACAAGGTGTGGTAAAGTGCGGATGTTTCCCATTTTTTCACGCGTGACTGAATTTTTGAATTCGGTGTTAAATACGTTAGCCTTGTCGCGGCTGTTGTCAACTACCCTGCCGTCTTTTATTAGAACTGGCTTATTGTTTTCACTACAACTAACTTTTTTTTTCATATGACCAAAATTCTTAGGATTTTCGGTGAGGCTCTTAGAGAGAGAATTGGAACGAAAGTCATTAAAGGCCACATGCATCGCATTCTTATGTCCCTTTATCTCCTCTAACTTACCCAAATCAATCCGATGCATCGGCCTTTGCTTTTTGAGAATCCTTTTAACATCCCGTGTATACCATGGGGGATCATTCCCTTCCATTCCCTGTAGAGGAATTTGGCTACCTCAAGAATTTCCTAGTTCTTTGCCATGACTATAAAAATTGACATGTTTAACTTTTTTCATCTCATAATTATTTCTCCTGTTTCTGTTTTCTAGAATTCTTTCAGACAACGATATTAGATGAGGTTGTAATGAATCCCGGACCAAGCTGAAATTACAAACATCGTGGGTGTAAAGATAAAGAGCAAAGTATATCTACGGAACAGACGCCAGTGTCTGTATCCAATAATTTATGAGTGTTATAGGTACACGTTGGTAAACAAAAGTCTGAGTGGAGGGATATTCGACATTTGCTCGGCCATACTAAATCATTAATTTATACCTTATTTAAACTCTTCTTGAACTAATGATATTACTTTAGCAAAATTTTCAGTGTGTTTAGTTGGAAACTGGAATGTTTTTGTGTGCTGCACTTTTACAAAATGCAGGCCGTGCCGTTCGCTAATGTTGTTGTAGCGGCATTCCTTGTTTGTTGATAATGATCGCTAATGGCTGCCGACCTGTATCCACCCACTTGTCAGGTCGCATAACTTTACCGCTTTCATAATGGCGTACGAACCTAAGCAAACACGATCACTGAAATAACCAGACACCTGGGCGATGACGGAAATATCAGGATTGCTTTCAAAATGGCCGCCAGTTAATGCATTTTTCTTGTCGATCGATAGTGGCTGCCTACTAACAAACACCCGAGGTGAGAGGTCTTGCAGAGTAATGGATTTAATTAATTGCTAATATTCCTTGTTGATCGCTAATGGAAAATTCCGGGCTGATTGGAAACAGGCAGACACCAGGGGCTAATATGTTACGCGGAAACATTCCACATCTAACCAAACAATCGTGTAGAAATCTATCTAAGTAGCCTGAGGCAATGACGTCATGGGAATTTTCTCCGCTAGGAAGAGAGAGATAACGTGATGTCATTGCCTACACCCCTCCATTTCCCCATTGTCGTATTTAATTCGTTCACCATTTTACCCCACCACCACCTGGTGCCCTTGGACTCTGATTGGCTGATTTCTAAAGCCCATAAATGCTTCCCATTGGCTGAAAATGGGGATTTACAGAAATGGCATGGAATCATCACCCCCCACCCCCTACTATTAGCATTTATTATAAAACTCGTTAGGAATCTGAGCAAGACGATTTGCACGTTTCTGCTGATTTGTGGCCCTCATCATTTTCAAATCTATTTTTATTATTTCTTTTATTGCGGAAATTGAATTTCTTTTCACTCCTGTTTGGTTTAAGCAGTGCTGTTGTCGAGGTGGAGGTAGTGGGGGTAAGCCTGTTGTATCGGGGAACACCTGCTCCACAATTCGTCAATCTGTCAACGAGTGGGAAGTGGTGGTGGTGGAAGTGGGTGTAAGTCTGTTAAATCCCGTTTTTGGACGACCACCTGCCCCAGAATTCAACAATCAGCCATCTGATGATAGTTTAAACGTACATGAAGCGAACTTAGCAACACCAGGTCTACAAGTTGTCATTATTAATTGAAGACTATTTTGTCA
This sequence comes from Vandiemenella viatica, assembly GCA_031002005.1. Lineage (NCBI taxonomy): Eukaryota > Metazoa > Arthropoda > Insecta > Orthoptera > Morabidae > Vandiemenella > Vandiemenella viatica. The sequence goes on from JARYHS010008074.1 coordinate 182,515,055, forward strand.
AATACAACGGGCAAATGAATTATTTCAGTAAGCGTTGATTTTAATTTGCATTATACAGCTGTTCCCATTGTGGAAAGCACAAACTGATGCTGTGAAGAGGTCATTTTTAAATCAAACACTTATAATTTTTTTACTTATCTTTTCGCCGAGAGTGGTGGCCTCACATTCAGATGGATACTGTTGCGAATACCCATCCAGGCATACAGATTATGGTTTTCTACGAAAGTGGGTTGAAGGAATAATACATGATGATAGCTGTTGTAACCATGTAGGAAGGAAGTGAATGTTTCTCACTCCAGCTGAAAAAAGTATGGCGTAATGTTTGTGGACTCACCCATGGAGGCTCTACTCTGGAGAAAGGTTATGAAGTTTATATTAAAAGAGATATTCTTAAGCACAAAATGTAGCATCTCCAAGAGTTATCTGATATTCAACGAATATTTTTTTTTTTCTACAGGTTCGGTCGGTCTCGAGATGGAATGCATACATTTTTGCCCGCAACCCAGCAAACTCCGCAATCAGGGTGCATTCGCCTCGTCCTTCATAACACCGACAACCATTTCATTATGGGACTCTGTTCCGAATCAGTTGCTGGTGCTATATCCAGACGTGCTGAACTCTTCCCTGTTATGGCGCATCACTTCATATGGATCACAGTGTCTCACTAAATAAATGAAGCTATCTGTGTCCATATAAAGTAATTTACGTTAGCTAAACTGAGGAATGGCGAATTCATAATTAAATTGGTACATCATCATTCACCTTCTACCCATGTCAACCGACGACGTCTTTCGGGGAGAGAAATTACATAATTTTGGTGATATTTACCTGTATTCGTGATCTCTTGCCTATTTTCATAAAATTTCGGGAATTTACTGTATTTTCATGCTTCTTACTAATACTATGCATTTTTTTCACAAATTTCATATATCTTTTTCTCCCTATACATGCTTGATACAAGATTCTATTTCTCAGACTATTGTCTGCATGTATGCAAATATCTGCTGTGTGTGTGTGTGTGTGTGTGTGTGTGTGTGTGTGTGTGTGTGTATGACATCCAACGTCTTTAAACGCAGGCTGCCTTATGTGTCTCTGTGTTGATGTCAGTTTCTGTGTCCATATACGTTCTTTCACCACATTTAGTAAAAACACTGAACTCTATGTGTTGTTGTCACCCTGTGCACTTCCTCCGACTGGTCTATTATGATGGTAACGTTATGTGAGTGTAGGCTATGTAGGTTATTGATATGAAAATGAGGCGAGCGGAAACAGTTCAGTTAATTAGTTTTCGTAGAGGAACTTTACATACTATCATGCATACATATGTAGGTTTCATCTAATGCACTTCCGCTGACCCGCCTATCGTGATAGTTACGATAAGTGTGTGTTGACTCTGCAGAATTTTACCAAATTTCGTTATTTAGCGGAAAATTATGAAATTTTGATAAAAAAATTACCACGTTTTAATGAAGTAGTCATGTCTTTTCATGATAGTGCAACAATATGAACATGTGTCATTGTTTACACGGAAGTATATGCGCTCTCTATCCGTCAATGTGGGGGCGAACGTTGTTTGTAACCAGACTTTCAGGGTGAAGAGAGAGGATGATGGTACACATTTTGACGCAAGCAGTGTTGGCTAATTATTAGGTATGCAGTTTCCGATGGAATTTAATGGCAATTACAAGAATATCCATATTTATGAATTTAACTGTTCTGAATCTTTGAAGGCAGCTCGCAAATAGACAAAATGATGGTAATTTATGACTATAGTTGAATTTCAAGAAGAGGGACTGCTGACTACATTTACAAAGTCACTTCCAAAGCGTTATTGTCACAAACTAAGAGAGATAACTTGCGCACATGGTATGCCATACCAATCATAATGGTCTGCAATAACATCGTCCTCGTCCATACATTATACTACACGCTGTTCTCCTTTGTAATGATAAGTAGGTATGCATACTGTATTAAAAAATAAAAATTGTGTTGCGGTGAAGTTCATAGATATTATATACCTAAACACATCGAAAATAAAATTGTGATAGAGTGCCTATTTCACTACGCTACATCCTGTATACAGCCGTGTCCTAAACCAAATGCTGTCGCATGTGTGGTACATCTCAAGACGCGCCGTCCTTTTCATATAGCTTCCTTCTAGCATTTTAGCATCTATTACAGCGTCAGAATAGCTCTGTTTACCTATCTTCGGCTGCTGCTGAAGCGCAAATACAGTATCATTACTTGCCTGTGGATAGTGTTACTGTAACTGCGGTTATATCTTTTTTGTAGTTATTGAGGTAGATCTCGGGGTTGTCTCACCATCACAATAAGCGATTATGGAAAACAGCCAAAAAACGATAATCATGAGAGATTTGGATATCATCCAAATTTATGGTTTCTCGATGTAATTCCATTAGATTACCGGGATCGTACTTTCAAAAAAGGCATGGAAATGTGCGTGTGTATACGTCTCTGTCTGTGTATGTATGTGTAAATATGGCGATACCTTCCTTTAACTCGTCTTTCTGGGTGTATGATGTGCAGTTGATTTTTACCACTAATGTGTGTGTGTGTGTGTTGAATATACAGTCGAAAACGGAAACACAGAAATAAAGAATTGAAAATTATGAAACCACTGAAGAACCGATCGTGGTGGGTGAGTGATAATGTTCGGGACTGGCGCTCGAAGACGAAGATTCAAATGCCTGTCCACCAATTGGATTTCACGTTTTTAACTGACGGTACCCCTATGCCCGGTAGTATTACCGGGTTAGTTAATGTGAAAGACTCCTCAAAGTTAAGCAGATCAAAAAGACGCTCATCAGAAGGAACTTCAAAAGATTGCCATAGCTCTACATGGATCTGTATGCATTTCCAGGAAAAGCATATAGTTGTTCACACATAACCGCAACGGGGTAAAAATAATGAAAAAAAATATCTTAACTGAGATTTTTAGAAAGGTTTGTAAGCCGACATTCACCTCTGGTACAGCTTGCTGCTTAATGTGATGTACGCCTGAACCCTTCCGTGGTTTGGATTACAAGGTTAAACTGTAGGTACCCTCTAGGCCCAGCAACCCTAGTTTGTAACATGGATGTGTACACTTCCAAAGTAAATTAAAACCAAAACGAAAGCTCAACGTGGTTCTAGCTACCACAAACGAACGTACATAATGTGATAGCTAGTAAAAGAATCCTATTTCGATATAGGTGTCATTATTCACGTTGAAAGTTGCGGTAAAAGTAGAAGATTCCCCAGTTTATACATTTTTTTACGCCACGTTTAGTTTAATGGGAGAACTGTTTCAAATTCGTTTCGAAAAATAATACATCATGTTACTGCGTTGTAGACCGCTTAACTATTGCCCCAGTCGTTTTTTGTAATGGTTAGGTAGGACCCTTTTAATAATTATTGAAATATAATGACATTGCAAATTTTCAGTAAGATTTAACAGACATTGCTCCACCAATATATTGTTTTGTCAGATGTATTAATAGGCCTTTGTAGTTAATAGAATTACGTCCTACTGGTAATACTGGTAGGAGGAAGTAGGTGGTTCCTAAAAATAGCCCATGGGCGCCTCCTGCCATATCCTGTATAACCCTTCCAATGAACAAATGGTTACACATTAGGATTTGTACAAAGTACCCTACGCCACCCAGTTTTAGTGAATCGCGGGGTAATAATAATAAAGTTCATTTTGAATTTGTGATGATATGTTGGTTTCATTTCACACCCTTTTATATGTGACCTTTCGAATTTTGATTACCAGCTTCAATCTTAAATTTAATCACTTCTTTAAGAACGCCTTTATGTCGTTTCTTGTCCCTCAAAGGTAAGTATGTTTACCACAGAATAACACAGTACAAAATTATTGATGCGACGAGTTTGTTGTTATCTTCTATTTCTTTTGCATGGGCAGAAATCAGCTTTATATCGACAGCATGTCTTCGGCAAAACATTTTGCAGCTGTAGATGCTGATTTGTGCCATTAAGATGAGTTATTGCTGTTAGAATTTTGGGCATGTCTCTGTAGCGTGTGAAGGGTCTCACTACATATGAACCTAAAACAATTTGCAAGGTACCTTGTGGATACAACACATAATAAATGATAAACACGCCCTTTAATTTCTTGAAATACGCTAGCAAGGTGCTTAATCCACCAGCCAGCTGTACTTGAATTTCCTTTTTTATTGCACAGCATCTCTAGCAAAGCCATAACTTGGAAGTAGGGATCTTACACCGGTTCAGACTACAACGGAGCCTCCCCAGTCCCTTTTAAAACTGGAAAGGCTCCAGTGGTCCGCTCGGCTGTCCGCCACAAATTTATAATTGCGAATGCCCCTACAGTACTCACCTGGGCGCCACATATTAGTGGCCCTCTTTCTCGCCTCCTTTCTGATGAGCTGCCCTCCACATATTAGTGGAATCCTCTCCCGCCCTTTAATTAAAATCTCACAGCTGGGGATAGATGACCTACCCAAATGTCGGGCCCGATCGTCCGCTATTTTCCAATTACATACATTAATGTGGGTACCGCCAGACCTGGAGAGTTAGTGAAACAGAATAAGAACGATTTTACTTTTAGATTTATTACAGACAGAACCACGTATGTATTCAATGTTACTCGTGGATATTTTAGTCAAAAGAAGATAGCATTATGCTCATGATTCTATGTGAGACAAATAAAAGTGTTATTTATTTTTATGTTTTCGGTGTGAGTTGCATATTCAACGGATATAAAATGCCGCTGAGGAACGCAGAAAGCCGATCGTTATTTCTTGAATGATACATCAAGTTAGTCAGGATAGATTGCTTCATTGTCATGATGCAACAGAGAGTAATTTCAAACATAAAACGATTTGGGAAAGAAATGAAATTAAAATTTCTTAATTACTGGGGATCGAACGAGTGTACTCCTAAACGTAAAGCCCTCAGATAAACTCAGTGGTTCGAACCCAGCTCCCAATATGCGCAAGCTACCAGGTGCTCACTCTGTTCCTATTTATCGCATATTTTGACAAGGTGTGTAATGGGAATTCCCCGGAAGTGATTACAGGAAACCATGGAATAACTGTGGTTGGTTGAACGCGGATTCGAAGCTACATCTTCCTGAATGTGAGATCAGATTGTTTCCGCTCGCAGTGTCCATACATATTTACCGAAAGAGCACCAGAAGAATGTTGGGTAGGATCCTCCATAATGTCCATAGACAGTTTCCCTCCTGTTGCAAGTAAAATTCCTTTATCATCGTTAATAACCATGTTAACAAACCATAAAGCTACAGCTGAATTTTTTTTTATTTATATAGAATTATGATATCGAGAAGTTAGATATTACTGCAAGTTATGATTAACCATAAAATTATCTACTTCGATTAGCGTAGCTGTTTGAAAGATGTTTAAATTATATCAGGTACTATAATATCTTTTTCATTTTTTGTTGCCAGATATTTTTGCTTTCCCATACACAATCTTCATCATTTTTCTTCCGTTCTTGTAAGCTAAATTTATTTCGTTTTTTCTCAATTATTTCCTTTGGTCGTACTATTTACAATTCGACTAGGTTAACCCTTTTGAAGTCTTCTCCTAATTATTGGTGATCTAAATTTGGGCTTGATATGATTCACATGTGTCATTTTCTGGTGGTGATGGTTGATTACCAAAACATAGTTCATAAGCCTTTTAAGGCGGATTTCTAACTCTCTTTTGGCAGATGTTAATATTGAATGCAAATATAGATTTAGGAACACTTTATTACTGACTTTTCTTACAAATACTCGTTTACTGCGCGTGAAATCCACTGTGTTAAAGGTCATATTGCGTCGTCCCAGACGTTTCTTACACGAAATCCACTTAGCTTGTCGAGCGTGAAAAAATCTTACTTTATAGGAATTACTAAATCTTTTCAAGATTCGGCTCGGAGAGCTGCTTTATATTTTGCTGTTTAGTCTCTAGTTACCACGCTGGATGAAACTTTTCCAGTCCATTAATTACTTTATAATAAATTAACATACTTTATTTTTTTGCTCTGTATACCTTATCCTAACCATACATTAAGTGGAAATAATTTATTTATGGTAACATAAACACGCAATTGACATTATTAATGCCATCTCTGAAACGCTCTTGAAGATATCTTAGACATTCCTAAATAATGTTCTAAAATATAAGTAATACAATTCTGCGATTAATGTATGGTGTGCAAAACGGGGATTATGGTCCTCGTTAATACTCGTATGTACTTTTCGCAAAAACATGACAAGAAATGACACATGAGCACAAAACAGACGTCATCACTAACACATACAAGATCTCATACAATAACATGCATAAAAAATATTAGTCCACACACCAAACGTAAACCGAGGATACTAACTGCAAGTCATCATATTTTTTTTATCCTAAATAAACGATGTATGACACCGAGAGAAACCATTCTGTTTCACAAGGTGAAGTGAATACACACTGTTAAGTACAGACTTGGCTCAGAAGAAGATCTCATAACTTGTTGTCACTACATGAACACGAGACTTGGCCTATTTTTTACAAGAATTGATTTTGTGGGATGTTTTTAGCTGAAGATAAGAAACAATGAAGTTTATTAAAATTTTAGAGAAAGTTTACACGAAAGGTATGTAATCGCGAAACATCAGTCAAATAAACTACAGTTACCGGTTTTTGATATTATACTTTCCATCATTTAAAGAAAAATCCATTTATTTGAATAAATCATAGCCAAATACTCCAATAATCTAACCACAGTATGTAACTCATATCACAAAAAATATCATTAAAATGATCGTTATTCGTTTTTCTTTACAAGCTTTTCAAGAATAAATTCCTTCTACCACCATAGATGATACCCATCTTTATTCATATCAGGGTAATAGAAACTATGATTTAAGAACAGTGATATTAGTGGAGGTTGTGGTTAAGTTGACCAGAATCGCAAATGACACATTTTTTTACTGCATAATTCTCTCTTAAATCAGTTTTAAACAATTTAAACTGCTTTCATAAGTGCTATCTATGTTACTGAAGGTTTTACTCGTATTTCATGTGTATGTTAGTAGTTCCATATTTATTGTGTTGAGTTGTGCCTGGACCAGGAATAAAACTGATATTACATAGTATAGCAAACGGTTTTGGGATCCCGAATTTATTTTTAATTTGTTTCTATACTTCCGTCGCCAGTAATTCAATTAAAGTTATTACTGTATTGCAATGGGAACTGCTAACAAAATATGTAGAATGTCATAAAATTAAGGTTATGAGCAATATATATTAACAATTCCATATAATTAACTGAAATAAATTAGTTATCCGTTATTGATATTATACTTTTCGTTATTTAAAGTAAAATGTTTTTATTTAAATAAATTAGGATTACCAGAGATCGCGATTCCGCCAGGAATTGGCGTCATAACACTACCCTGGTCAAACACAAGACTCCTCTAGAAATACTTTCCGAAGTACATTTAGCTGTGTTATGCTGGTCCAGGCTGTATTACAACCTAGTTTCTGCTTGAAAATAATGACTTGCAATTGACTACAGCAGTATTACGACGTCATTACTGAATGTTATTTTTGCAGAATCGCGACCTCCAGTATACCCGATCGTTATTCGTTTTTCCTTACAAACTTTTCCAGAAATAAATTCCTACTACCACCATAGGTGATGCCCGTCGTTTATTCATATGAGGGAAATAGAAGCTATGATTTCCGAATGCAATATTAGTGGAGGTTGTGGTTAAGTTGACCAGAATCGCAACTGACACATTTTTTTACAGCATAATTCACTCTGAAATCAGTTTTACAAACAATTTAAACTGCTTTCATAAGCGCCATGTTACTAAAGGTATTAATTAATGTAGGTGGAGTAGTTCCACATTTAACGCGCAGAATTGTGCCTGGACCAGGAATAAAACTGATATTACATGGATAACAAACGTTTTTGGGATTCCATTTTTTTTTTTAATTTCACTGGTTCTATGCTTTCGTCGTCATTAATTCAGTAGAAGTTACTACTATATTGTTATGTGAACTGCAAATGAAATATGTAGAACAGTACAAAATCAAGGCCATTAGCATCATGTAATAACAATTCCGTATAATTAACCAAATGCAAAAAAACGAACTGCCAGAATATTTAATTCAAACCGTCATTTTTGATGGGCTCGAAGCTAGTACGAAAATATGAAAGAGGCATGGTGTAAAGGGAGGGACACATTGACCCATCCGTCACCACACCAACAGTCGGCTAAATGGATGGCTTGTCCCTCTCCTGTGCACGTTTGCCCATAGCTCATCCTGCGAGGACGTGTTCCTATTCAGTCTTCTTTTACATTTGGACGTGGAATCAATGTTCAAAAAAATTTCTGTAACAGTGAATCGGGAATCACAGCATCTAATAGATGATATAACTAAATATCTTAGTATGACACAATCTGCTTTCCACGGTCTTTTGATGGAGCTGGAAGTGAAGTTGATGAAAAAGACACTTTTCCGAGGAAATCAATAACACCAAAACAATGTCTGATAGGAGACGAAGGGAAATTTCAAAATTTGATATATAAAATTATTTACATCCACGGGGCCGACATCGAACCGTCATGGCGTCACCGCCAAAAAGTAAACCAAGTATTCAACCTCTGTGTCAGTGAGCGATGCGGTGTCGTTTAAACCAGCCTCAGTCGAGTGAGCTTCAACAATAGGCAAACTGTCAGTGTGATGAGTGTCGGTTATGTGCGGCTCGACATAAATTAGAAACGAGAGAGCTAACTGCCGTAGCAAAATTGGGATCATTTTCACCTAATGTGACTCTAAAAATAATTATGGAATAATCGTCAATGACTAGGCTACCGCAATTATGAAGTGAATTACCTTTAAGCACGAAGGTATACAAAATAAAAAAAGAACTTTAACTCTTTTTTGTGTTATCGAATAAAGTACTTTATTTTTAACGACATAATTTTCAGAATCGTCATGTCACTTGTGTCACATAGCATCATAATTTATGTATTCCCAATCCAGTCCAAACGGCTTTTTCATTAAGAAAGACGAAAATATTGTTATTCTTCCAGCAGACAAGGGTAACTGCACGGTGGTTTTAAGCAAGATGGACTATCATAGTAAAATTATGCAGCTTTTGGAGGACCAAGCATACAGGAAGATTAACCGTGACCCTACATCTAAGCTAACCAACTTGACTACAAAGCTGATCCGCTCCTTAGAACTACCAGAAGATGTGAAAAGACGACTCCAACCCTGTGCTCCTGTTCTTCCCAGGTTGTACGGTCTACCAAAAGTACATAAAGTAGGAGTACCTATGCGACCTATTGTAAGTACAATTGATAGCCCTACGTACTTTTTGGCTAAATACCTCAAAGATATTCTCAACCCATTGGTAGGGAAGGCTCATCTCAGTATTCGAAATTCCAGTGAGTTTGTGGAAATCTTAGACAACATGAAGTTAGATCCTGGTGATTTAATGGTGAGCTTCGATGTGGTCTCTCTTTTTACTCGTGTTCCCTTGGTCGACTCCTTAGATCTGTTAAGGAGGTATTTTGATCAAAAAATGATTGATATTTTTCACCATGTGTTGACAACCACTTATTTTAAGTTTGAAGAAGAATATTACGAACAAGTGGACGGTGTAGCAATGGGTTCGCCGTTGTCTCCTGTCATTGCTGATTTCTTCATGGAATTTTTTGAAGAAGAGGCACTAAACCACGCACCACTCCAGCCGAAGTGTTTTTATAGGTATGTCGATGACACCTTTGTGATTTGGCCCCATGGCAGAAACAGTCTTGACCAATTCCTTGCGCATCTCAATTCTATCCATGAAAATATTCAGTTCACAATGGAACTGGAGGAGGACGGTTGCCTGCCGTTTCTTGATGTGCTTGTTATTAAACGTGCCGATGGTTCGCTGGGACACACTGTGTATCGGAAGCCTACCCATACCGACTTATATTTAAATGCCAACAGCTGTCATCATCCGGCACAACGAAACTCTGTATTAACTACCTTGGTACACAGAGCACAAAGGATTTGTGACAAACATAGCCTGGCTGGTGAATTGGACTATCTCCGGAAAACGTTTTTAAATAATGGTTATAATCAGGGGCAGATTACTCGTGCGTTTAAACAGAAGGAAAATCGACGGAGAGATCAGATTGATACCAAGGTCCTTGCGTTTCTGCCGTTTGTGGGTGCCCTAAGTTTCCAAATAGGTAGACTGCTATCACAACATGGAGTCAAGACAATTTATAGACCACCCACTAAAATTAGTATTTTTAAAGATGACCTAGGTTTACGAACCCCTGGTGTATATTATATACCATGTGAATGTGGCCGCGGCTACATCGGACAGACGCAGCGATGCATTGTGCAGCGATGTGTAGAGCACGCCAGAAATGTTCGTCTTGGGCAAGAAGAAAAATCTGCGGTGGCCGAACATAGTGTGAAAGAGGGTCACACTTTTGAATTTGAAAAAACAAAAAAAAACATTTTAGCCCGGGTCAAAGATTTTTGGGCCAGCGTTATTACAGAGGCTGTAGAAATAAGATTAACTGATTTATTAGTCAACAGGGACACTGGTTATCAACTCAGTGCGGCCTGGAACCCGGCTATTAAAATGCTGAAACAGTTTCGCGTCGGTAACGAGCAGAAGAGCGGATGACGTAATCGCGTTGTGTTGGTTTTTGTCTTCCACCGTTTCCGTAGCAGCGGCTGAATAAACAAACAGTTAATCATTAACATTTGGTTGAGAATGAAGGCAGAGATGGACGCCTTCGAAACGTCCCGCAAATGTGACATCTTAACACGGCTGGAAGCCCGAGAAAAATATATTAATATTCAACGCCGTGAAAAATTACGATCCTACGGCTTTTTCATTCTCTAGAAAAATGTACGATCGGCTTCAAGCCTTTCAATTCAACGCTTTGCATTACATCGGACGCGCTATGAACCACTTGTGTATACTTTTACGTGAAGCCGACTGCCTTATCTGGTTTGACTTTGCTATCACAAAAGGAAACCAAGATTGTAACAAGCCAATACCCGGAAAGAATTTTGTAGGACGGCCAACAATCAATGATTTTTTTAAATTTTTATAATGTAAAATAGTAGTTTTATTATCTATTAATATAATAAACCAGATGTTATGTATGACGTCACGCTTTTAGTCTAATTTACGATCAGATGTTCTAGGCTATAAATAGACGTTATTTAGCAACAGTTCTATTTAGCTAAGCATCAGTAACTAAATTAAGGGTGTCAGGGATTGGAATGAGTTACCAAGAGAAATGATGAATAATTTACCGAAAACTTTGAAAGAATTTAAAGATAAAATTTGTAGAGGGCAAATATAGGTAGGTGCAGGATAGGGGGAAGATTGGTGTGTAGGGAAATTGCCACCGGAGCCTGTGTTCCATTGCAATTAAATTAAATTAAATTAAACAGTCGGAATACTGAAAGAAAAGTACGTATTTCGTTTAAATTGACTTAATAATTATTAGTTGCTTATATTTATTTAATATTTGTTTGATGTGAAAGTATTCGTTAAAATTTTTAGCTATTGATATGTAAGATAAAACCTTTGACTTTAAAGAGAGCAGAAGTAAATTATTTTTTAGAAAATTTTTTAAACTGTTTTTATTAGTGTCCTGTTAGTTAAATCATTACTTCGTTTGAACGAAAGCTGTTCCACACAGATCGCAATCTATACAACCTAGACTATAATTAAATGTGATATTATCTGGCAAGATGTAAGTTGCTCAGATTTTTTTTTAATATGCTTTGCTTTTACTGATGACATGTTTCAGCCATATGTAACTGCATTAGCCATTCAACTGTTGTAATACCGATCTGAATCACGGATAACGTGAAAGGCAGATGTAAACACCCGTGAAGAATTTTGATTTAGTTTATATCGCGATGCATTATTACCACTAAAATGTGATAAGTACATGTATTAATATGCGTGTAACTGAAGTATTGTTTCTCTGGCGGCATTTTTACCGTAGTATGTAGTTAAGGGATTCTACGTTAACAGTGGCGCCGCAATTTGAAAGTAGAGATGTAAAATTTTTTGGTATCTCACTTAGTTCTAGAGATATTGTATCTCAAAATTGACGTGATTGGGTTGAAATGCGGCCAGGACCAGAAGAAAAATTTCGCCATTGCCAAATTTGATGATGAAATCGTATATAACTGGAAGAGATAAATCGAAAATAAAGAATACTTCTTTTTTAATATCTCGCTTAGTTCTCGAGATATTGTATCTCAAAAGTGATGAGGTTAGGACCAGAAAAAAAATTCTCCGAAACAACTATATCTACGTAGTGCAAATGCACTACAGGTGTTTTATTTTCTTCCTGGTGGTTGTTGTTAGGTTCAAATACGGCCTGTACCAGAAGAAACGCCACCAAAAGTACAAGGAACTATACCTATAACTGATTTTTAACATGCTATATCTCGAAAACCAAGAGAGATATCAAAAACTTTTATTCTTTATTTTCGATTTATTTCGTCAAATTCTACAAGAATTCATTAGGGAGTGTGCACAAACTACGTGGCTCGGTCCAGGGGGACGGGTTTGGCTCGAAGGCTACTCGGGGCTACTCGGGGCTACGTGGGGGGAGGGGGGTTCCGAGCCGGGCCACGTAGCTTTCCTTTCATAACATTTTTCACAGTTAAAATGAGGATCAGAACTCACAACAGCATGTGAATATTTATTTCCCTCAATTAATTATGTCCGTATGTTATTTAAAATCTCCTGACAAGAGAAAACTGTAAAAAATGTCTTCTAGAATCGAAAGGGAAAAAAGCTACGTGCTACGTGGGGGGGAGGAGGGGGGAGGTAGAGGCAAAAGCCACGTAGAGCTACGTGGGGGGAAAGGGGGGGGTTCACAGGAAGCCAAAATGGAGCTACGTAGTTTATGCACGCTCCCTTATCAGATTGTGTCGCCACGGTAATGATTGAACTATATGTGGTTAGATTGAAATGCAGCCTGGACCAGGATAGCAACAGAAACAATTTGTTATAGCGCAAAGCGAGATGAGTTACATTATGCTTTATTTTTTGTATTAATTTAAGCAATTGCTAAGAAATGAATTGCCAGAACACTGGAAGAAAAGTATGTATTACGTTTAAATTGGCATATTAATTATCACTTGATTTTTTAAAACTGAAATCATTACTTGGTTTGAATGAAAGCAGTTACAAATTGATCGCGATCTATGTGGGCTAAACCTCAGTTAAATCTAATATTACATGGAATAACGTAAGTGGTTAAGATTTATTTTAGCATTCTTCGTTTATACTGGAGACATTATTTCAACCGCATGTAAGCTTTGTCATCCGTTAAAACATCGATTTTCATCACCGATAATAAAAATAAAGATGTAAGAACACGTGAAGAATTTGGATCAAGTTTATATCGCGATTCATGATGACACTGAAATGCGATACAGGGAATGTATTAATTAGCATGTGATTGAAGCTTTGATTTTCTAGCGGCATTATTAGCGAAGATAGTGGTTAGACTGAAATGCAACCTGGACCAAGTTGACAACTGAAACTTTTTGCTACATCACAAGGGACGAGATATTACAGCACATTGAGCTTTATTTTATAACAATTCTGTTTAGGTTAGCAACTAAAAATAAATAAATTGCCAGAACACTTCGTCAAACTCGTCATTTTTGACGGGATTAGTGGCTAGTCTATATATTAATACGCTACGCGAAAATTTGGGATCCTTTTTTAAGATTATTGCACGGGGATTTGACATAGTTAAAGTTTATATGGAGAAGAAGTGCAGAAAGCTAAAATCTATATATATATGTTACAAATACATTAAATTAAATAAAATAAAACATTAGTTGCTTACATTAAATTGTTTTGTAGTGGCAACTACACTTAGCGATTCTGCCAATGTCTGTGTCTTTGGTCAACAGTAATAATAATAATAATAATAAACAGAGTTAATACATGTTACAAATACTTTATTAAGTAAAAAATAAATTCCCGAACTTGTGTGTGCGTGAAATCGGATCGGAGTCTACTATTCGACATGTATTCCCAGCATTGAGATACTCTGTGTCTTTGGTCGCATAAAGTAGAGATTAATCTTTGAAGTTATAAAAGAAAGTTATATAAGAAATGTATTCTGTCAAATATTATGTGGTCTTTTTATTATTCAAATGGCAAACTTTGGTTAAGGGTGTAATCTCAATAAGGATTTTTATTTTATTTTTTATTCAGATATTTGCACCTACTTCCATTACGCCTCGATACAGAACATTGACAGGTCGGAGAGAGAGTGATACAAAAAAAAGAAAGAATATCTATTTGCGTGAAATTCAAAATGATAATAGACCAAATTTAAATAGCTAACACACAAAATGATGAAGTTATTTTGATGGATACATGAAAATGCGCATTCCAAGAAATTTTTATAGTTTCGAATTTACAACGCAGGTTTTGCAATGAAAAATATTTCGAATCATATGTCACTTCAGGCGAAAGGACTGCATTTGCTTCATGTTGCCATAAAGCTAAAGCAGTTTTACCAGCCTTAAGTCAAAATGAATATTTTAAATCATTGTATGATGGACTAAATTCAAATGAACCATCGATAAAAAGAGAGTAAAAAATTATTTTGAAACATTCGTAAATACATTTCATCATTTGCTATGGTAAGTTCCGAAGCTAAAATGTAGGATTCACGCGTGGAGTGTATCATTTTAATTTTATAGGTATTGCTGGGAATTAAGATAAACAACACAGGCTAATAAAGGAATAACATATTGCTACACGCTCGCAACCAACGACGTCATATATACATTATATAATATATCTATGCTGCAGCAATACAATAGAACAAATTCAAAAAATATATGCAATGATTATTACTCTGTTAAAAATAAAATAAAACACTCAATGAATTACGGTCGAATTTCGACCCGTGGGCGATCATTAGTTACTTTAGTTTCTGCAATTTAATGATGACAATAACTAAAAGTTATATTTAGATGTGTTTTTTATTATCTTCAAGAGTTTATACAATCAACATATAATAATAGTGCAATCTAACATATAATATGAGTGGATATGTTTTTGTCATTCGTAGTATTAAAAGTTATAAATTAATTGCATAGTAATTATACTTGGTGTAAACTGACGCAGTGGTCATTCAGAATTTTCTAACTTTATGATAATCTCTCTGTACAGTGTTATCTTCCTAACCACGCCTACATAATCTATATAAATATAGTTAAACCATTACATACAGTACATACCTATAGGCTAAAAAAAATTTCTAATATCCATTACACACAGGCAATTCAGTGTATTTAATTAGGTCTCATAAACGAAATCAGTATAAATCTCCTTTCGTTTGGAAATTACTCACTTAAGCTAATGAAACCTGTAAACCGACTGAGTTAATGAGCAGCTTGGAAACGTACAGTATATCAGAACTAAAGAGAACGATATGACGTGATGCAACTTTGCGTGCGGTCAAAAAGCTAACGTCTAATGTTCTATAACTATCACGTTATTTGACTTTAAACGTAGGTGTAACAGGGATTTAGTGCACAATTTCCTGTCGCCGCTAACAATTACGTTTCAGGCAATAGCTCGAGTGCCAATCGCGCTGCTTATGACGTTCTTCTGGCTACACAAGCATTTCACATTGTTAAAACAAAATTTCTGGCAAGTCCTACAAATTGGTTGCTTGGTTCAGCAAATATGCTTTCCTCCACTTATCTCCTGAAAAATATGGTGCTTAAATTTGATATGCATTTGGTCATTGATTAACTACTTATTTCTTACGTAATTTACTAAATTCATAAAGCAATTATTGATAGTCAAATAAACGCCAAAGCAGACTCAACCTCCATCTTGAAATAATGCGTTGTTTATTGTTGTCCACGGAGCGTGGTGAGTGAGTGGTTAACGCCTTGGGCTCGCGTTCGGGAGTACGCGGGTTCGAATCCCCGTCCTAGCACCCAGATTTGGGTTCTCCATGATTTTCTCAAATCACTCCAGGCAAATGTTTCCTTCAAAAGGACGTGGTCAAATTTCTTCCCGTTCCTTGACCCCAGACATGCCGCCTCTAATTGCATCCACGTCGGCGAGGCGTAAAACCATAATTAAAAAAATATCGTTGTGCATTACCAATCTATTAAATTCATATTTTAATCCAATATTTTGGCGCGCTATTTATTTGTATAAACGTACAATAGACGTTAATATTAGTGTGGTAGCAGCATTAGGGGCAACATAAAGAACTTTAAGGCCGCGGTCATAGGGGATGCGTACGTATTCCGACTGCTACTAAATTACTTCTCTTGGAATTCGTGGGAGCCTGTCGGAGTAAGGTCAAAACAGACGAACCGGTTTGCGAGGCAACGCATTGTCCAATATAATTCAACACAGACGACGCCACGCATAGCCAGACGCCGCGTGCCGCATAGATTACCCTCTACTTTTAACAGACGGAACGACTTCCCGACGCGCAGCTATCGAAGCTGCGGCACAAGGCATTTGGAAGGGCCGCCGTGCGGCGGTCGCCGCCTTGACCGACATGTTGACCGTCGATTTGGAACGTATTGTGAAACAATGTGTTTTTTTGTTGTCGTCAGTCTTTCGACTGGTTTGATGCAATCCTCCATCCTTTCCTATCCTGTGCTAACCTCTTCATTTCTACATACCCCTTACAGCCCACGTCCTCAATTATCTGTTTCATATATTCTAATCTCTGTCTTCGTCTATAGTTCTTACCTTCGACTGTTAACTCCACTAACAAGTTAACCAATCCAGCATGTCTCAAAATATGACCTACCAGCCTGTCTCTTCTTTCCGTAAGCTTCTTCCACAAACTTCTTTTCTCACCCATCATTTCCAAAACTCGTTCATTTCTTATTTTGTATGTCCACTTAATTTTCAGCATTCTTCTGTAGCACCACATTTCAAATGCTTCAATTTCTTTCTTTCCGGTATTCCTAAAGTCCATGTTTCGCTACCATAAAGAGCTGTGCTCCACACAAAGAGTTTCAAAAAGTTCTTTCTAATTCCTAGATCAATATTTGAAACTAAAAGGTTTCTCTTTTTCATGAAAGCTCTTTTTGCTAGTGCTATTCTGCTTTTGACATCATTCCTGCTTCGGCCATCGGTTGTAATTTTACTTCCCAAGTAACAGAATTCGCTTACTTCTCCTATTGCATCCGATCCTATTTTTATATTTAATCTACTAGTATTGGTATCATTTCTGCTACATTTAATCACTTTTGTCTTGCTTTGATTTATATTCAGTCCAAAATCTTCCTTTAGTATTTTGTTCATGCCATTCAGTAACTTCTCAATATCCTCAGCCCTCTCTGCTAACAACAATGTCATCAGGAAATCGTAGCATACTGATTTTTTCTCCCTGAAAACTTATGCCACATGGAAATTTTTCTTTGACTTTCTTCATTGCTTCTTCTACATACAAGTTGAATATTAACGGGGATATACTACAACCTTGTCTCACATCCTTTCTAACTGATGCATGTCTCTCGTGATTCTCTACTTTTATTATAGTCACTTGATTCTTATATAGTTTATAGAGTATTCTTCTATTTCGATACTTTAGACCTGACGTCTTCAAAATTTTGAACATCTTGTCCCACCTAACATTATCAAAAGCATTTTCTAAATCAACAAATGCCATAAAAGTATCTTTGTTTTTCTTGATCCGCCCATCGAGTATTAATCTTAAAGACAGAATTGCATCCCTTGTACCGCGATTTTTCCTAAACCCAAACTGATCTTCACCTACTATCTCTTCTACTACCCTTTCCATCCTTCTGTGTATTATTCTGGTCAGTAATTTTGAAGCATGTGATGTTAGACTAATGGTGCGATAATTCTCACATTTGTCGGCTTGTGCTTTCTTTGGAAGTGTGAACATGATATTTTTATTAAAATCAGTTGGAATTTCTCCTGTTTCATAACTTTTTGATATCAGCTTGAATAATCTTTCGATTCCTTCCTCTCCTAGGGATTTAAGAAGATCTGCAGGGATCTCATCAATTCCAACTGCCTTATTTGCTTTCAAGTCATTCAGAGCTTTATTAAATTCTGTCCTCAAAACAGGATCTCCTAAGTCATCGATGTCAACATCATCTTCCTTTTCCTTTACACTATTGTTCAAGTCGTCCCCATCATAAAGTTTCTCAATGTATTCTTTCCATCGGTTAGGTCTATCTTCTGAGCTTAAAAGAGGTTTCCCATTGGCAGCTTTAATGTTCATACCTCTTTTCTTCATTTCTCCAAAATTCTGTTTGATCTTTCTGTAGGCAACATTACTTTACCTACAACCATTTCCTTTTCTACTTCTTCACACTTTTGTTGTAGCCATTTTTCTTTTGCTAATTTGCATTTCCTATTTATTTGATTTCTAAATTGCCTGTAATGCTCTCTTCCTACTTCATCCTGAGCATTTTTGTACCTTCTCCTCTGATCCATCAGCTCCAAAATTTCTTCTGTGATCCAAGGTTTTCGGGCAGATTGTTACTGAAGACGGAAGTGAAATCCTTCTGTGGTTACTGTACCGATGGTGGGGGGGGGGGTGGGGGGGGAAACTGCTGATATCACTGCTTCTAAATCAATTTCACCCATTTTCCCTAGTAAAATGAAAAAATTTGAGCTCCACCAATGTCTGTTGGG